>OY720107.1:20604547-20929341 GCA_963082835.1 Leptogaster cylindrica
GGTAGTTCGATCATAGCGAGAAAATTATCTTTTACCGACTTCGATAATTTATCGAAATATCGCACGACTAAAACTAAAGGTTTTTTTGTTGATAAATCTGTTGTTTCGTCAATTATCAAAGAAAATTTGTGTGTTCGCAGAACAGATATTACTTTTACACTAGCTTTATTAGCTAATATTTTTATTAAATCAGTTGACAATTTCGTTCTTCCACAATGAAGTAACTTCGCAATTTGAGAATCTAGGCAGCATTCTTTCAGCAATGTCGGCAGATAATCCATCAAAAGAAATGGCAAATGGCTTACCAGAAACATTACCAATGTTAATTCAGCTTGTTGAATCTTTTTATGGAGTGTAACGGGGTTTTTCTTTCGCCCCGTACAAAATAATTGTGTTTGGTTGAGACAAGCCTGTCGGACTACTCTGTTTATCGCGGCTGGTCAGTTTTCCGCTCAATGCGCGTACTCTTCTGACTCGGGGTTTTGATCGGAAGTTAGTTTTCCGCTCAGTACGCGTACTCTTCTAACCCGGTCGGTATCGGATAGTTAGTTTTCCGCTCAGTGCGCGTATTCTTCTAACTCAGTCGGTATGGTTGGTTTTCCGCTCAATGCGCGTACTCTTCCAACCCGGGGCATTAAAACAAGGTCAGTCAATTTTCCGCTCAATACGCGTACTCTATCGACTGTGAAGGTATGTGATAAGTTTGCACACCCTATGTTGATGTTCGCTGCCTTTGCATCTTGACCTCGACGATCAGCTGGGCCGCAGAGAGAGTTGCGAGCTTAGCTTTGGTAAAAGTTGTGGGTGCTGCAGATATTGCTGCGAGTCTTTACTTTGGGAAAGTTTGATGGCCGCAGATAATGCTGCGAGCCCAGGATAGGATTTTGGTGGCCTGAGTAATAATTCGAACGAAGTATTTCTGAATTATGCCTGTTTATAGTTACGGGTAGGTATCGATAATTTATACATTATTGATTAATTATCAATACCTAAGCAATATTGTTTCCATTGCTTACCTGACGCTCAGCGTATAGTCAGCATTTCCGTCAGTAGGTTATTGCTCGATCGCTTCTTGGGTGATTTCACTGCATTTTGCTGCACATGCAATTCGGGCAATAACCGTAAGTTTGCTGAGTCCCGTGAGTAATTAAAGTTCACGTTGATCTTTGTCGTCAACTGATGGAAATGCTTACTGTTTACATTCCATTGTCGCTGGCGGAATTATGATTTAACTAATTAAATTAAACAATGATTATATCTTACTACAGGTAACTCGCCTGAATTGATCGCCGTCTGAGCTCTTATATATTCGCTTCAGGCAGCAATCGCGAATTATATGGACGGAAATGGAAATTTCTGCTGTTGACGGATTTTGAGCGGCGGGGGAATGTTTACATGTTACGTTGCGGAATTTTGCCTCGTTACAGGAGTGAACGATTTTTTTCCTGAACAAAATCATCAAGTTTAGTTTCCTGTTTCTACGCTTCATAATAAGTCTTATGCCGAGGAGTCTCTTCGTGTCGTTTCAATGCGCCAAGGTGATTCGATAATTCCTTCTGACAGAATTTGCAGAAACTAACACCTTTCTTCTCAATGAGCCAGTCGAACAGTGATAGCCATTCCAACCGAAAATTTCTATGGTCGCTTAGGTGAAGGCAACTTGCCGATTTCATCCTGTTAGATTAAAATTTCATTAAAAACCTCAAAGTTTGCGTTCAAGAAAACAATGATCACAATACTCACTGATATTCTATCTGTACGTCCAACTGTTCACATATCTCGATATCACTAGTTGCAGACGTAAACGTATTTTCTGCTCTGCTTTTTTTAGTCATCCTTTAAAAACATTGCAATAAATAATCACTTACTTTTTAGAAAATAAATATTAATATTTACGA
Source organism: Leptogaster cylindrica (assembly GCA_963082835.1). Taxonomy (NCBI): domain Eukaryota; kingdom Metazoa; phylum Arthropoda; class Insecta; order Diptera; family Asilidae; genus Leptogaster; species Leptogaster cylindrica. The sequence continues at coordinate 20,606,446 of OY720107.1, forward strand.
ATCAATTGATTTTCCTTTCCTATTTGATGCAACAGGAATAGCTCTTTCAGGGCCGGTTTTTCAGTCCAGGTTTAAGCTCTATCTGAAGCTTAAAGTTCGGTTTATTAGTGGGGTGAGTTTTACAGTGCAGGCTTAAGGGATAAGCTCACCTTAAAGTCCCGCTTAACTTAAGCCGTGGTTTTCCTTGGCTTAAGCTTGCTGGTTGGCTAAACATAAGAAAATGTCATTTCGTGTTGACTCTTTGGATATAAACAATAGTTGCCAGAATTTTAATACAGTGATAATGAGTGATAGCGAGGATATGAGTGATGAGGAATATTACAATGTTTTTGTTCGTGTTCGGAGGGTTAAAATGATTCGTGCGCGTCCGAATCATTTTAATATGTGGGACGACGTCGACTTCCACTCAACCGTTTTTTTAATTTCGAAATCCCCATTTCGGTTTATTGATTTACGTGTCCATTATTTAATAATCTTCTGATTTGAGATATAGGTACGTATGATTTAGTAGTAAAACTTGGTTTTCATGCATTGCAACGCCTTCCTGAGCTTCGAAAACCCCTTATGAGTACTTTCAATCACGTTTCTAGGTCAAGTAATATGCGAGATATTAAAATCAGTGTATCTGATGCCATCTTGGATTCTGGGCCTCCGGTCCAGCTTTCCAGAGCCTCGAAAACCCACAGTGAGCACTTTAAATCACGTTTCTAGGCCAAATAATAGGCGAGATATTGAAATCAGGGTATCTGACGCCATCTTGGACGCCATATTGGACGCCATCTTGGATTCCAGACCTCTGGTCTAGATTTCCTGAGCCTCGAAAACCACCTATGAGCACTTTAAATCATGTTTCTAGGCCTCCAAATAATAGGCGAGATATTGAAATCAGGGTATCTGACGCCATCTTGGACGCCATATTGAACGCCATCTTGGATTCCGGACCTCTGGTCTAGATTTCCTGAGCCTCGAAAACCACCTATGAGCACTTTAAATCACGTTTCTAGGCCAAATAATAGGCGAAATATTTAAATCAGTATATATGACGCCATCTTGGTCGCCATCTTGGATTCCGGGGTTCCGGTCCAGATTTCGAGATGCCAACAGCTATTTTCGAACTCAGAGGGGTCCAATTAGTCTAAATTCGTCTGATATCAAATTGTTATATAAAATGCTTCTTGAAACCTCTTTTATCGAAAATTAGCCTAGACTATTAACTGTTTCATCTTCAGTTCATGTTCTTCTTTCATTTGATTTATTTCCAAAAGATGTTTTTCTTTCAGGTATCTACGTTAGTCCTCCACAAGGTTTAATTTCTCCTGCGCTAGCATTTCCCACTTTGACGGTCCTTGGCCTTTTGTCTTCTTCCTCTGGAGCGCGGCTGACGGTTTCCGACAAAGTTGCTGTGGTGTGTAGTTGTCCCAATTATCTGAAATAAAATGTTATTAATATTTCTGCTTTAATTACTTTTTGATTGTTTTTCTGACATAAAATACAAATTCTTCAAAATTTATAATTATCTTTCTCCGTTACCTGATTCATTTTCCTATCAGTTTTTACCTATCAGTTTTCTTGCATTCTATAATTTTCTTATACTTTGAGACGAAATTGTTTAAAAGTTGAATTTCCTCCGCAGTAAAATTTGCACTTCGGCGTTTGTCGCCCATTTTGGCGCAAGCGAATGGAGCAATTATTAAAACTTTTTAATAGTTTGAAACACTATAGGTAAACTGCACAAGAATTTGCAGACAACGCTTACTTATTTCTGGTGCTAAACAATTATAACTTCCACTATATGACATGAACGGCATCAAAATCTGTAAACACGCGCGTATTTTGACAGGCGAGATTCGAAACAAAAGACACGAGAGAAAGTAATAAAGAAACTACTGAAATGGCAGATAGTCTTGCCAGTTTAGATAAAAATAAAATTTTTTATTTCGATGTTCTAACACAGAAACGCACCAAATACAGAAACGCAGCACCAGTGCACCATTTCAGAAAAAAAGAAAAGAAAAGAACCACGTTTGGTGCGACAACACCACAACGGCAGCCCTGATCACGGCATGACAGCGTCATTTTTTTTTTTTTTTTTTTTTTTTAGAAAAACATCTTTATTAGATGGCTACTGCAATCTTAAAACTTAATATTAATTTATCAGAATTTTTTTAAATATTGCTACTTATTTACATAAGCATAAACTTGTATGGACCAGAGTGCAGTTCCCAAATTATATTATATTCCTATCTTAAGTATCTTTATATTATTATTTACAAATTTTTTTTTCTTTTTTTTAAACTGTTAACTCATGTAGTTTAAGCCGCTTAAGTCGCCTTTTTTCATTCGTGATGTCTAACAATTGGATGGCCTCAACATTTGGGTGTGCAAGAAGTCTGCTTTCGTGTTTCTTGGCGTATTCTCGGATTCTCGGATTACTTCCTCTATCGTTTTAATGTTCAAATCCTGATGAATTTCTTTGTTAGTTACATATCGATAAGCGTTTGTGATTTTATGCAGGAACATGTTTTGGCTACGTTGTATTTTTTCACGATTTGACCGATGAGTACAGCCCCAGAGCTGTATACCATACATTCAGATCGGCTTTATTATTGACAAGTAGATTGTGCGTTTACAGTACAGGTCCAGTTTAGAATAATGTCCAACAAGCCAGTACATCTGACTCTGTGTCAGCCTTATTTGTTCGGCTTTTTGGCACACATGGTGTTTCCAATTCAGCCTAGAATCCAAATGGAGACCCAGATATTTTGCTCATTCTGCTTGCGGAATATGCACCTAGTTTAAGTTTGTTGTTAGGGTCTTCTCTTTCCGGCGTAGTGCATATGTGACATGCACCGACTTTAACTCATTGAGTTTAATTTTCCAGTTCTTAGTCCAATCAAAAATTTTGTTAAGTGCTTGTTGGAGTTTTCCGATAGCATTAGATTGAGTTCATCTGTCGCCATAATTACGGTATCATCAGCAAATGTACCACTGAATGTGTTGTCTGTTGTAGGTATATCCGCTGTATACAGGAGGTATAAGAAGGGGCCCAGGACACTTCCGCTTGTATTAATTTGAAGTCTAACAGGCTTCTTCATGTATGACTCTAAATTTTTGTCCTGATAAATACGACTCCAGTAATTGACAGTAGTTTTGCGGTAGGCACACACTCATTTTATAAATAAGTCCTGTGTGCCATACTTCATCGAATGCCTGAGATACATCCAGGAAAACTGCAGTGCAATACTTTTTTTTTTTCAAATGCTTCTTCTATGGTTTTTATAACCCGGTGTACGTGTACTTGGTCTATAGTTGAATGTTTACTTCTGAAGCCAAATTGGAAATCCGGAATGTTGACAAATGGCTTAAGACGTTTTAACAATAATTTTTCGAAAAGTTTCGATGTAGTTGGTAGCAGTGATATTGGTCGATACGATGATACTTCCTCTGCTGACTTCTCAGGCTTCTTTATCATTATAATTTGAGCTACTTTAAAACCATCAGGTACATCGCATAGTCTTATGCAAGCATTAATATGTAAGTAAGCACGATGTTAAATCTCGTAAGGATTTAATATGAAAGATAGGGTGGATTCAAGAAAATATGCCCTTGCCAAAGTAAAACACTGAGTTAAAAAACAGTTAAGAATTAATTTATTGAAGTTCAATATTTATAAATTCATTTGCAAAGGTATAATCTAATTCAATTTCAATTTTCAAACAAACTATTGTAATCTAATGTTCTTGGTGTGAACGATGCTTTATTTCGATGGGTCTTGTCGATCAGTATTTTGGGGAGCCTGCAGCCGCTGTGAAGATGTACTCGTTAAGTTACTCTGTAAACGCGTAAAATATTCCCGTCACCTGAACAAACTCAGTTCACGGTTTACACAGTACTTGCACGTTTGGACGTATTGAACAATCACAGTTCACGGTTAGCAGGCCCGGACTTAGTGACTCAGGGCCCCTAGGCACTCGACATTTGCCCCCCCCCCCCCCCCCCCCCCCCAACCGAAGCTATTTTGGAAATTTAGCAAATTAAATGCACTAGTACAGAAAATATAATTTTTAATCGACTTTAATGACTTTACTAAACATCAGAATAATACAGTCTATGTTACTATAGTTACATTATTTATTTTATTATTTACTAGGAATAGAGCTAGAACTAGGTCTAGACGTAGACGATAGGAAAAATGTGTTTAATTTAGGAACATTACGAAGAAGCTCTTTTTCTTTTTAAGTTAAGGGCTGTAAGTTATATTATGAACGCCCTGTTTTGGCAAAATGTAGTAAAATTCTTTATTCTAATATTATTTTCGATAAGCTTTTTGATAATGCAAGCCAGGCTTTTGAGCCTATATAAAGATTCTGCCACCGGGGGCCCCTAGGCTGGCTGGGCCCCTAGGCCGGGGCCTTGTAGGCCTAGGCAGAAATCCGGCACTGACGGTTAGTATGGCAAGTTCAGCCTTGTGGAGGAAAGAGTATCGGCAAGTTCAGCCTTGTGGAGGAAAGAGTATCGGCAAGTTCAGCCTTTGGGAAGGTGTGGGGGGGAACTAGGGAATGTTAGCAAACTCAGCTAATTGGGTACTTACCAAGCTCAGGCAAGTTGTTCCAGTCAAACTCAGACTTAGACTGATTTGTTCTTAGGAACGCGTGTACTTTTATAGTAGAAAGGTCTCTCCTGAGGTGAGAGCTTTATGATGTGTTGTAGAAAAAGTGGTCGAAACTTGATCGATAGTTACCGACAGTTATCGAAAATTGATCGAATATGATTGACAATTTGATCGAAAGTGATCAGCTGTTTTTGTTGCCATGAGCTGTCATTTATCATTTGTTATGAATTTGCATACATTAAATGAGTGAGGTTTAAACACACGATGATAGCCTTTCTTGACACTTCCTTGAAGACACCGGGTGAAATTTCATCTATTCCCGGAGGTTTTTTTGAATTTAGAGTTTTGTCGATTACTTCAGCTATTTCATACGAAGTGAATTTTCTGATATTTTGGCATAGTTGATACACCGGAGAAATGTCAACATTGGACTTGATATCATGGGGTTGAAAAACTGTACTTAAATAATCAGCAAAGAGTTCATCTTTGTCCTTATCTTTGCGTATCCAACTCCCATTACTACCTCGTAGAGGTGGAACTCTGCTTGTTGGTCTTTTGAATTTTCTTGTAGCTTTCCACAAGGATTAGTCTTTGTCCGCTTCAGGACGTAGCCTACTCAAATAGTTTTCAAAGTTTTCTTGCTTAAATATTTTGATAAGATGGCGAACTTTATTGCTTATTCTGTTAAACGCAGACTTATCTGCTGGATTTCTGGAATTATGCCATTTTTTACTGGCCATTCTTCAGACCTTAATTAATTCCTTTATTTCTGTTGAGTATATTGTATTTTGTATTGGTACATCTTCTGATTGAGGAGTAGCTCTTCTAGCCGCTTCTCGAATATTTTCTATGAAATTTTTGGTTTGTTGTTCCACTTCATTTTGATTGCGAAGACTTACTTTTACTTCAATTAACTCATCCAGATTTTCTCTGAAAATCTCCCAATTTGTATGTTTAGTGTTTACTCGTGAGAATTTGTTTTTGTTTTTCAATACAATTGTTGTTTAACTTAAGTAATACAGGAGTGTGATCAGATGTCAATTCAGTCATGCTTTTCACCTCCACAAAACTTGCACAAATGCCCTTTGAGATGAAGAAATCAAGTAGATCGGGTATCTTTCTGGATCGTCAGTAGGCCAATACGTTGGTTCGCCTGCGGAATGGAATTCACACTTATTTCCTTTGATACTACTCAAAAGTTCGTTGCCTTTTCCTGGTGAGATTAATCTTGAACCCCATGCTGTGTGCTTAATATTAAAATCACCTCCGATTATAAATCTTGCTTGGCCCAAAACTATTGAATATTTGGCTGAAATTTAATTTTGTTTGAGAATAACGGGGCGGATAATATGCTGCTGCAATATTAAGTTCAGCTCCGTTATACTGGATTCCAATGACTGTTGCTTGGATAAAGTTTTCGCGTATTTCTTCTTGTTGATAGTGTTTGATATTTTGAAGTATCAATTTTTTTCAAGCACACGTTTCCTAGTTATGAGCTTTAGAACTTTTGACCATTTTACAAATTTTGAATGTGTTATAATCTTAAAACTGCTGTAACTTGAAAAATATTTATGTCAGAAGTCTGCAATTGGTGTCATTTGTTCAGTATGTCATAGTATTTCAGAAAATGAAAGACTTGACCAATTTACTCGAAAACAAAAAAAAACTAAAAAAAAATTTAAAAAAAATTTATTTTTCAAAAAACTCGAAATCGGATTTGTTTTTTTTTTTTTGAATAAAATATATTTTATTTAACATCTTGTGAGAAACATTCAGGCCAAATTTCAGGATGGTACTTTTATTTTGTATATATATGCAAATATTATGAATATATTGCTATAAATATACTACTTAAGTATATACGTACGTTCTGTTAGTTTACTTTTACCGTTATTTTTTTTTTTGTAAGGAGGTTTGGCAAAGTGGGTGGGTGAGGAAGCAGATGGCTTCGACTTATAAAGAAAATTTAAACAATACAGTAATATACAATATATGTACTATAATATACAAAATTTAACGAAAGAAAATTATTATAATTGCAATTATGAAAAAAATCCAAGTTTTTTCATAAAGATAATGTATCTTGCATGGCAACACTAAGAAGGTGTTGCCCGATTTTGCTCATTTTCAAAACTGACCTTGCAATTGTAACGAAGTATTATTGTACTAAATTTCAATCATGTACCACAGTCTACTTTATAATAATAAATTTTTTCATAGCTCTATCCTCAAAAATGGCCAAGATACGATTTTTTTTTCATGAACTATACACGTTTACCAGAAGGTCTCGGAAATTTCAAAAATGTCGAATTTGGTCACATTAAAAGTGGCTATAAAAAAAAACTAATGGAGATAAAAAAAAAAAAATTGGTATTTCTTCATGTCTATGTATATAGACAAAAATTACAAAGTTTCATCAAAATCGGAGGTGGTGGGTGACATGGCCTGGATGAAGTGATGTGGAATGACCCAACTGTGATATTTCTCTTCACAGCTCGTTGTAGCTCTACTATAAAAACTAACGGGTTTTAAAGTTCCGTCTTCTTCTCTTTGGAACAGTATTCCAGCTATACCAATAATACTCGCGTCAGTGTGTAGCTCATGATTCTTGTTTACATCGTATATAGCTAAAATAGGTTTTGAAATGAGCTTTTGTTTCAAAGTTTGAAACGCTTCTTCGCAATCTGTTCCCCATTTAAAATCTGCTGATTTTCGTGTTAGCTGATGTAAAGGTCGAGCAATTACGGAATAATTTTCAATGAAGCGCCGAAAATATCCCGCGAGGCCTAGGAATTGTCTAGTTTCTTTTGGATTCGTTGTTGTTTTATAATTTTCGATAGCTAATATCTTCGTCCTCCCTGGGCTTATGCCTTCTGCTGATACTTCATGCCCTAGGAACTGAATTGTTTCTTGAAAGAATTTACATTTTTGCATTTTCAAGGTTAATCCTGCTTTTCCCAGTTCTTTTAATAAAATGTCAAGGTATTGTAAATTTTCCTCTACTGTCTTTGTAGCTATAAGCACGTCATCCATGTATACAATAATATTTTCGGTTTTTATAGGTTCTAATACCTTGGCCACAACTCGCATGAATACTGCTGGTGAATTTGCCAATCCGAATGACATCCTTGTATATTCATACTCACCGGTTGGAGTTACGAAGGATGTTAGATGCCTACTTCCTTCCGCCACCATTATTTGATGATATCCAGTTAATAGATCCAGCGATGTGAAAACACCTTTTCTTTTCAATGAATTCAGAGTTTCCTCTATATTGAGTACTGGGAAATTTTCTCGTCTTGTAATCGAATTCAAGTGCCGAAAATCTACACACATTCTATAGTCTCCTTCTTTCTTTTTGACGAGCACAACTGGGCTAGAAAATTCTGATTTAGAGGTCCTTATCACACCTAAATTCAACAGTTCCTTGATCATGCTGTCCAGGACCGGCTTCAACGCATAAGGCACTTTGTAAGGTTTATACTTAATAATCTTATTTACTTGTAATTCGATTTTCATTTCCTCTATGGAGGTTTTCCCCATTTCATTCGGATTTAAAGCGAAACATGTCCTGTATTTGTATATGAGGTCCAAAAGTTTATCTTGAATTTCATTACTATAGTCCTTATTTATGTTTATATGACTAAGATCAATAGGTATAAGGTGATTGGATTCAACTTGTAGCATAGGAGCATTTACCACTTGCTGACTTTCGTCAACAATATCGAAAGTTCCCCAACGTTTTATGACGCTTATTCCAGGTCTATCTAAAAAATTCTTCCCTACAATCATGGGCGTGTTTTGAGTGTCATCATCAACCACTACTATATCGACACGATGTGTGTGTTTATCAATACTTAATTCTTTATTTATTTTCCCTAAAACTTTTATCTTTGAGCCACCGAAACCGCAACAAATTACGTCTGATTTTTCCCGTTTAAAATTCAGTTTAATAACTTCACTCAAAATTATTGTCGTACAGTCACTTCCAAGATCGAGGAAAGCTACAATTGGATGTCCTTCCAGGAGAACAATTTTATGGTACTCATTTTTATTATTTACCAAGTCAATTATCTTTACGTTTTTGATTTTACATTCTCGCGCAAAATGACCGATTTTGTGACAGTTAGTACATTTCCTCTCAAGTTTTAGCGGGCAATTATTAGCCAGATGATCTAATTTATAACACAAGTAGCATTTTCTCGGTGGTTTTTCTTTTTGAGGACAGACGTTTGCTAGATGATCTGGTTTGTTACATAAATAACATAATTGTGACACTCTCCTATTCAAAGAATTACTTTGTTGTCTGCTCGGAGTATTCTTATTTGTTACTCCAGTGTAAATTCGGGTTCTGTTCCGAATTAAATTATTTTGCTTATTTATTTCGGCAATCTCTTCACATCTCTTTATATGAACTAGTAAAGCATTCAAACTGATCTCGTTAATGTTCAAAGACATTAAGGATAGTGACAGGTTCTGATCATTTATGTTAGATATAAGCATTCAAACTGATCTCGTTAATGTTCAAAGACATTAAGGATAGTGACAGGTTCTGATCATTTATGTTAGATATAATGTGTTTTGCAATCGATGGATTAGGTAAATTGATCTTTTTGCAGAGGGCGACCATATCATAGAAATAATTCTCGATACATTCATCGATTTTGCGAACTCGTGTCATAATTTGGTATAAAACTGACGAGGAGTCGTCCGAGGAAGGAAAACTTTTTATAAACTCTGTTTTGAATTTTTACCATTCATCTAGCTCTACTTGTTTTCCCAAATACCAGGTAGCTGCTGCTTCAATTAACTGAGACGATGCATAGAATAATGTCATTTTATCAGTCCAGCTATATATACTTTTGAGGCTGTCAATGTTCGCTATCCACTTTGAACTGGCGATATCTCTTCTACCCGGGTCAAATTGTGGAATTAATGATTTAACGTCACTTAACGTAAACCGAATTGGGTTAGTACTCTCAATATAACTACCGGTATTAATATCTGACGAATGGTTGGATAGATTATCAAGTCTAGCGAGAAGTTCGGAGTTCACTCTTTTAAGTTCTTCAATTTCTAATTCTAATTTTCTGGTCTTGCAATTGCTTACCGCAGTTGCATCTGTTTGCCTTTTCCCTGGCCGAGATTCAACTTTTCTCCCTCGACGCAATGTTTCTTCTTCCGCCATAGTTCATTCACTTCCACTATTTAATTTAGTATAATTTACTTTTGTTAACGCTTTTCCTCGTAACACTGCCACTCAATTTCTCTTTTTCCTTTTTAATTCTCCGAACATCTTATGATCACGATTTTAAACCGCAAATAAAACCAAACACTAAATCAAAACCACAATATTTATTATGTATATTTTCGAGTATAATTTCAACAAATTAACTAACATGCTGCATAAGTTAGGGTGGTCCTTATTCCTAAGAAAAAAATTTTTTTTCTTTAATTTCGCGGGGCACCACGTAATTTGATTATATAAGTTAATGAACACTTGCGGGTTTCGGTTAAAAAAAAATGTTTATTCAAAAATTTACCCTTAAGTCTAGTTGACTACTTTACGATACAAGAAATTCCGCGAGACTAAAACTTAATTAATTAGGTGACGAAGTCGAGCTGGAGTCGCTGTCCACTACCTGCGGTTCGGCCGCGTGACTTTTCCTCGGATTTCGTTGGGTTTTAGTAGGAATGTGCATTAGCAGGAAATTTGAATATTTGCAGGGAATATGAATCGTGGGATCGTCTGGGAATGCAGGGAAAAGCTGGGTAAGCTTTTCCTGTGGGAAAATTTATTATTTTTTGTCAAATTTTGTCGAATGTTGGTTAACTCTTCCCCTCTTAAAATGAGCGTCCTCGCGAATTCCTAGAAAATAGGGATCTGGTGAAGGCTGCCGTAAGGATATTTTCTTCTGGCAAGCTCCCCTTCAATTTGTCCTTCGATCGGGTGTTGGATCTCTGGTGACTGCTCCTGTATAGGGTTGGAATCCCACTCTGGTGTTGGATTTACGGTGAAGGTGATCTTGTCCTTCGTCCTTATGTGGCGGATTCCCCATATGATCAGGGCTGCTATGATAATTCCATATGTGGTGTAATTTACTAGGTCGCTTAAGGTTTTATCTGCTTTCATCCTTGAGAATTGCTTGGTGTTGTTGAGGTGTAATTCGCGCATCATTTCCAGGGAGAGTATTTCTTCTATTTCTTCGATATTCTGCTTGTTCTGGAGTAATGGGGGGAGGATTTGTGTGGATTTCTTTTCCTGGGAGACGAATTTCTGATTGTCGATTTCGATGGAGGTGTTGTGGAATGTCACGAGGTAGGTTCCTTGGAGATGTTCCGCTGAGCCGTTGGTGTTAATAGTTCCGTTGAAGTCGTTGAGCAGGATTATCCCTGGCATAATTTCCTCAACAGATGGTAGATGGTGGGCGTTAGTCCTTTTACAGGTAGCGATTTGGTTCTTCAGCAGTGGTGGTATGCATTTCGTTTCGCTTATTTCTAAAATTTGTTTATTTTTACATATTGATAAATCATTGATGCTTACGCATCCATGGACTATTCCGAAAATGTTTTCTTTTGATTTAAGTATTTCCGAAAATTGGATTTTCCTAACTAAGTTGTCTTTTTTTATTGGTCTAATATAATTAATCTATCGAAATTTCTTTTGTCAGTAATTGGTACATCTATTATATATACTAAGTGGCTTGAGTTACGTGCTATCTTAACGCTAACGAATTCTAGGCCTTCTTCTACGCTATTATATGGGATTTCGTTTTTTTCAAATTTATTTATTATTAAATCTATCTCCTTTTGTGACAATATATTGGAATTTACAATGTTTGATTTTGCTGGCTGGATTGATTGTATTATATTTAATAACTCTTCCTTTACTATTTTTATTTTATACTGTGTGCTTAATACGAGAGTTTGTTCAAAAATGGGTTCTTTTTTTAACATGTTTAGTATGTCGTTAGTTATTTTAGTAATTTTGTTAATCCGGTCGTTGTGTTGTTCGTTAATCAATACCTGTTTGTTATTGTTATTAATTGTTTCCTCGATTTTGTTGGAGGCTAGTTCGAAGTCGTCGTGATCGGGAGTTCCCGCAATCCATTTCCACGCTGTCCCTATGAAGTTTAGAGACCGTTTTGCCTTGTGTACTGCGATTAGGTTTATGTAGTGCTCAATTTGGTTTAGTTCGTGGGATAGGAGTGAGTAAAAAGGGTTATTTGTAGGTATGTGTTTGTGTACTAGGGATGATGTTCCAGATAGGAATTGGTTGTATTGTTCTATTTCGAAGACGTGGATGACCTTAAGGTTTCCATTTTGTATTTTAGCCTTTCCAGATTTTAGTACCACAAGCTGGGAGTGCGTGTAATCTAGGATTTCGACTTCCGCCTTCGCAGTCATCGCTATTAAATAAAGAAATCTGAAATGGAGATAAATTTGTTAGTTTCTTATGTCACTTTTGTGAATCTTTTTTCCTGAATTCGTTATGACCAGTGTTGGCCTGTTTTCCTTAACTATTTCTTCCCGATATCGGGGCGTGAGCTTGGATCCGACTCTCTTGTTATTTTTTACGTAAATGGTTTGTCCTACTTCATAGTCTTTGATGGGTTGCCTATTTTTATTGTGCGTTTCTAAGTCCTTTTGCTGTTTTTTTCGCAAATTTTCTATATTTTCCCTTCTTGTTTCCTCGACTTGTTCGGGGTTAGTAGAGACAATTCTGCCATAGAATACTTCAATGGGTTTCCTCGATATCGTAGAATGGATACTGCAGTTGTATTCATATATCGAGCGTTCGAGTAACTCTTCGAAATTTCTGTGAGTATTGTCCCTTTTTAGACACCTCATTATTTCGGTTAGTGTGGAGTGGAAACGTTCCACCTGTCCATTTGCTACGCTTTTGTTCACAGGAGTTCTATAGACATTGATATTCAATTGATCTTCCATCATAAATGTTATGGACTCTGAATTTAAGGATTTTTCGCCATTGGTTACGACGCTAACTGGAACACCAAAGAAAAAGAGAAGTTCGCGAAGAGGTCTCCTTACGTATTCTATAGCCTTGGATTTGAGAACTCTTGCTTGGGCAAATTTTGAAAATTTATCTAACGCAGTTAGGATTAGGTGTTTCTCCGTAGAATATATATCTACGTGTATGGTATGTCCGGGGTATTCCGGCAATGGGGTAGGTTTCAAAATGGGGTTATTTGGGTGTCTCTCGTACTTGTTTTCTCGGCACGTAGTGCATTGTTTAACGAATTTACGTATTTTTGAGCTCATTTTTGGAAAGTAGAATTTCTCGATAATTTGTAGTCTATTTTCGTTGGCGTTTCGATGTGCCCTCTTATGAACTTGCAAGATAATTTCCTCCTGTTCTGTTTCGGTTTGGATATTTTCTACTTCCTTTTGGGTGTATCGGATATTGTAATTACTAAAGTAAAGCGGGTAGAGTTCTTGAATGAGTCCCATTGTTCGCTCATCGGTGGAGAGTCCGTTTATTACATTGGGGTTAAGATATCTTTTAAAGATACCAACAATATTTTCTCTAGTGTAACGTGGTTCTGTAAAGATATGTCTAAAGTAATTTGGAAAAGGTTTTTCTAGTTTGTAGGATGTCGTTTCCCCTAGTTTCAATATAATCTGCGTGCGGAATGCGTTAATCGGTGCAGTAGATGTCGGTATGAGGTTATGGGAGGAACTCTCGTCGCTATGCATCGTAGGTGTCATAGAATTGATGTTTGTAGTTTTTGGATTCCTGGAAAGTGCGTCGGCTACTACATTCGCTCTTCCAGGTTTATATTTTATTTCGTGATTATATTCTTCGAGGGCGGCTTTCCACCGTTTCATTTTTGCGTTCGTGTTTTTATTACTAAGGGCAAACGTTAGGGGCTGGTGATCCGTAAAAATCTTGACCTTTTTTGAACCGTATAAATAATTACGAAGAGAATTTAGGGCCCAGATTATAGCCAACATTTCTTTTTCGTTGGTTGCGTATTTCTCTTCCGTTTTGCTTAGCGTCCTGGAAAGGAAGGTGATTGGTTTCCCGTCTTGGGCTAGTACGGCACCGATCGCATACTGCGAGGCATCGGTGGTGAGCTCGAATTCTCTATCGAAATTCGGAAACGAGAGTATAACATCTCGTGAAGTGAGGGAATTTTTTATTTTAGAGAATGCTTCGAGGGCACTCGCGTCTAATTGTATTTTAATTTTGTTAGATACACGTTTCGATACGCGACCTTGTTCACTTCTAAGTAGTGATGTCAGAGGGTTTGCCAATTTCGCATAATCGCGAATGAATCTACGGTAATACCCAGCGAGACCTAGGAAGGAGCGCAAGTCCTTCAACGTTCTAGGTGGCGGGAAGTTGTTAATTGCTTCCACTTTCTTTGGGTTGGTGGTTATACCATTTTTGGAAATTATGAAACCTAAGAATTCCACAGTTTCTTTAAGGAATTCGCACTTATCGACCTGTACTTTCATATTTGCTTTTTCCAGCGTTCTGAATACTAGTTCGACATTTTTCATGTGTTCGTCCTCGTCGGCACCGAAAATGATGATGTCATCAATGTAAACGTAACACCTGACACCAATGTGTTCTCTCAAGATGTCGTCCAATGTCCTTTGGAATATCGAGGGGGCATTTTTCAGACCAAAAGGAAGGCGAATAAACTCGTACTTTCCATTGTTTACGCTAAATGCAGTTTTCTCAATATCACATTCGCGTAATGGGATTTGATGGAACCCGCTCTTGAGATCTATTACTGTGAAAAGTTTACTATTACCGAGATTCGAGAGAACTTCGTTTATCTCGGGTATCGGGTACCTATCAGGGACGGTGACTGCGTTCAATTTCCTGTAGTCAATCACTAATCTATATTTTTTTTCACCTGAGGAATCCAATTTTTTTGGTACTACCCATACTGGTGCGTTATATGGGGATCTAGACGGTCGAATGATACCATCTCTTAACAATTTCTTTATTTCCTCGTTTACTATCGCTTTAAGTGCTACCGGGTAGGGGTAAGACCTGGAGTATACTGGGTTATTATCGGTGGTACGTATCTCCCCTTTAACCCTTGTCGTGTACGTAGGCCTCTCATCAGGCTCGGAAAATAGATTTGGATATTTCCTGAGTAAGTCCAGGAGTCTTTCCTGTTGGTTTGTTGAAAGATGGGAGGTTTTCGCATTTACATTATTGACTGATTGGGAAGTATGTTGTTTTAGTTCAATTTTCAGATTGTCTTTAAGAATCATGAGATTTTTAGCGGTGTGAATGACTGCACCCAGATCTCTTAAGCTGTCATTCCCAAGGATTCCATGGAACGATTTAAGTTGTGGGAGGATATAGAATTTTAGACTGGGGCCTTTGGTGCCGAATAGTTTAAGGTTTGCGAAGTGGGATATTTTTACATTACCTGCAACAGAGTTGGCGGAAAAAGGATTTTCTATCGGTAGGGGATTCAAAACGCAACAAGGTTGGACGTAGTTTTTGTTGGAACCTGTATCAATCAAAAATTTTAGGGTATTTCCGCTCTTCGCCTTGTATTCAAAGAAAGGAAGCGAAGAGCTTACATTTCTAAAAAATGAAGATTATGTTCTCCTGAGTTGAATAGGTCTGGTTCTTCGCACTGAACTGTAGAGTAAGAATTGGTATCTGCTCCCATGTAATCAATAAGGGTTTCTTCCTGCATGTTGTCTGAGTCATTCAGGAGTTTATTATAATCGTTGAGCCCATCGGTTATGTTCGATGCCTGCGCGTGGTACATGCGCTGCTGTTTATTTGGTGCACCTATTTGTTGTGAGTAAGTTCTCTTATGAGGTTGAAATTGGGGACGTGGAGGAGGTCGATTTTGGTAATTTACCACTCGCGAATGGATGGATCTGTCTACATCCATGGGTTCAGGTCTGGGTAAAGGTTTCGGCGGTAATTGTGGTCGACTTTGGAATTGGGGGCGAGCGAACTGTTGCTGTTGAAAATGATTTGGGGTAAATAATTGTCTGTATGTAAGTTCGGGAAAGAACGGCCGTTTAGGCACAGGTGCACGAGGGTTTTGCATATTCCTCGGTGGAACGGGAGGAGAGATACCGCTCATCATTCGACGTGAAGTATTATTGTTGTTATTATTGTTATTATTAGCGTATTGTGTGCGATAATTAATGTTCTCTAGTTTAAGGCAGAGATGCAGTGCCTGCGGGAGATCTGCTGGTTCGCGCATGCTTAGCAACCTTGGCAGATCACCTTTCAGACCACGGATAAATGTATCGAGTGCCTTATCTCTGTAGGAATTTACAAGAATGCCCATTGCTTCTGTACTCATTTCCAACAGAGAGAAGGAAGTATGGTTTCTTTTTATTTTAGAAAAATAGTTTCTTAATTTACTTACATTAAACCGAAGACCATGGTGGAGCGGCTGTCAGATTCCTTGCTGACTCCTTTTTGCTTCTTTGTAGCTACTGGGGGGCCTCTTTTCTCCACTCTCACAAGTAATTCAAAGTTTAATTATTTTTTATTTAGCACCCACGATTTCCGATCGCACGTAAACCTTCGTAACTAATTTCACTTTTCGGACGCGAACGCGAACCTTCGTAAATTGTACACTTCGGGAACGTGCAAAGAAACTTTCTTACTTCAACGGATAAATCGCGGGTCCCTGCTCGGGCGCCAGTTAATGAACACTTGCGGGTTTCGGTTAAAAAAAATGTTTATTCAAAAATTTACCCTTAAGTCTAGTTGACTACTTTACGATACAAGAAATTCCGCGAGACTAAAACTTAATTAATTAGGTGACGAAGTCGAGCTGGAGTCGCTGTCCACTACCTGCGGTTCGGCCGCGTGACTTTTCCTCGGATTTCGTTGGGTTTTAGTAGGAATGTGCATTAGCAGGAAATTTGAATATTTGCAGGGAATATGAATCGTGGGATCGTCTGGGAATGCAGGGAAAAGCTGGGTAAGCTTTTCCTGTGGGAAAATTTATTATTTTTTGTCAAATTTTGTCGAATGTTGGTTAACTTATACCATAAGAAAGTATTTCAGTATTTTTTTTGAATTTTTTAAATGACATTTAGAGGTCGCTACCAAGGTTTGAGTTTTACATAAAAACTCAAAATCTGTATTTGTTAGATTCTTTAATTGTTATAGCCAGGACAAAAAAAATATACAAAATGTTTGTTGTTGTTATGAATTAAGATATTATGTAGAATGTAGATATTTGAATCATTTATTTTTAAGATACAAGGGTTGACTTGTTAGTATTAGGGTACTTTTTCCTATACTCTTTTACTAACAAAAGCAAATATTGCTTTTGTTCTTCATTGGTTGTAATTAATTTATTATATTCTTCCATTAAAGCAACACCGCGCTCAGCTATGTCGTTCACTACTCGCAAAGAATGAACGATATTTTTGGCTGCTACATATTTAGTGTCTTCGTTCCAAGTTTCCACGTCTTTTTTCAAAAAATTTGATGAGATACCTAAGATCTGGAAGAATCTTAAGGAATTACTACTAACGAAGTTTTCTATATTTTTTTCGTGGATATGTGTGATATCAAGGTTTATTCTTTTTAAGGAATCTTCTGTGCCTTCAATTTTCAGTGCTTCTACCATTTTTTTCTTCTCTTGAACTGACAGTTCGTCATCGAAAAAGGCAAGCGAAACTAGCTCTTCTGACAAATACCACAAATGATTTAGAATCTTTTTCAGCGCAACAGTAGCTATATTTTTGTTAAAGCTTTTAAAGGCTGTAAGGTCTTTCAATAATTGTAAGTCGTTTCTTGGTGCTGACCATCCGGTAGAGGCTTGAAACCAATATTTAACATAAATTATCACCACGAAAATGCATATTTCTCTCACAGCCTTTTCGTCCTTCTTCGTTAGCTTAAACTGATGCTTGAATAAGTAAATTTTCAAACAGTACAAGGCTCTTGCCATCCATCTAGCTCGATGTAGACCAGCAGGTCTCCTAAATAAAACGCCCTTTTCAGGAACACCTTCTAAGAAAATGATAGTGAGATTCAACAGTTCTCTGTAGTCATCTCGAGGTTGATGTAGTTGTAGTTGCTTTTTGGCAAAAGAAATCCTGTCTGCGGCCACTTCTGCAAGAATATTTCCCTCAGCATCATCTGTTATTGTTTTGAAGCCGCTTTGGTCAATAGTGTTCCAATTGTTCTTAAATCTTTTAAATAATTGTATATCAGGACCACTAGATGGGGCAAGCGATTGATCCACTACAGCTGACAACATAATTTCCATTATGTGGTGGCGACAAGCAAGCCAAAGCATATTTTTATCAAGTTTTCGCTCCAAAAGAACGCATACTCCACTTCTTAGGCCGGTATTTACAGCAGTAGTGTCAAAACACAAACATTTTACCTTATTGCTCAAATTCCATGAATTTATAGCTTCGTAGATAGTTGACGCACATGATTCGCTCGTTCCACGTTCCAATTTTGGAACTGCGAGTAGTTGATCAACTCCATGTCCTGATACCAAAATTCGTTTCGTGCCCAGTAATATCTTCTATAAGTTTACCGTCCCAATGGATTGTTAATGACGAATTAGGTTTAAACTCGCTTTTGAGAGACTCTGCAACAGCTTTACGATTTTTCACACGCTGCCGACGAATGGAAGATCTATTAACATTAAATTTTGATGGATCACAGCCTGCACTTTTCAAAGTAGATGTTACGACCATAGTTGCTTTTCTGTCACTTAATTTAGAGACATCAAGACTGGAAGCTAATTGGCTGTTAATAATGTCTTTTCGAGCTCGTTTCTGTGGTGGTTGCAATTCGAACAATTCTGATATGCATTCGGAGTCAGATGAAGTTGCTTCTTCACTGGTGGGGATAGACGACGACGAAAGAAATGATAATGGAGAAAAAGAGCATTTTTCTGTTAAAGCCGAGATATCTTTGTTTTCACGCTTGCGCAATTTTTCAAGGCGTTCTCCTTTCTCTTTTATTTTCTTACATTTTTTTAAACTTTTTCTATCCACTGAACCAATTAAAAATTGGCGTCGATTTTGCCGCACTGCTAATAAAAACTGCTTGTCTTCTTCTAATGTCATAATATTTAAAGCATCACGATGAGCAATATCAAATAAATCATCTAATTTTTGTTGCCAGTTTTGTTCTTTTTTCTTTAATGCTTCTGAACGTTTTTTCTTGTTTTCTTTATTTTTTTTTAGATTCTTCCATTCTTTGAATAGTTTTTCAATTTTATTGATGACATGTTTTTTTAATTGAATTGGTATACTAGCTTTTTCCCACAAATTTATAACTCCGCAAGCCGTCAAAGTCGCAGATTCACGTATGCTTTTCTTTTCTTCATTTTTGTAGTAAAAAAAAAATCGCAAAACTTCACCGATCGATGGCAATGTTGATTGGCTTAATTCGGATAATAATTGACCGATAAGCCAAACTTTACTTTGATTTCTAGTAGCTTTACTGAGTCCAAGTTGCAAGTTGAAACACGTTACTATGACTTTTACAAATAAAACACGTGCGCTCTGGTTAATGACTTATTAGAACTGAAGTGCGGGCGGGCTAAGGCTATTCACACAATCAAAAACATAAGCCGTAAGACGTACAATTTAGGACGTACGCATGCGCACAAACCAATTTTTAACTTATTATAAGGTTACTGCGCACGCGTACGTCTTAAATTGTACGTCTTACGGCTTATGTTTTTGATTGTGTGAATGGTCTAAATCTCGACGCGTTGGTACAGAAGAGAGGTCGAGGGTTGGAAGGAATAAGAAGCGATTGTCTATGCGAGTTTCACTTGCACGTAAAATGTGATATAAACACCTAAATGAAATATTAATGAAATTTTGACAGCTGGTAGCGACCTCTAAATCTTAACAAAAAAAATAACAAAAAAATCTTATTTCATATTTAGAGGTATATAATCAAATAAGAGAGTGCCCCGGGGATAATTCAAAAGTGGAAAAATAAGGACCACCCTAGCATAAGTACAACACTTTTTCACAAAGTTCAGTTCTTTTTTTTTTTTTTTAACAAATATATTATTGAACAAGTTCTTATCTTGGTTTTTTCCTAAAACGCACGTCAGATTCACTATTCCACTTCTGAATTATAATGAATAAAGAATAAATGCATAAAATCACTCCAACTCGCCACCACGCCTGATGAGTATTTTAAGGTTTTACTCCATCTTCCATTCCTTTCTACTCCGTGGTCACGAGAAGGAAATTATCCTTAAGTTCAATTTTCTCGCCAAGCAGGATTTTCCAGGCGGTTTCTTTCAACTTAATTACCTTTCTTCTTCATTTCAACAGCGCTGAAACACGTGTTCCTCGTGACGATCGTCCTACCACTTGCGCAGATGCGCAATTTCAACTTTCCATCCTTCACATTTTATGACGGGCAATCATTCATGGACCTTTTTGCTTAAGATCGTTAGGCACATGAAGATTCTCGTCGGCCAACTTAATCACCTCAAATGGTCGAGCTCGTATCTGCTCATTTCCTCAAATGTTCAATTTTTCTTTTCCTTTTATGGTTTTATTGAATTTCTCAATTTAACCCAAGGCAACGAACATATGCGTAAATAGTTTTACCGTTTGATGAGCCGCATTTCTTAGAACTCTTTTTGGAATGCCAAATATTACTAGATTTATATTTTTATACATCTCCCAGAATTCCAAGAAGCGACCGGAATATATATAAAAACAAGAAGAAATGATTTTAATTCTCTTTCCCTTCTAATGTTCACAAATTGAACATGAAATCTTGACCTTTTTTGAACCGTATAAATAATTACGAAGAGAATTTAGGGCCCAGATTATAGCCAACATTTCTTTTTCGTTGGTTGCGTATTTCTCTTCCGTTTTGCTTAGCGTCCTGGAAAGGAAGGTGATTGGTTTCCCGTCTTGGGCTAGTACGGCACCGATCGCATACTGCGAGGCATCGGTGGTGAGCTCGAATTCTCTATCGAAATTCGGAAACGAGAGTATAACATCTCGTGAAGTGAGGGAATTTTTTATTTTAGAGAATGCTTCGAGTGCACTCGCGTCTAATTGTATTTTAATTTTGTTAGATACACGTTTCGATACGCGACCTTGTTCACTTCTAAGTAGTGATGTCAGAGGGTTTGCCAATTTCGCATAATCGCGAATGAATCTACGGTAATACCCAGCGAGACCTAGGAAGGAGCGCAAGTCCTTCAACGTTCTAGGTGGCGGGAAGTTGTTAATTGCTTCCACTTTCTTTGGGTTGGTGGTTATACCATTTTTGGAAATTATGAAACCTAAGAATTCCACAGTTTCTTTAAGGAATTCGCACTTATCGACCTGTACTTTCATATTTGCTTTTTCCAGCGTTCTGAATACTAGTTCGACATTTTTCATGTGTTCGTCCTCGTCGGCACCGAAAATGATGATGTCATCAATGTAAACGTAACACCTGACACCAATGTGTTCTCTCAAGATGTCGTCCAATGTCCTTTGGAATATCGAGGGGGCATTTTTCAGACCAAAAGGAAGGCGAATAAACTCGTACTTTCCATTGTTTACGCTAAATGCAGTTTTCTCAATATCACATTCGCGTAATGGGATTTGATGGAACCCGCTCTTGAGATCTATTACTGTGAAAAGTTTACTATTACCGAGATTCGAGAGAACTTCGTTTATCTCGGGTATCGGGTACCTATCAGGGACGGTGACTGCGTTCAATTTCCTGTAGTCAATCACTAATCTATATTTTTTTTCACCTGAGGAATCCAATTTTTTTGGTACTACCCATACTGGTGCGTTATATGGGGATCTAGACGGTCGAATGATACCATCTCTTAACAATTTCTTTATTTCCTCGTTTACTATCGCTTTAAGTGCTACCGGGTAGGGGTAAGACCTGGAGTATACTGGGTTATTATCGGTGGTACGTATCTCCCCTTTAACCCTTGTCGTGTACGTAGGCCTCTCATCAGGCTCGGAAAATAGATTTGGATATTTCCTGAGTAAGTCCAGGAGTCTTTCCTGTTGGTTTGTTGAAAGATGGGAGGTTTTCGCATTTACATTATTGACTGATTGGGAAGTATGTTGTTTTAGTTCAATTTTCAGATTGTCTTTAAGAATCATGAGATTTTTAGCGGTGTGAATGACTGCACCCAGATCTCTTAAGCTGTCATTCCCAAGGATTCCATGGAACGATTTAAGTTGTGGGAGGATATAGAATTTTAGACTGGGGCCTTTGGTGCCGAATAGTTTAAGGTTTGCGAAGTGGGATATTTTTACATTACCTGCAACAGAGTTGGCGGAAAAAGGATTTTCTATCGGCAGGGGATTCAAAACGCAACAAGGTTGGACGTAGTTTTTGTTGGAACCTGTATCAATCAAAAATTTTAGGGTATTTCCGCTCTTCGCCTTGTATTCAAAGAAAGGAAGCGAAGAGCTTACATTTCTAAAAAATGAAGATTATGTTCTCCTGAGTTGAATAGGTCTGGTTCTTCGCACTGAACTGTAGAGTAAGAATTGGTATCTGCTCCCATGTAATCAATAAGGGTTTCTTCCTGCATGTTGTCTGAGTCATTCAGGAGTTTATTATAATCGTTGAGCCCATCGGTTATGTTCGATGCCTGCGCGTGGTACATGCGCTGCTGTTTATTTGGTGCACCTATTTGTTGTGAGTAAGTTCTCTTATGAGGTTGAAATTGGGGACGTGGAGGAGGTCGATTTTGGTAATTTACCACTCGCGAATGGATGGATCTGTCTACATCCATGGGTTCAGGTCTGGGGAAAGGTTTCGGCGGTAATTGTGGTCGACTTTGGAATTGGGGGCGAGCGAACTGTTGCTGTTGAAAATGATTTGGGGTAAATAATTGTCTGTATGTAAGTTCGGTAAAGAACGGCCGTTTAGGCACAGGTGCACGAGGGTTTTGCATATTCCTCGGTGGAACGGGAGGAGAGATACCGCTCATCATTCGACGTGAAGTATTATTGTTGTTATTATTGTTATTATTAGCGTATTGTGTGCGATAATTAATGTTCTCTAGTTTAAGGCAGAGATGCAGTGCCTGCGGGAGATCTGCTGGTTCGCGCATGCTTAGCAACCTTGGCAGATCACCTTTCAGACCACGGATAAATGTATCGAGTGCCTTATCTCTGTAGGAATTTACAAGAATGCCCATTGCTTCTGTACTCATTTCCAACAGAGAGAAGGAAGTATGGTTTCTTTTTATTTTAGAAAAATAGTTTCTTAATTTACTTACATTAAACCGAAGACCATGGTGGAGCGGCTGTCAGATTCCTTGCTGACTCCTTTTTGCTTCTTTGTAGCTACTGGGGGGCCTCTTTTCTCCACTCTCACAAGTAATTCAAAGTTTAATTATTTTTTATTTAGCACCCACGATTTCCGATCGCACGTAAACCTTCGTAACTAATTTCACTTTTCGGACGCGAACGCGAACCTTCGTAAATTGTACACTTCGGGAACGTGCAAAGAAACTTTCTTACTTCAACGGATAAATCGCGGGTCCCTGCTCGGGCGCCAGTTAATGAACACTTGCGGGTTTCGGTTAAAAAAAATGTTTATTCAAAAATTTACCCTTAAGTCTAGTTGACTACTTTACGATACAAGAAATTCCGCGAGACTAAAACTTAATTAATTAGGTGATGAAGTCGAGCTGGAGTCGCTGTCCACTACCTGCGGTTCGGCCGCGTGACTTTTCCTCGGATTTCGTTGGGTTTTAGTAGGAATGTGCATTAGCAGGAAATTTGAATATTTGCAGGGAATATGAATCGTGGGATCGTCTGGGAATGCAGGGAAAAGCTGGGTAAGCTTTTCCTGTGGGAAAATTTATTATTTTTTGTCAAATTTTGTCGAATGTTGGTTAACTTATACCATAAGAAAGTATTTCAGTATTTTTTTTTGAATTTTTTAAATGACATTTAGAGGTCGCTACCAAGGTTTGAGTTTTACATAAAAACTCAAAATCTGTATTTGTTAGATTCTTTAATTGTTATAGCCAGGACATAAAAAATATACAAAATGTTTGTTGTTGTTATGAATTAAGATATTATGTAGAATGTAGATATTTGAATCATTTATTTTTAAGATACAAGGGTTGACTTGTTAGTATTAGGGTACTTTTTCGTATACTCTTTTACTAACAAAAGCAATTATTGCTTTTGTTCTTCATTGGTTGTAATTAATTTATTATATTCTTCCATTAAAGCAACACCGCGCTCAGCTATGTCGTTCACTACTCGCAAAGAATGAACGATATTTTTGGCTGCTACATATTTAGTGTCTTCGTTCCAAGTTTCCACGTCTTTTTTCAAAAAATTTGATGAGATACCTAAGATCTGGAAGAATCTTAAGGAATTACTACTAACGAAGTTTTCTATATTTTTTTCGTGGATATGTGTGATATCAAGGTTTATTCTTTTTAAGGAATCTTCTGTGCCTTCAATTTTCAGTGCTTCTACCATTTTTTTCTTCTCTTGAACTGACAGTTCGTCATCGAAAAAGGCAAGCGAAACTAGCTCTTCTGACAAATACCACAAATGATTTAGAATCTTTTTCAGCGCAACAGTAGCTATATTTTTGTTAAAGCTTTTAAAGGCTGTAAGGTCTTTCAATAATTGTAAGTCGTTTCTTGGTGCTGACCATCCGGTAGAGGCTTGAAACCAATATTTAACATAAATTATCACCACGAAAATGCATATTTCTCTCACAGCCTTTTCGTCCTTCTTCGTTAGCTTAAACTGATGCTTGAATAAGTAAATTTTCAAACAGTACAAGGCTCTTGCCATCCATCTAGCTCGATGTAGACCAGCAGGTCTCCTAAATAAAACGCCCTTTTCAGGAACACCTTCTAAGAAAATGATAGTGAGATTCAACAGTTCTCTGTAGTCATCTCGAGGTTGATGTAGTTGTAGTTGCTTTTTGGCAAAAGAAATCCTGTCTGCGGCCACTTCTGCAAGAATATTTCCCTCAGCATCATCTGTTATTGTTTTGAAGCCGCTTTGGTCAATAGTGTTCCAATTGTTCTTAAATCTTTTAAATAATTGTATATCAGGACCACTAGATGGGGCAAGCGATTGATCCACTACAGCTGACAACATAATTTCCATTATGTGGTGGCGACAAGCAAGCCAAAGCATATTTTTATCAAGTTTTCGCTCCAAAAGAACGCATACTCCACTTCTTAGGCCGGTATTTACAGCAGTAGTGTCAAAACACAAACATTTTACCTTATTGCTCAAATTCCATGAATTTATAGCTTCGTAGATAGCTGACGCACATGATTCGCTCGTTCCACGTTCCAATTTTGGAACTGCGAGTAGTTGATCAACTCCATGTCCTGATACCAAAATTCGTTTCGTGCCCAGTAATATCTTCTATAAGTTTACCGTCCCAATGGATTGTTAATGACGAATTAGGTTTAAACTCGCTTTTGAGAGACTCTGCAACAGCTTTACGATTTTTCACACGCTGCCGACGAATGGAAGATCTATTAACATTAAATTTTGATGGATCACAGCCTGCACTTTTCAAAGTAGATGTTACGACCATAGTTGCTTTTCTGTCACTTAATTTAGAGACATCAAGACTGGAAGCTAATTGGCTGTTAATAATGTCTTTTCGAGCTCGTTTCTGTGGTGGTTGCATTTCGAACAATTCTGATATGCATTCGGAGTCAGATGAAGTTGCTTCTTCACTGGTGGGGATAGACGACGACGAAAGAAATGATAATGGAGAAAAAGAGCATTTTTCTGTTAAAGCCGAGATATCTTTGTTTTCACGCTTGCGCAATTTTTCAAGGCGTTCTCCTTTCTCTTTTATTTTCTTACATTTTTTTAAACTTTTTCTATCCACTGAACCAATTAAAAATTGGCGTCGATTTTGCCGCACTGCTAATAAAAACTGCTTGTCTTCTTCTAATGTCATAATATTTAAAGCATCACGATGAGCAATATCAAATAAATCATCTAATTTTTGTTGCCAGTTTTGTTCTTTTTTCTTTAATGCTTCTGAACGTTTTTTCTTGTTTTCTTTATTTTTTTTTAGATTCTTCCATTCTTTGAATAGTTTTTCAATTTTATTGATGACATGTTTTTTTAATTGAATTGGTATACTAGCTTTTTCCCACAAATTTATAACTCCGCAAGCCGTCAAAGTCGCAGATTCACGTATGCTTTTCTTTTCTTCATTTTTGTAGTAAAAAAAAAATCGCAAAACTTCACCGATCGATGGCAATGTTGATTGGCTTAATTCGGATAATAATTGACCGATAAGCCAAACTTTACTTTGATTTCTAGTAGCTTTACTGAGTCCAAGTTGCAAGTTGAAACACGTTACTATGACTTTTACAAATAAAACACGTGCGCTCTGGTTAATGACTTATTAGAACTGAAGTGCGGGCGGGCTAAGGCTATTCACACAATCAAAAACATAAGCCGTAAGACGTACAATTTAGGACGTACGCATGCGCACAAACCAATTTTTAACTTATTATAAGGTTACTGCGCACGCGTACGTCTTAAATTGTACGTCTTACGGCTTATGTTTTTGATTGTGTGAATGGTCTAAATCTCGACGCGTTGGTACAGAAGAGAGGTCGAGGGTTGGAAGGAATAAGAAGCGATTGTCTATGCGAGTTTCACTTGCACGTAAAATGTGATATAAACACCTAAATGAAATATTAATGAAATTTTGACAGCTGGTAGCGACCTCTAAATCTTAACAAAAAAAATAACAAAAAAATCTTATTTCATATTTAGAGGTATATAATCAAATAAGAGAGTGCCCCGGGGATAATTCAAAAGTGGAAAAATAAGGACCACCCTAGCATAAGTACAACACTTTTTCACAAAGTTCAGTTCTTTTTTTTTTTTTTTTTTAACAAATATTATATTATTGAACAAGTTCTTATCTTGGTTTTTTCCTAAAACGCACGTCAGATTCACTATTCCACTTCTGAATTATAATGAATAAAGAATAAATGCATAAAATCACTCCAACTCGCCACCACGCCTGATGAGTATTTTAAGGTTTTACTCCATCTTCCATTCCTTTCTACTCCGTGGTCACGAGAAGGAAATTATCCTTAAGTTCAATTTTCTCGCCAAGCAGGATTTTCCAGGCGGTTTCTTTCAACTTAATTACCTTTCTTCTTCATTTCAACAGCGCTGAAACACGTGTTCCTCGTGACGATCGTCCTACCACTTGCGCAGATGCGCAATTTCAACTTTCCATCCTTCACATTTTATGACGGGCAATCATTCATGGACCTTTTTGCTTAAGATCGTTAGGCACATGAAGATTCTCGTCGGCCAACTTAATCACCTCAAATGGTCGAGCTCGTATCTGCTCATTTCCTCAAATGTTCAATTTTTCTTTTCCTTTTATGGTTTTATTGAATTTCTCAATGTAACCCAAGGCAACGAACATATGCGTAAATAGTTTTACCGTTTGATGAGCCGCATTTCTTAGAACTCTTTTTGGAATGCCAAATATTACTAGATTTATATTTTTATACATCTCCCAGAATTCCAAGAAGCGACCGGAATATATATAAAAACAAGAAGAAATGATTTTAATTCTCTTTCCCTTCTAATGTTCACAAATTGAACATGAAATCTTGACCTTTTTTGAACCGTATAAATAATTACGAAGAGAATTTAGGGCCCAGATTATAGCCAACATTTCTTTTTCGTTGGTTGCGTATTTCTCTTCCGTTTTGCTTAGCGTCCTGGAAAGGAAGGTGATTGGTTTCCCGTCTTGGGCTAGTACGGCACCGATCGCATACTGCGAGGCATCGGTGGTGAGCTCGAATTCTCTATCGAAATTCGGAAACGAGAGTATAACATCTCGTGAAGTGAGGGAATTTTTTATTTTAGAGAATGCTTCGAGTGCACTCGCGTCTAATTGTATTTTAATTTTGTTAGATACACGTTTCGATACGCGACCTTGTTCACTTCTAAGTAGTGATGTCAGAGGGTTTGCCAATTTCGCATAATCGCGAATGAATCTACGGTAATACCCAGCGAGACCTAGGAAGGAGCGCAAGTCCTTCAACGTTCTAGGTGGCGGGAAGTTGTTAATTGCTTCCACTTTCTTTGGGTTGGTGGTTATACCATTTTTGGAAATTATGAAACCTAAGAATTCCACAGTTTCTTTAAGGAATTCGCACTTATCGACCTGTACTTTCATATTTGCTTTTTCCAGCGTTCTGAATACTAGTTCGACATTTTTCATGTGTTCGTCCTCGTCGGCACCGAAAATGATGATGTCATCAATGTAAACGTAACACCTGACACCAATGTGTTCTCTCAAGATGTCGTCCAATGTCCTTTGGAATATCGAGGGGGCATTTTTCAGACCAAAAGGAAGGCGAATAAACTCGTACTTTCCATTGTTTACGCTAAATGCAGTTTTCTCAATATCACATTCGCGTAATGGGATTTGATGGAACCCGCTCTTGAGATCTATTACTGTGAAAAGTTTACTATTACCGAGATTCGAGAGAACTTCGTTTATCTCGGGTATCGGGTACCTATCAGGGACGGTGACTGCGTTCAATTTCCTGTAGTCAATCACTAATCTATATTTTTTTTCACCTGAGGAATCCAATTTTTTTGGTACTACCCATACTGGTGCGTTATATGGGGATCTAGACGGTCGAATGATACCATCTCTTAACAATTTCTTTATTTCCTCGTTTACTATCGCTTTAAGTGCTACCGGGTAGGGGTAAGACCTGGAGTATACTGGGTTATTATCGGTGGTACGTATCTCCCCTTTAACCCTTGTCGTGTACGTAGGCCTCTCATCAGGCTCGGAAAATAGATTTGGATATTTCCTGAGTAAGTCCAGGAGTCTTTCCTGTTGGTTTGTTGAAAGATGGGAGGTTTTCGCATTTACATTATTGACTGATTGGGAAGTATGTTGTTTTAGTTCAATTTTCAGATTGTCTTTAAGAATCATGAGATTTTTAGCGGTGTGAATGACTGCACCCAGATCTCTTAAGCTGTCATTCCCAAGGATTCCATGGAACGATTTAAGTTGTGGGAGGATATAGAATTTTAGACTGGGGCCTTTGGTGCCGAATAGTTTAAGGTTTGCGAAGTGGGATATTTTTACATTACCTGCAACAGAGTTGGCGGAAAAAGGATTTTCTATCGGTAGGGGATTCAAAACGCAACAAGGTTGGACGTAGTTTTTGTTGGAACCTGTATCAATCAAAAATTTTAGGGTATTTCCGCTCTTCGCCTTGTATTCAAAGAAAGGAAGCGAAGAGCTTACATTTCTAAAAAATGAAGATTATGTTCTCCTGAGTTGAATAGGTCTGGTTCTTCGCACTGAACTGTAGAGTAAGAATTGGTATCTGCTCCCATGTAATCAATAAGGGTTTCTTCCTGCATGTTGTCTGAGTCATTCAGGAGTTTATTATAATCGTTGAGCCCATCGGTTATGTTCGATGCCTGCGCGTGGTACATGCGCTGCTGTTTATTTGGTGCACCTATTTGTTGTGAGTAAGTTCTCTTATGAGGTTGAAATTGGGGACGTGGAGGAGGTCGATTTTGGTAATTTACCACTCGCGAATGGATGGATCTGTCTACATCCATGGGTTCAGGTCTGGGGAAAGGTTTCGGCGGTAATTGTGGTCGACTTTGGAATTGGGGGCGAGCGAACTGTTGCTGTTGAAAATGATTTGGGGTAAATAATTGTCTGTATGTAAGTTCGGTAAAGAACGGCCGTTTAGGCACAGGTGCACGAGGGTTTTGCATATTCCTCGGTGGAACGGGAGGAGAGATACCGCTCATCATTCGACGTGAAGTATTATTGTTGTTATTATTGTTATTATTAGCGTATTGTGTGCGATAATTAATGTTCTCTAGTTTAAGGCAGAGATGCAGTGCCTGCGGGAGATCTGCTGGTTCGCGCATGCTTAGCAACCTTGGCAGATCACCTTTCAGACCACGGATAAATGTATCGAGTGCCTTATCTCTGTAGGAATTTACAAGAATGCCCATTGCTTCTGTACTCATTTCCAACAGAGAGAAGGAAGTATGGTTTCTTTTTATTTTAGAAAAATAGTTTCTTAATTTACTTACATTAAACCGAAGACCATGGTGGAGCGGCTGTCAGATTCCTTGCTGACTCCTTTTTGCTTCTTTGTAGCTACTGGGGGGCCTCTTTTCTCCACTCTCACAAGTAATTCAAAGTTTAATTATTTTTTATTTAGCACCCACGATTTCCGATCGCACGTAAACCTTCGTAACTAATTTCACTTTTCGGACGCGAACGCGAACCTTCGTAAATTGTACACTTCGGGAACGTGCAAAGAAACTTTCTTACTTCAACGGATAAATCGCGGGTCCCTGCTCGGGCGCCAGTTAATGAACACTTGCGGGTTTCGGTTAAAAAAAATGTTTATTCAAAAATTTACCCTTAAGTCTAGTTGACTACTTTACGATACAAGAAATTCCGCGAGACTAAAACTTAATTAATTAGGTGATGAAGTCGAGCTGGAGTCGCTGTCCACTACCTGCGGTTCGGCCGCGTGACTTTTCCTCGGATTTCGTTGGGTTTTAGTAGGAATGTGCATTAGCAGGAAATTTGAATATTTGCAGGGAATATGAATCGTGGGATCGTCTGGGAATGCAGGGAAAAGCTGGGTAAGCTTTTCCTGTGGGAAAATTTATTATTTTTTGTCAAATTTTGTCGAATGTTGGTTAACTTATACCATAAGAAAGTATTTCAGTATTTTTTTTTGAATTTTTTAAATGACATTTAGAGGTCGCTACCAAGGTTTGAGTTTTACATAAAAACTCAAAATCTGTATTTGTTAGATTCTTTAATTGTTATAGCCAGGACATAAAAAATATACAAAATGTTTGTTGTTGTTATGAATTAAGATATTATGTAGAATGTAGATATTTGAATCATTTATTTTTAAGATACAAGGGTTGACTTGTTAGTATTAGGGTACTTTTTCGTATACTCTTTTACTAACAAAAGCAATTATTGCTTTTGTTCTTCATTGGTTGTAATTAATTTATTATATTCTTCCATTAAAGCAACACCGCGCTCAGCTATGTCGTTCACTACTCGCAAAGAATGAACGATATTTTTGGCTGCTACATATTTAGTGTCTTCGTTCCAAGTTTCCACGTCTTTTTTCAAAAAATTTGATGAGATACCTAAGATCTGGAAGAATCTTAAGGAATTACTACTAACGAAGTTTTCTATATTTTTTTCGTGGATATGTGTGATATCAAGGTTTATTCTTTTTAAGGAATCTTCTGTGCCTTCAATTTTCAGTGCTTCTACCATTTTTTTCTTCTCTTGAACTGACAGTTCGTCATCGAAAAAGGCAAGCGAAACTAGCTCTTCTGACAAATACCACAAATGATTTAGAATCTTTTTCAGCGCAACAGTAGCTATATTTTTGTTAAAGCTTTTAAAGGCTGTAAGGTCTTTCAATAATTGTAAGTCGTTTCTTGGTGCTGACCATCCGGTAGAGGCTTGAAACCAATATTTAACATAAATTATCACCACGAAAATGCATATTTCTCTCACAGCCTTTTCGTCCTTCTTCGTTAGCTTAAACTGATGCTTGAATAAGTAAATTTTCAAACAGTACAAGGCTCTTGCCATCCATCTAGCTCGATGTAGACCAGCAGGTCTCCTAAATAAAACGCCCTTTTCAGGAACACCTTCTAAGAAAATGATAGTGAGATTCAACAGTTCTCTGTAGTCATCTCGAGGTTGATGTAGTTGTAGTTGCTTTTTGGCAAAAGAAATCCTGTCTGCGGCCACTTCTGCAAGAATATTTCCCTCAGCATCATCTGTTATTGTTTTGAAGCCGCTTTGGTCAATAGTGTTCCAATTGTTCTTAAATCTTTTAAATAATTGTATATCAGGACCACTAGATGGGGCAAGCGATTGATCCACTACAGCTGACAACATAATTTCCATTATGTGGTGGCGACAAGCAAGCCAAAGCATATTTTTATCAAGTTTTCGCTCCAAAAGAACGCATACTCCACTTCTTAGGCCGGTATTTACAGCAGTAGTGTCAAAACACAAACATTTTACCTTATTGCTCAAATTCCATGAATTTATAGCTTCGTAGATAGCTGACGCACATGATTCGCTCGTTCCACGTTCCAATTTTGGAACTGCGAGTAGTTGATCAACTCCATGTCCTGATACCAAAATTCGTTTCGTGCCCAGTAATATCTTCTATAAGTTTACCGTCCCAATGGATTGTTAATGACGAATTAGGTTTAAACTCGCTTTTGAGAGACTCTGCAACAGCTTTACGATTTTTCACACGCTGCCGACGAATGGAAGATCTATTAACATTAAATTTTGATGGATCACAGCCTGCACTTTTCAAAGTAGATGTTACGACCATAGTTGCTTTTCTGTCACTTAATTTAGAGACATCAAGACTGGAAGCTAATTGGCTGTTAATAATGTCTTTTCGAGCTCGTTTCTGTGGTGGTTGCATTTCGAACAATTCTGATATGCATTCGGAGTCAGATGAAGTTGCTTCTTCACTGGTGGGGATAGACGACGACGAAAGAAATGATAATGGAGAAAAAGAGCATTTTTCTGTTAAAGCCGAGATATCTTTGTTTTCACGCTTGCGCAATTTTTCAAGGCGTTCTCCTTTCTCTTTTATTTTCTTACATTTTTTTAAACTTTTTCTATCCACTGAACCAATTAAAAATTGGCGTCGATTTTGCCGCACTGCTAATAAAAACTGCTTGTCTTCTTCTAATGTCATAATATTTAAAGCATCACGATGAGCAATATCAAATAAATCATCTAATTTTTGTTGCCAGTTTTGTTCTTTTTTCTTTAATGCTTCTGAACGTTTTTTCTTGTTTTCTTTATTTTTTTTTAGATTCTTCCATTCTTTGAATAGTTTTTCAATTTTATTGATGACATGTTTTTTTAATTGAATTGGTATACTAGCTTTTTCCCACAAATTTATAACTCCGCAAGCCGTCAAAGTCGCAGATTCACGTATGCTTTTCTTTTCTTCATTTTTGTAGTAAAAAAAAAATCGCAAAACTTCACCGATCGATGGCAATGTTGATTGGCTTAATTCGGATAATAATTGACCGATAAGCCAAACTTTACTTTGATTTCTAGTAGCTTTACTGAGTCCAAGTTGCAAGTTGAAACACGTTACTATGACTTTTACAAATAAAACACGTGCGCTCTGGTTAATGACTTATTAGAACTGAAGTGCGGGCGGGCTAAGGCTATTCACACAATCAAAAACATAAGCCGTAAGACGTACAATTTAGGACGTACGCATGCGCACAAACCAATTTTTAACTTATTATAAGGTTACTGCGCACGCGTACGTCTTAAATTGTACGTCTTACGGCTTATGTTTTTGATTGTGTGAATGGTCTAAATCTCGACGCGTTGGTACAGAAGAGAGGTCGAGGGTTGGAAGGAATAAGAAGCGATTGTCTATGCGAGTTTCACTTGCACGTAAAATGTGATATAAACACCTAAATGAAATATTAATGAAATTTTGACAGCTGGTAGCGACCTCTAAATCTTAACAAAAAAAATAACAAAAAAATCTTATTTCATATTTAGAGGTATATAATCAAATAAGAGAGTGCCCCGGGGATAATTCAAAAGTGGAAAAATAAGGACCACCCTAGCATAAGTACAACACTTTTTCACAAAGTTCAGTTCTTTTTTTTTTTTTTTTTAACAAATATTATATTATTGAACAAGTTCTTATCTTGGTTTTTTCCTAAAACGCACGTCAGATTCACTATTCCACTTCTGAATTATAATGAATAAAGAATAAATGCATAAAATCACTCCAACTCGCCACCACGCCTGATGAGTATTTTAAGGTTTTACTCCATCTTCCATTCCTTTCTACTCCGTGGTCACGAGAAGGAAATTATCCTTAAGTTCAATTTTCTCGCCAAGCAGGATTTTCCAGGCGGTTTCTTTCAACTTAATTACCTTTCTTCTTCATTTCAACAGCGCTGAAACACGTGTTCCTCGTGACGAACGTCCTACCACTTGCGCAGATGCGCAATTTCAACTTTCCATCCTTCACATTTTATGACGGGCAATCATTCATGGACCTTTTTGCTTAAGATCGTTAGGCACATGAAGATTCTCGTCGGCCAACTTAATCACCTCAAATGGTCGAGCTCGTATCTGCTCATTTCCTCAAATGTTCAATTTTTCTTTTCCTTTTATGGTTTTATTGAATTTCTCAATTTAACCCAAGGCAACGAACATATGCGTAAATAGTTTTACCGTTTGATGAGCCGCATTTCTTAGAACTCTTTTTGGAATGCCAAATATTACTAGATTTATATTTTTATACATCTCCCAGAATTCCAAGAAGCGACCGGAATATATATAAAAACAAGAAGAAATGATTTTAATTCTCTTTCCCTTCTAATGTTCACAAATTGAACATGAAATCTTGACCTTTTTTGAACCGTATAAATAATTACGAAGAGAATTTAGGGCCCAGATTATAGCCAACATTTCTTTTTCGTTGGTTGCGTATTTCTCTTCCGTTTTGCTTAGCGTCCTGGAAAGGAAGGTGATTGGTTTCCCGTCTTGGGCTAGTACGGCACCGATCGCATACTGCGAGGCATCGGTGGTGAGCTCGAATTCTCTATCGAAATTCGGAAACGAGAGTATAACATCTCGTGAAGTGAGGGAATTTTTTATTTTAGAGAATGCTTCGAGTGCACTCGCGTCTAATTGTATTTTAATTTTGTTAGATACACGTTTCGATACGCGACCTTGTTCACTTCTAAGTAGTGATGTCAGAGGGTTTGCCAATTTCGCATAATCGCGAATGAATATACGGTAATACCCAGCGAGACCTAGGAAGGAGCGCAAGTCCTTCAACGTTCTAGGTGGCGGGAAGTTGTTAATTGCTTCCACTTTCTTTGGGTTGGTGGTTATACCATTTTTGGAAATTATGAAACCTAAGAATTCCACAGTTTCTTTAAGGAATTCGCACTTATCGACCTGTACTTTCATATTTGCTTTTTCCAGCGTTCTGAATACTAGTTCGACATTTTTCATGTGTTCGTCCTCGTCGGCACCGAAAATGATGATGTCATCAATGTAAACGTAACACCTGACACCAATGTGTTCTCTCAAGATGTCGTCCAATGTCCTTTGGAATATCGAGGGGGCATTTTTCAGACCAAAAGGAAGGCGAATAAACTCGTACTTTCCATTGTTTACGCTAAATGCAGTTTTCTCAATATCACATTCGCGTAATGGGATTTGATGGAACCCGCTCTTGAGATCTATTACTGTGAAAAGTTTACTATTACCGAGATTCGAGAGAACTTCGTTTATCTCGGGTATCGGGTACCTATCAGGGACGGTGACTGCGTTCAATTTCCTGTAGTCAATCACTAATCTATATTTTTTTTCACCTGAGGAATCCAATTTTTTTGGTACTACCCATACTGGTGCGTTATATGGGGATCTAGACGGTCGAATGATACCATCTCTTAACAATTTCTTTATTTCCTCGTTTACTATCGCTTTAAGTGCTACCGGGTAGGGGTAAGACCTGGAGTATACTGGGTTATTATCGGTGGTACGTATCTCCCCTTTAACCCTTGTCGTGTACGTAGGCCTCTCATCAGGCTCGGAAAATAGATTTGGATATTTCCTGAGTAAGTCCAGGAGTCTTTCCTGTTGGTTTGTTGAAAGATGGGAGGTTTTCGCATTTACATTATTGACTGATTGGGAAGTATGTTGTTTTAGTTCAATTTTCAGATTGTCTTTAAGAATCATGAGATTTTTAGCGGTGTGAATGACTGCACCCAGATCTCTTAAGCTGTCATTCCCAAGGATTCCATGGAACGATTTAAGTTGTGGGAGGATATAGAATTTTAGACTGGGGCCTTTGGTGCCGAATAGTTTAAGGTTTGCGAAGTGGGATATTTTTACATTACCTGCAACAGAGTTGGCGGAAAAAGGATTTTCTATCGGTAGGGGATTCAAAACGCAACAAGGTTGGACGTAGTTTTTGTTGGAACCTGTATCAATCAAAAATTTTAGGGTATTTCCGCTCTTCGCCTTGTATTCAAAGAAAGGAAGCGAAGAGCTTACATTTCTAAAAAATGAAGATTATGTTCTCCTGAGTTGAATAGGTCTGGTTCTTCGCACTGAACTGTAGAGTAAGAATTGGTATCTGCTCCCATGTAATCAATAAGGGTTTCTTCCTGCATGTTGTCTGAGTCATTCAGGAGTTTATTATAATCGTTGAGCCCATCGGTTATGTTCGATGCCTGCGCGTGGTACATGCGCTGCTGTTTATTTGGTGCACCTATTTGTTGTGAGTAAGTTCTCTTATGAGGTTGAAATTGGGGACGTGGAGGAGGTCGATTTTGGTAATTTACCACTCGCGAATGGATGGATCTGTCTACATCCATGGGTTCAGGTCTGGGTAAAGGTTTCGGCGGTAATTGTGGTCGACTTTGGAATTGGGGGCGAGCGAACTGTTGCTGTTGAAAATGATTTGGGGTAAATAATTGTCTGTATGTAAGTTCGGGAAAGAACGGCCGTTTAGGCACAGGTGCACGAGGGTTTTGCATATTCCTCGGTGGAACGGGAGGAGAGATACCGCTCATCATTCGACGTGAAGTATTATTGTTGTTATTATTGTTATTATTAGCGTATTGTGTGCGATAATTAATGTTCTCTAGTTTAAGGCAGAGATGCAGTGCCTGCGGGAGATCTGCTGGTTCGCGCATGCTTAGCAACCTTGGCAGATCACCTTTCAGACCACGGATAAATGTATCGAGTGCCTTATCTCTGTAGGAATTTACAAGAATGCCCATTGCTTCTGTACTCATTTCCAACAGAGAGAAGGAAGTATGGTTTCTTTTTATTTTAGAAAAATAGTTTCTTAATTTACTTACATTAAACCGAAGACCATGGTGGAGCGGCTGTCAGATTCCTTGCTGACTCCTTTTTGCTTCTTTGTAGCTACTGGGGGGCCTCTTTTCTCCACTCTCACAAGTAATTCAAAGTTTAATTATTTTTTATTTAGCACCCACGATTTCCGATCGCACGTAAACCTTCGTAACTAATTTCACTTTTCGGACGCGAACGCGAACCTTCGTAAATTGTACACTTCGGGAACGTGCAAAGAAACTTTCTTACTTCAACGGATAAATCGCGGGTCCCTGCTCGGGCGCCAGTTAATGAACACTTGCGGGTTTCGGTTAAAAAAAATGTTTATTCAAAAATTTACCCTTAAGTCTAGTTGACTACTTTACGATACAAGAAATTCCGCGAGACTAAAACTTAATTAATTAGGTGACGAAGTCGAGCTGGAGTCGCTGTCCACTACCTGCGGTTCGGCCGCGTGACTTTTCCTCGGATTTCGTTGGGTTTTAGTAGGAATGTGCATTAGCAGGAAATTTGAATATTTGCAGGGAATATGAATCGTGGGATCGTCTGGGAATGCAGGGAAAAGCTGGGTAAGCTTTTCCTGTGGGAAAATTTATTATTTTTTGTCAAATTTTGTCGAATGTTGGTTAACTTATACCATAAGAAAGTATTTCAGTATTTTTTTTGAATTTTTTAAATGACATTTAGAGGTCGCTACCAAGGTTTGAGTTTTACATAAAAACTCAAAATCTGTATTTGTTAGATTCTTTAATTGTTATAGCCAGGACATAAAAAATATACAAAATGTTTGTTGTTGTTATGAATTAAGATATTATGTAGAATGTAGATATTTGAATCATTTATTTTTAAGATACAAGGGTTGACTTGTTAGTATTAGGGTACTTTTTCCTATACTCTTTTACTAACAAAAGCAAATATTGCTTTTGTTCTTCATTGGTTGTAATTAATTTATTATATTCTTCCATTAAAGCAACACCGCGCTCAGCTATGTCGTTCACTACTCGCAAAGAATGAACGATATTTTTGGCAGCTACATATTTAGTGTCTTCGTTCCAAGTTTCCACGTCTTTTTTCAAAAAATTTGATGAGATACCTAAGATCTGGAAGAATCTTAAGGAATTACTACTAACGAAGTTTTCTATATTTTTTTCGTGGATATGTGTGATATCAAGGTTTATTCTTTTTAAGGAATCTTCTGTGCCTTCAATTTTCAGTGCTTCTACCATTTTTTTCTTCTCTTGAACTGACAGTTCGTCATCGAAAAAGGCAAGCGAAACTAGCTCTTCTGACAAATACCACAAATGATTTAGAATCTTTTTCAGCGCAACAGTAGCTATATTTTTGTTAAAGCTTTTAAAGGCTGTAAGGTCTTTCAATAATTGTAAGTCGTTTCTTGGTGCTGACCATCCGGTAGAGGCTTGAAACCAATATTTAACATAAATTATCACCACGAAAATGCATATTTCTCTCACAGCCTTTTCGTCCTTCTTCGTTAGCTTAAACTGATGCTTGAATAAGTAAATTTTCAAACAGTACAAGGCTCTTGCCATCCATCTAGCTCGATGTAGACCAGCAGGTCTCCTAAATAAAACGCCCTTTTCAGGAACACCTAAGAAAATGATAGTGAGATTCAACAGTTCTCTGTAGTCATCTCGAGGTTGATGTAGTTGTAGTTGCTTTTTGGCAAAAGAAATCCTGTCTGCGGCCACTTCTGCAAGAATATTTCCCTCAGCATCATCTGTTATTGTTTTGAAGCCGCTTTGGTCAATAGTGTTCCAATTGTTCTTAAATCTTTTAAATAATTGTATATCAGGACCACTAGATGGGGCAAGCGATTGATCCACTACAGCTGACAACATAATTTCCATTATGTGGTGGCGACAAGCAAGCCAAAGCATATTTTTATCAAGTTTTCGCTCCAAAAGAACGCATACTCCACTTCTTAGGCCGGTATTTACAGCAGTAGTGTCAAAACACAAACATTTTACCTTATTGCTCAAATTCCATGAATTTATAGCTTCGTAGATAGCTGACGCACATGATTCGCTCGTTCCACGTTCCAATTTTGGAACTGCGAGTAGTTGATCAACTCCATGTCCTGATACCAAAATTCGTTTCGTGCCCAGTAATATCTTCTATAAGTTTACCGTCCCAATGGATTGTTAATGACGAATTAGGTTTAAACTCGCTTTTGAGAGACTCTGCAACAGCTTTACGATTTTTCACACGCTGCCGACGAATGGAAGATCTATTAACATTAAATTTTGATGGATCACAGCCTGCACTTTTCAAAGTAGATGTTACGACCATAGTTGCTTTTCTGTCACTTAATTTAGAGACATCAAGACTGGAAGCTAATTGGCTGTTAATAATGTCTTTTCGAGCTCGTTTCTGTGGTGGTTGCATTTCGAACAATTCTGATATGCATTCGGAGTCAGATGAAGTTGCTTCTTCACTGGTGGGGATAGACGACGACGAAAGAAATGATAATGGAGAAAAAGAGCATTTTTCTGTTAAAGCCGAGATATCTTTGTTTTCACGCTTGCGCAATTTTTCAAGGCGTTCTCCTTTCTCTTTTATTTTCTTACATTTTTTTAAACTTTTTCTATCCACTGAACCAATTAAAAATTGGCGTCGATTTTGCCGCACTGCTAATAAAAACTGCTTGTCTTCTTCTAATGTCATAATATTTAAAGCATCACGATGAGCAATATCAAATAAATCATCTAATTTTTGTTGCCAGTTTTGTTCTTTTTTCTTTAATGCTTCTGAACGTTTTTTCTTGTTTTCTTTATTTTTTTTTAGATTCTTCCATTCTTTGAATAGTTTTTCAATTTTATTGATGACATGTTTTTTTAATTGAATTGGTATACTAGCTTTTTCCCACAAATTTATAACTCCGCAAGCCGTCAAAGTCGCAGATTCACGTAAGCTTTTCTTTTCTTCATTTTTGTAGTAAAAAAAAAATCGCAAAACTTCACCGATCGATGGCAATGTTGATTGGCTTAATTCGGATAATAATTGACCGATAAGCCAAACTTTACTTTGATTTCTAGTAGCTTTACTGAGTCCAAGTTGCAAGTTGAAACACGTTACTATGACTTTTACAAATAAAACACGTGCGCTCTGGTTAATGACTTATTAGAACTGAAGTGCGGGCGGGCTAAGGCTATTCACACAATCAAAAACATAAGCCGTAAGACGTACAATTTAGGACGTACGCATGCGCACAAACCAATTTTTAACTTATTATAAGGTTACTGCGCACGCGTACGTCTTAAATTGTACGTCTTACGGCTTATGTTTTTGATTGTGTGAATGGTCTAAATCTCGACGCGTTGGTACAGAAGAGAGGTCGAGGGTTGGAAGGAATAAGAAGCGATTGTCTATGCGAGTTTCACTTGCACGTAAAATGTGATATAAACACCTAAATGAAATATTAATGAAATTTTGACAGCTGGTAGCGACCTCTAAATCTTAACAAAAAAAATAACAAAAAAATCTTATTTCATATTTAGAGGTATATAATCAAATAAGAGAGTGCCCCGGGGATAATTCAAAAGTGGAAAAATAAGGACCACCCTAGCATAAGTACAACACTTTTTCACAAAGTTCAGTTCTTTTTTTTTTTTTTAACAAATATTATATTATTGAACAAGTTCTTATCTTGGTTTTTTCCTAAAACGCACGTCAGATTCACTATTCCACTTCTGAATTATAATGAATAAAGAATAAATGCATAAAATCACTCCAACTCGCCACCACGCCTGATGAGTATTTTAAGGTTTTACTCCATCTTCCATTCCTTTCTACTCCGTGGTCACGAGAAGGAAATTATCCTTAAGTTCAATTTTCTCGCCAAGCAGGATTTTCCAGGCGGTTTCTTTCAACTTAATTACCTTTCTTCTTCATTTCAACAGCGCTGAAACACGTGTTCCTCGTGACGATCGTCCTACCACTTGCGCAGATGCGCAATTTCAACTTTCCATCCTTCACATTTTATGACGGGCAATCATTCATGGACCTTTTTGCTTAAGATCGTTAGGCACATGAAGATTCTCGTCGGCCAACTTAATCACCTCAAATGGTCGAGCTCGTATCTGCTCATTTCCTCAAATGTTCAATTTTTCTTTTCCTTTTATGGTTTTATTGAATTTCTCAATTTAACCCAAGGCAACGAACATATGCGTAAATAGTTTTACCGTTTGATGAGCCGCATTTCTTAGAACTCTTTTTGGAATGCCAAATATTACTAGATTTATATTTTTATACATCTCCCAGAATTCCAAGAAGCGACCGGAATCTATATATTAATAGGCAAGCACAAAAATTGTCGTACGCTTTTCTCAGCGTGTGGGCGTCATAGGAGAAATTCACGCATACCGTTAGAAAGGTATTTTCGTGCAGATTTGCAGAATATAAATATTTCTTTTATGCGTTTTCATTAACTCAGGTAAAAATGATATAGAATTATACGTGAATTCTCCCATACATAATGTTTGCAACAACAAAATACACTGCAATTTTAGAGTAGTAAACGTAGATGGATTTACATGGGGTTTTTTAATTAAGAATCAGTGAATGGGGATCTTTCCGATGCGGTAAAAGTTTTGTACATTTTTGGGGGTTTTGGGGGTGGGGGTGGTAACAATACCCGTTGTGGTTGTCCAATTTGGGCCGTGTGTGATATCAAATTAAAGCTGCTGATTACTACTATTAAATGGCATATTTTTTTTTCTTCTGTAAGATACTTTACAACACACTTTTTTCATTCGAATCTTATATATAAATAGGCCTAGGGAAAAGTGTTTAGTACCATTTCCTCTTCTATTTATGAACCGATTTTCATAATTTATTTATTTACAAAAGGTGCTTATAAGTTATAAGGAGGAGTGCACGGAAACCGTTTTGTGATACTTTAACTGTTAAATCAGGTAAAATAACGTAAAGTGTTTGTCACCATATAAAATACTTGTGAAGAAAAGAGAAAAACGAAGAAAAATTCAGGCAATCATTGACGACTGCCTCAATCATTGAGGGCGACACTCCATGTTATTTAGATAATCATCACATTTTCGCTAAAAACTCATATAATGGTACATAATCTATCTGACATATGCATATTAATTCGCATCTACAATCTCTTTCGAACATTTTGGTGTAATTACTTCTTCTCTGCGATAAGTAGTTTATAGAAGATTATTGGAAATTAACTTAAGTGCCTCCATGAAAAAATATTTACATGAAAAAACTGAACAAATTTATTTCACATAAAAACCCAGATAATGGTTAAACATAGAAAATTGAAATGTTCCCATAAAATATGTAAAAAACTATTCTAAAGGGTTTAAAAGAAGAATCAGTCCCCCAAACCAACCTACACCACCTCCTGCTGAATAAAAATTCGAAAAAGAGACATTTCAACAATATTTTAATAAAACAAGTCTTTTGGAAAAAAATATGCCTTTTAATAGTATTCCGCAAGAGCTCTAATTTGATATCACACCAGGGGATGGTTATAACCACTACCACCTACATAACCCCAGAAAACGTTGAACATTTTTAACCCACCGGAAAAAAACCCAATGTAAATCCATTCAAGTTTACTACCCTAAATTTTTTTCACAAATTATAATCGCCGACAAGAACACCGGAAAAATGTTTTCGTAATATTAATCGTCATGCAAAATGACTATTATCATTAATAAAATTGGCCTTCCTTATTATTTTCATAACGCCACTTGATGCTACAGATATATTGTTCACATTAGCATGTCCATGAGGCGAACTCAAATTTGATACTCATCCAAAAAGCGCCCAACGCGCCTAAAGAAGTTTGCATATCAATTTAATCTTCTCATGCTATCAAATGGGATAGATTTTTTTATTACCATTTTATAATATTTATTAAATTTCTGATTTTTAACAAATATCAAACAAAATGGAATTATATTATAATTGTTGTAAAGAGACCATTTTTATATAGGCAATTTTACCAAAAAATTTGTCCAAATTGCATCATGTTTTAGAATTTGTACAAGTACAAAAACAAAAACACTTAAAAAAGAAGACATTGTTAAAATGATGAAAATTTTTCACAAATGAAAAGTATTTTGGAATGAAAGAAATGAATTGCAATCAAAAGTAGTTAATGGGTAATTAATTATTAATATTAATGAATTTTTATGGGACTTGGAAGGTGAAAAAATTTTATTTAAAAATCCAACCTTAATACCATATAATATAATACTAATAAAAGTTAAGTGGACCATCAATCTCGCAAAGTTCGACACAAAAATTTAGAGGGCTATGAATCTAGCTATAAGTTAGATTGGATGTTGGAGAATTCGATTTAATTTTGGTACTTTTATATCATATTCATATCAAAATAGTTTAACTGACACGGTCGAATTTCGACCCCGGGGCGACCACTAGTATATATAAAAACAAGAAGAAATGATTTTAATTCTCTTTCCCTTCTAATGTTCACAAATTGAACATGAAATCTTGACCTTTTTTGAACCGTATAAATAATTACGAAGAGAATTTAGGGCCCAGATTATAGCCAACATTTCTTTTTCGTTGGTTGCGTATTTCTCTTCCGTTTTGCTTAGCGTCCTGGAAAGGAAGGTGATTGGTTTCCCGTCTTGGGCTAGTACGGCACCGATCGCATACTGCGAGGCATCGGTGGTGAGCTCGAATTCTCTATCGAAATTCGGAAACGAGAGTATAACATCTCGTGAAGTGAGGGAATTTTTTATTTTAGAGAATGCTTCGAGTGCACTCGCGTCTAATTGTATTTTAATTTTGTTAGATACACGTTTCGATACGCGACCTTGTTCACTTCTAAGTAGTGATGTCAGAGGGTTTGCCAATTTCGCATAATCGCGAATGAATCTACGGTAATACCCAGCGAGACCTAGGAAGGAGCGCAAGTCCTTCAACGTTCTAGGTGGCGGGAAGTTGTTAATTGCTTCCACTTTCTTTGGGTTGGTGGTTATACCATTTTTGGAAATTATGAAACCTAAGAATTCCACAGTTTCTTTAAGGAATTCGCA
This sequence comes from Leptogaster cylindrica, assembly GCA_963082835.1. Classification (NCBI taxonomy): domain Eukaryota; kingdom Metazoa; phylum Arthropoda; class Insecta; order Diptera; family Asilidae; genus Leptogaster; species Leptogaster cylindrica. The sequence continues at coordinate 20,650,049 of OY720107.1, forward strand.
CTTATCGACCTGTACTTTCATATTTGCTTTTTCCAGCGTTCTGAATACTAGTTCGACATTTTTCATGTGTTCGTCCTCGTCGGCACCGAAAATGATGATGTCATCAATGTAAACGTAACACCTGACACCAATGTGTTCTCTCAAGATGTCGTCCAATGTCCTTTGGAATATCGAGGGGGCATTTTTCAGACCAAAAGGAAGGCGAATAAACTCGTACTTTCCATTGTTTACGCTAAATGCAGTTTTCTCAATATCACATTCGCGTAATGGGATTTGATGGAACCCGCTCTTGAGATCTATTACTGTGAAAAGTTTACTATTACCGAGATTCGAGAGAACTTCGTTTATCTCGGGTATCGGGTACCTATCAGGGACGGTGACTGCGTTCAATTTCCTGTAGTCAATCACTAATCTATATTTTTTTTCACCTGAGGAATCCAATTTTTTTGGTACTACCCATACTGGTGCGTTATATGGGGATCTAGACGGTCGAATGATACCATCTCTTAACAATTTCTTTATTTCCTCGTTTACTATCGCTTTAAGTGCTACCGGGTAGGGGTAAGACCTGGAGTATACTGGGTTATTATCGGTGGTACGTATCTCCCCTTTAACCCTTGTCGTGTACGTAGGCCTCTCATCAGGCTCGGAAAATAGATTTGGATATTTCCTGAGTAAGTCCAGGAGTCTTTCCTGTTGGTTTGTTGAAAGATGGGAGGTTTTCGCATTTACATTATTGACTGATTGGGAAGTATGTTGTTTTAGTTCAATTTTCAGATTGTCTTTAAGAATCATGAGATTTTTAGCGGTGTGAATGACTGCACCCAGATCTCTTAAGCTGTCATTCCCAAGGATTCCATGGAACGATTTAAGTTGTGGGAGGATATAGAATTTTAGACTGGGGCCTTTGGTGCCGAATAGTTTAAGGTTTGCGAAGTGGGATATTTTTACATTACCTGCAACAGAGTTGGCGGAAAAAGGATTTTCTATCGGTAGGGGATTCAAAACGCAACAAGGTTGGACGTAGTTTTTGTTGGAACCTGTATCAATCAAAAATTTTAGGGTATTTCCGCTCTTCGCCTTGTATTCAAAGAAAGGAAGCGAAGAGCTTACATTTCTAAAAAATGAAGATTATGTTCTCCTGAGTTGAATAGGTCTGGTTCTTCGCACTGAACTGTAGAGTAAGAATTGGTATCTGCTCCCATGTAATCAATAAGGGTTTCTTCCTGCATGTTGTCTGAGTCATTCAGGAGTTTATTATAATCGTTGAGCCCATCGGTTATGTTCGATGCCTGCGCGTGGTACATGCGCTGCTGTTTATTTGGTGCACCTATTTGTTGTGAGTAAGTTCTCTTATGAGGTTGAAATTGGGGACGTGGAGGAGGTCGATTTTGGTAATTTACCACTCGCGAATGGATGGATCTGTCTACATCCATGGGTTCAGGTCTGGGTAAAGGTTTCGGCGGTAATTGTGGTCGACTTTGGAATTGGGGGCGAGCGAACTGTTGCTGTTGAAAATGATTTGGGGTAAATAATTGTCTGTATGTAAGTTCGGGAAAGAACGGCCGTTTAGGCACAGGTGCACGAGGGTTTTGCATATTCCTCGGTGGAACGGGAGGAGAGATACCGCTCATCATTCGACGTGAAGTATTATTGTTGTTATTATTGTTATTATTAGCGTATTGTGTGCGATAATTAATGTTCTCTAGTTTAAGGCAGAGATGCAGTGCCTGCGGGAGATCTGCTGGTTCGCGCATGCTTAGCAACCTTGGCAGATCACCTTTCAGACCACGGATAAATGTATCGAGTGCCTTATCTCTGTAGGAATTTACAAGAATGCCCATTGCTTCTGTACTCATTTCCAACAGAGAGAAGGAAGTATGGTTTCTTTTTATTTTAGAAAAATAGTTTCTTAATTTACTTACATTAAACCGAAGACCATGGTGGAGCGGCTGTCAGATTCCTTGCTGACTCCTTTTTGCTTCTTTGTAGCTACTGGGGGGCCTCTTTTCTCCACTCTCACAAGTAATTCAAAGTTTAATTATTTTTTATTTAGCACCCACGATTTCCGATCGCACGTAAACCTTCGTAACTAATTTCACTTTTCGGACGCGAACGCGAACCTTCGTAAATTGTACACTTCGGGAACGTGCAAAGAAACTTTCTTACTTCAACGGATAAATCGCGGGTCCCTGCTCGGGCGCCAGTTAATGAACACTTGCGGGTTTCGGTTAAAAAAAATGTTTATTCAAAAATTTACCCTTAAGTCTAGTTGACTACTTTACGATACAAGAAATTCCGCGAGACTAAAACTTAATTAATTAGGTGATGAAGTCGAGCTGGAGTCGCTGTCCACTACCTGCGGTTCGGCCGCGTGACTTTTCCTCGGATTTCGTTGGGTTTTAGTAGGAATGTGCATTAGCAGGAAATTTGAATATTTGCAGGGAATATGAATCGTGGGATCGTCTGGGAATGCAGGGAAAAGCTGGGTAAGCTTTTCCTGTGGGAAAATTTATTATTTTTTGTCAAATTTTGTCGAATGTTGGTTAACTTATACCATAAGAAAGTATTTCAGTATTTTTTTTGAATTTTTTAAATGACATTTAGAGGTCGCTACCAAGGTTTGAGTTTTACATAAAAACTCAAAATCTGTATTTGTTAGATTCTTTAATTGTTATAGCCAGGACATAAAAAATATACAAAATGTTTGTTGTTGTTATGAATTAAGATATTATGTAGAATGTAGATATTTGAATCATTTATTTTTAAGATACAAGGGTTGACTTGTTAGTATTAGGGTACTTTTTCGTATACTCTTTTACTAACAAAAGCAATTATTGCTTTTGTTCTTCATTGGTTGTAATTAATTTATTATATTCTTCCATTAAAGCAACACCGCGCTCAGCTATGTCGTTCACTACTCGCAAAGAATGAACGATATTTTTGGCAGCTACATATTTAGTGTCTTCGTTCCAAGTTTCCACGTCTTTTTTCAAAAAATTTGATGAGATACCTAAGATCTGGAAGAATCTTAAGGAATTACTACTAACGAAGTTTTCTATATTTTTTTCGTGGATATGTGTGATATCAAGGTTTATTCTTTTTAAGGAATCTTCTGTGCCTTCAATTTTCAGTGCTTCTACCATTTTTTTCTTCTCTTGAACTGACAGTTCGTCATCGAAAAAGGCAAGCGAAACTAGCTCTTCTGACAAATACCACAAATGATTTAGAATCTTTTTCAGCGCAACAGTAGCTATATTTTTGTTAAAGCTTTTAAAGGCTGTAAGGTCTTTCAATAATTGTAAGTCGTTTCTTGGTGCTGACCATCCGGTAGAGGCTTGAAACCAATATTTAACATAAATTATCACCACGAAAATGCATATTTCTCTCACAGCCTTTTCGTCCTTCTTCGTTAGCTTAAACTGATGCTTGAATAAGTAAATTTTCAAACAGTACAAGGCTCTTGCCATCCATCTAGCTCGATGTAGACCAGCAGGTCTCCTAAATAAAACGCCCTTTTCAGGAACACCTTCTAAGAAAATGATAGTGAGATTCAACAGTTCTCTGTAGTCATCTCGAGGTTGATGTAGTTGTAGTTGCTTTTTGGCAAAAGAAATCCTGTCTGCGGCCACTTCTGCAAGAATATTTCCCTCAGCATCATCTGTTATTGTTTTGAAGCCGCTTTGGTCAATAGTGTTCCAATTGTTCTTAAATCTTTTAAATAATTGTATATCAGGACCACTAGATGGGGCAAGCGATTGATCCACTACAGCTGACAACATAATTTCCATTATGTGGTGGCGACAAGCAAGCCAAAGCATATTTTTATCAAGTTTTCGCTCCAAAAGAACGCATACTCCACTTCTTAGGCCGGTATTTACAGCAGTAGTGTCAAAACACAAACATTTTACCTTATTGCTCAAATTCCATGAATTTATAGCTTCGTAGATAGCTGACGCACATGATTCGCTCGTTCCACGTTCCAATTTTGGAACTGCGAGTAGTTGATCAACTCCATGTCCTGATACCAAAATTCGTTTCGTGCCCAGTAATATCTTCTATAAGTTTACCGTCCCAATGGATTGTTAATGACGAATTAGGTTTAAACTCGCTTTTGAGAGACTCTGCAACAGCTTTACGATTTTTCACACGCTGCCGACGAATGGAAGATCTATTAACATTAAATTTTGATGGATCACAGCCTGCACTTTTCAAAGTAGATGTTACGACCATAGTTGCTTTTCTGTCACTTAATTTAGAGACATCAAGACTGGAAGCTAATTGGCTGTTAATAATGTCTTTTCGAGCTCGTTTCTGTGGTGGTTGCATTTCGAACAATTCTGATATGCATTCGGAGTCAGATGAAGTTGCTTCTTCACTGGTGGGGATAGACGACGACGAAAGAAATGATAATGGAGAAAAAGAGCATTTTTCTGTTAAAGCCGAGATATCTTTGTTTTCACGCTTGCGCAATTTTTCAAGGCGTTCTCCTTTCTCTTTTATTTTCTTACATTTTTTTAAACTTTTTCTATCCACTGAACCAATTAAAAATTGGCGTCGATTTTGCCGCACTGCTAATAAAAACTGCTTGTCTTCTTCTAATGTCATAATATTTAAAGCATCACGATGAGCAATATCAAATAAATCATCTAATTTTTGTTGCCAGTTTTGTTCTTTTTTCTTTAATGCTTCTGAACGTTTTTTCTTGTTTTCTTTATTTTTTTTTAGATTCTTCCATTCTTTGAATAGTTTTTCAATTTTATTGATGACATGTTTTTTTAATTGAATTGGTATACTAGCTTTTTCCCACAAATTTATAACTCCGCAAGCCGTCAAAGTCGCAGATTCACGTATGCTTTTCTTTTCTTCATTTTTGTAGTAAAAAAAAAATCGCAAAACTTCACCGATCGATGGCAATGTTGATTGGCTTAATTCGGATAATAATTGACCGATAAGCCAAACTTTACTTTGATTTCTAGTAGCTTTACTGAGTCCAAGTTGCAAGTTGAAACACGTTACTATGACTTTTACAAATAAAACACGTGCGCTCTGGTTAATGACTTATTAGAACTGAAGTGCGGGCGGGCTAAGGCTATTCACACAATCAAAAACATAAGCCGTAAGACGTACAATTTAGGACGTACGCATGCGCACAAACCAATTTTTAACTTATTATAAGGTTACTGCGCACGCGTACGTCTTAAATTGTACGTCTTACGGCTTATGTTTTTGATTGTGTGAATGGTCTAAATCTCGACGCGTTGGTACAGAAGAGAGGTCGAGGGTTGGAAGGAATAAGAAGCGATTGTCTATGCGAGTTTCACTTGCACGTAAAATGTGATATAAACACCTAAATGAAATATTAATGAAATTTTGACAGCTGGTAGCGACCTCTAAATCTTAACAAAAAAAATAACAAAAAAATCTTATTTCATATTTAGAGGTATATAATCAAATAAGAGAGTGCCCCGGGGATAATTCAAAAGTGGAAAAATAAGGACCACCCTAGCATAAGTACAACACTTTTTCACAAAGTTCAGTTCTTTTTTTTTTTTTTTAACAAATATTATATTATTGAACAAGTTCTTATCTTGGTTTTTTCCTAAAACGCACGTCAGATTCACTATTCCACTTCTGAATTATAATGAATAAAGAATAAATGCATAAAATCACTCCAACTCGCCACCACGCCTGATGAGTATTTTAAGGTTTTACTCCATCTTCCATTCCTTTCTACTCCGTGGTCACGAGAAGGAAATTATCCTTAAGTTCAATTTTCTCGCCAAGCAGGATTTTCCAGGCGGTTTCTTTCAACTTAATTACCTTTCTTCTTCATTTCAACAGCGCTGAAACACGTGTTCCTCGTGACGATCGTCCTACCACTTGCGCAGATGCGCAATTTCAACTTTCCATCCTTCACATTTTATGACGGGCAATCATTCATGGACCTTTTTGCTTAAGATCGTTAGGCACATGAAGATTCTCGTCGGCCAACTTAATCACCTCAAATGGTCGAGCTCGTATCTGCTCATTTCCTCAAATGTTCAATTTTTCTTTTCCTTTTATGGTTTTATTGAATTTCTCAATTTAACCCAAGGCAACGAACATATGCGTAAATAGTTTTACCGTTTGATGAGCCGCATTTCTTAGAACTCTTTTTGGAATGCCAAATATTACTAGATTTATATTTTTATACATCTCCCAGAATTCCAAGAAGCGACCGGAATATATATAAAAACAAGAAGAAATGATTTTAATTCTCTTTCCCTTCTAATGTTCACAAATTGAACATGAAATCTTGACCTTTTTTGAACCGTATAAATAATTACGAAGAGAATTTAGGGCCCAGATTATAGCCAACATTTCTTTTTCGTTGGTTGCGTATTTCTCTTCCGTTTTGCTTAGCGTCCTGGAAAGGAAGGTGATTGGTTTCCCGTCTTGGGCTAGTACGGCACCGATCGCATACTGCGAGGCATCGGTGGTGAGCTCGAATTCTCTATCGAAATTCGGAAACGAGAGTATAACATCTCGTGAAGTGAGGGAATTTTTTATTTTAGAGAATGCTTCGAGTGCACTCGCGTCTAATTGTATTTTAATTTTGTTAGATACGTATACACGTTTCGATACGCGACCTTGTTCACTTCTAAGTAGTGATGTCAGAGGGTTTGCCAATTTCGCATAATCGCGAATGAATCTACGGTAATACCCAGCGAGACCTAGGAAGGAGCGCAAGTCCTTCAACGTTCTAGGTGGCGGGAAGTTGTTAATTGCTTCCACTTTCTTTGGGTTGGTGGTTATACCATTTTTGGAAATTATGTAACCTAAGAATTCCACAGTTTCTTTAAGGAATTCGCACTTATCGACCTGTACTTTCATATTTGCTTTTTCCAGCGTTCTTAATACTAGTTCGACATTTTTCATGTGTTCGTCCTCGTCGGCACCGAAAATGATGATGTCATCAATGTAAACGTAACACCTGACACCAATGTGTTCTCTCAAGATGTCGTCCAATGTCCTTTGGAATATCGAGGGGGCATTTTTCAGACCAAAAGGAAGGCGAATAAACTCGTACTTTCCATTGTTTACGCTAAATGCAGTTTTCTCAATATCACATTCGCGTAATGGGATTTGATGGAACCCGCTCTTGAGATCTATTACTGTGAAAAGTTTACTATTACCGAGATTCGAGAGAACTTCGTTTATCTCGGGTATCGGGTACCTATCAGGGACGGTGACTGCGTTCAATTTCCTGTAGTCAATCACTAATCTATATTTTTTTTCACCTGAGGAATCCAATTTTTTTGGTACTACCCATACTGGTGCGTTATATGGGGATCTAGACGGTCGAATGATACCATCTCTTAACAATTTCTTTATTTCCTCGTTTACTATCGCTTTAAGTGCTACCGGGTAGGGGTAAGACCTGGAGTATACTGGGTTATTATCGGTGGTACGTATCTCCCCTTTAACCCTTGTCGTGTACGTAGGCCTCTCATCAGGCTCGGAAAATAGATTTGGATATTTCCTGAGTAAGTCCAGGAGTCTTTCCTGTTGGTTTGTTGAAAGATGGGAGGTTTTCGCATTTACATTATTGACTGATTGGGAAGTATGTTGTTTTAGTTCAATTTTCAGATTGTCTTTAAGAATCATGAGATTTTTAGCGGTGTGAATGACTGCACCCAGATCTCTTAAGCTGTCATTCCCAAGGATTCCATGGAACGATTTAAGTTGTGGGAGGATATAGAATTTTAGACTGGGGCCTTTGGTGCCGAATAGTTTAAGGTTTGCGAAGTGGGATATTTTTACATTACCTGCAACAGAGTTGGCGGAAAAAGGATTTTCTATCGGTAGGGGATTCAAAACGCAACAAGGTTGGACGTAGTTTTTGTTGGAACCTGTATCAATCAAAAATTTTAGGGTATTTCCGTTCTTCGCCTTGTATTCAAAGAAAGGAAGCGAAGAGCTTACATTTCTAAAAAATGAAGATTATGTTCTCCTGAGTTGAATAGGTCTGGTTCTTCGCACTGAACTGTAGAGTAAGAATTGGTATCTGCTCCCATGTAATCAATAAGGGTTTCTTCCTGCATGTTGTCTGAGTCATTCAGGAGTTTATTATAATCGTTGAGCCCATCGGTTATGTTCGATGCCTGCGCGTGGTACATGCGCTGCTGTTTATTTGGTGCACCTATTTGTTGTGAGTAAGTTCTCTTATGAGGTTGAAATTGGGGACGTGGAGGAGGTCGATTTTGGTAATTTACCACTCGCGAATGGATGGATCTGTCTACATCCATGGGTTCAGGTCTGGGTAAAGGTTTCGGCGGTAATTGTGGTCGACTTTGGAATTGGGGGCGAGCGAACTGTTGCTGTTGAAAATGATTTGGGGTAAATAATTGTCTGTATGTAAGTTCGGGAAAGAACGGCCGTTTAGGCACAGGTGCACGAGGGTTTTGCATATTCCTCGGTGGAACGGGAGGAGAGATACCGCTCATCATTCGACGTGAAGTATTATTGTTGTTATTATTGTTATTATTAGCGTATTGTGTGCGATAATTAATGTTCTCTAGTTTAAGGCAGAGATGCAGTGCCTGCGGGAGATCTGCTGGTTCGCGCATGCTTAGCAACCTTGGCAGATCACCTTTCAGACCACGGATAAATGTATCGAGTGCCTTATCTCTGTAGGAATTTACAAGAATGCCCATTGCTTCTGTACTCATTTCCAACAGAGAGAAGGAAGTATGGTTTCTTTTTATTTTAGAAAAATAGTTTCTTAATTTACTTACATTAAACCGAAGACCATGGTGGAGCGGCTGTCAGATTCCTTGCTGACTCCTTTTTGCTTCTTTGTAGCTACTGGGGGGCCTCTTTTCTCCACTCTCACAAGTAATTCAAAGTTTAATTATTTTTTATTTAGCACCCACGATTTCCGATCGCACGTAAACCTTCGTAACTAATTTCACTTTTCGGACGCGAACGCGAACCTTCGTAAATTGTACACTTCGGGAACGTGCAAAGAAACTTTCTTACTTCAACGGATAAATCGCGGGTCCCTGCTCGGGCGCCAGTTAATGAACACTTGCGGGTTTCGGTTAAAAAAAATGTTTATTCAAAAATTTACCCTTAAGTCTAGTTGACTACTTTACGATACAAGAAATTCCGCGAGACTAAAACTTAATTAATTAGGTGACGAAGTCGAGCTGGAGTCGCTGTCCACTACCTGCGGTTCGGCCGCGTGACTTTTCCTCGGATTTCGTTGGGTTTTAGTAGGAATGTGCATTAGCAGGAAATTTGAATATTTGCAGGGAATATGAATCGTGGGATCGTCTGGGAATGCAGGGAAAAGCTGGGTAAGCTTTTCCTGTGGGAAAATTTATTATTTTTTGTCAAATTTTGTCGAATGTTGGTTAACTTATACCATAAGAAAGTATTTCAGTATTTTTTTTGAATTTTTTAAATGACATTTAGAGGTCGCTACCAAGGTTTGAGTTTTACATAAAAACTCAAAATCTGTATTTGTTAGATTCTTTAATTGTTATAGCCAGGACATAAAAAATATACAAAATGTTTGTTGTTGTTATGAATTAAGATATTATGTAGAATGTAGAATCTACATTGTAGATATTTGAATCATTTATTTTTAAGATACAAGGGTTGACTTGTTAGTATTAGGGTACTTTTTCCTATACTCTTTTACTAACAAAAGCAATTATTGCTTTTGTTCTTCATTGGTTGTAATTAATTTATTATATTCTTCCATTAAAGCAACACCGCGCTCAGCTATGTCGTTCACTACTCGCAAAGAATGAACGATATTTTTGGCAGCTACATATTTAGTGTCTTCGTTCCAAGTTTCCACGTCTTTTTTCAAAAAATTTGATGAGATACCTAAGATCTGGAAGAATCTTAAGGAATTACTATATTTTTTTCGTGGATATGTGTGATATCAAGGTTTATTCTTTTTAAGGAATCTTCTGTGCCTTCAATTTTCAGTGCTTCTACCATTTTTTTCTTCTCTTGAACTGACAGTTCGTCATCGAAAAAGGCAAGCGAAACTATAGCTCTTCTGACAAATACCACAAATGATTTAGAATCTTTTTCAGCGCAACAGTAGCTATATTTTTGTTAAAGCTTTTAAAGGCTGTAAGGTCGTTTAATAATTGTAAGTCGTTTCTTGGTGCTGACCATCCGGTAGAGGCTTGAAACCAATATTTAACATAAATTATCACCACGAAAATGCATATTTCTCTCACAGCCTTTTCGTCCTTCTTCGTTAGCTTAAACTGATGCTTGAATAAGTAAATTTTCAAACAGTACAAGGCTCTTGCCATCCATCTAGCTCGATGTAGACCAGCAGGTCTCCTAAATAAAACGCCCTTTTCAGGAACAGCTTCTAAGAAAATGATAGTGAGATTCAACAGTTCTCTGTAGTCATCTCGAGGTTGATGTAGTTGTAGTTGCTTTTTGGCAAAAGAAATCCTGTCTGCGGCCACTTCTGCAAGAATATTTCCCTCAGCATCATCTGTTATTGTTTTGAAGTCGCTTTGGTCAATAGTGTTCCAATTGTTCTTAAATCTTTTAAATAATTGTATATCAGGACCACTAGATGGGGAAAGCGATTGATCCACTACAGCTGACAACATAATTTCCATTATGTGGTGGCGACAAGCAAGCCAAAGCATATTTTTATCAAGTTTTCGCTCCAAAAGAACGCATACTCCACTTCTTAGGCCGGTATTTACAGCAGTAGTGTCAAAACACAAACATTTTACCTTATTGCTCAAATTCCATGAATTTATAGCTTCGTAGATAGCTGACGCACATGATTCGCTCGTTCCACGTTCCAATTTTGGAACTGCGAGTAGTTGATCAACTCCATGTCCTGATACCAAAATTGGTAGCCGATCTACAGTTTCGTGCCCAGTAATATCTTCTATAAGTTTACCGTCCCAATGGATTGTTAATGACGAATTAGGTTTAAACTCGCTTTTGAGAGACTCTGCAACAGCTTTACGATTTTTCACACGCTGCCGACGAATGGAAGATCTATTAACATTAAATTTTGATGGATCACAGCCTGCACTTTTCAAAATAGATGTTACGACCATAGTTGCTTTTCTGTCACTTAATTTAGAGACATCAAGACTGGAAGCTAATTGGCTGTTAATAATGTCTTTTCGAGCTCGTTTCTGTGGTGGTTGCATTTCGAACAATTCTGATATGCATTCGGAGTCAGATGAAGTTGCTTCTTCACTGGTGGGGATAGACGACGACGAAAGAAATGATAATGGAGAAAAAGAGCACTTTTCTGTTAAAGCCGAGATATCTTTGTTTTCACGCTTGCGCAATTTTTCAAGGCGTTCTCCTTTCTCTTTTATTTTCTTACATTTTTTTAAACTTTTTCTATCCACTGAACCAATTAAAAATTGGCGTCGATTTTGTCGCACTGCTAATAAAAACTGCTTGTCTTCTTCTAATGTCATAATATTTAAAGCATCACGATGAGCAATATCAAATAAATCATCTAATTTTTGTTGCCAGTTTTGTTCTTTTTTCTTTAATGCTTCTGAACGTTTTTTCTTGTTTTCTTTATTTTTTTTTAGATTCTTCCATTCTTTGAATAGTTTTTCAATTTTATTGATGACATGTTTTTTTAATTGAATTGGTATACTAGCTTTTTCCCACAAATTTATAACTCCGCAAGCCGTCAAAGTCGCAGATTCACGTATGCTTTTCTTTTCTTCATTTTTGTAGTAAAAACAAAATCGCAAAACTTCACCGATCGATGGCAATGTTGATTGGCTTAATTCGGATAATAATTGACCGATAAGCCAAACTTTACTTTGATTTCTAGTAGCTTTACTGAGTCCAAGTTGCAAGTTGAAACACGTTACTATGACTTTTACAAATAAAACACGTGCGCTTTGGTTAATGACTTATTAGAACTGAAGTGCGGGCGGGCTAAGGCTATTCACACAATCAAAAACATAAGCCGTAAGACGTACAATTTAGGACGTACGCATGCGCACAAACCAATTTTTAACTTATTATAAGGTTACTGCGCACGCGTACGTCTTAAATTGTACGTCTTACGGCTTATGTTTTTGATTGTGTGAATGGTCTAAATCTCGACGCGTTGGTACAGAAGAGAGGTCGAGGGTTGGAAGGAATAAGAAGCGATTGTCTATGCGAGTTTCACTTGCACGTAAAATGTGATATAAACACCTAAATGAAATATTAATGAAATTTTGACAGCTGGTAGCGAGCTCTAAATCTTAACAAAAAAAATAACAAAAAAATCTTATTTCATATTTAGAGGTATATAATCAAATAAGAGAGTGCCCCGGGGATAATTCAAAAGTGGAAAAATAAGGACCACCCTAGCATAAGTACAACACTTTTTCACAAAGTTCAGTTCTTTTTTTTTTTTTTTAACAAATATTATATTATTGAACAAGTTCTTATCTTGGTTTTTTCCTAAAACGCACGTCAGATTCACTATTCCACTTCTGAATTATAATGAATAAAGAATAAATGCATAAAATCACTCCAACTCGCCACCACGCCTGATGAGTATTTTAAGGTTTTACTCCATCTTCCATTCCTTTCTACTCCGTGGTCACGAGAAGGAAATTATCCTTAAGTTCAATTTTCTCGCCAAGCAGGATTTTCCAGGCGGTTCCTTTCAACTTAATTACCTTTCTTCTTCATTTCTACAGCGCTGAAACACGTGTTCCTCGTGACGATCGTCCTACCACTTGCGCAGATGCGCAATTTCAACTTTCCATCCTTCACATTTTATGACGGGCAATCATTCATGGACCTTTTTGCTTAAGATCGCTAGGCACATGAAGATTCTCGTCGGCCAACTTAATCACCTCAAATGGTCGAGCTCGTATCTGCTCATTTCCTCAAATGTTCAATTTTTCTTTTCCTTTTATGGTTTTATTGAATTTCTCAATTTAACCCAAGGCAACGAACATATGCGTAAATAGTTTTACCGTTTGATGAGCCGCATTTCTTAGAACTCTTTTTGGAATGCCAAATATTACTAGATTTATATTTTTATACATCTCCCAGAATTCCAAGAAGCGACCGGAATATATATAAAAACAAGAAGAAATGATTTTAATTCTCTTTCCCTTCTAATGTTCACAAATTGAACATTACACTTGTCTCTACAAATCTCCATCTCCCGTTGCAACCCATCGATAGAAAGTCTCTGCATTTGTTCAATGGATGATCACCTCCACACGCCTCACATGGCGGCAGTCTCCGGTACCCCCCTCCTGAGGGTGTCTGGGGTCTACTCGATCCAGTTGAGTCTCCTCTATTTCTCCTAAAAAAAATTCTCCTTCCAGATTTCCCTTGGCCTAGCTGTTTTTACTCCTAAGGCTCCCGCCTGTTCATCTAGAAACTCCAGCATCACTGACAACTGAGCGCGTTCGATTTCCTACGCAACTCCCACTGCCTCGCAGTCTCCTGGTGAAGCTTTTCATGGATATTGTGTATTAACATCATTTCCCAGTGCTCCACTGGATACCCCATGCCTTTTAGTTGTCGCACCAAATCATGTGTTGAATTGGATAGATGCTGCAACGCTGCAGCCGTTGGTTCTCCTTGTACGGGTGGGGTAGCCTGCCAACTCCGCAAATACTCGCTGTATATAGGATATTTCCTATCGTAGATTTTTACCAACCGATTCCACGCCTCCACATAGGACTCCTCGGTTTGATGCCAATGCCCTAACGTCTTCAGGGTGTCTCCTTTCAACGACCTCTTTAGGTACGCAAATTTATATGCTGCTGATATCTCCTTGTTATTGTGAATTCTTGATATGAACTGATTGCGAAAACACTGCCAGGCCATTAAATCTCCGTTAAAATAGCCCCAGGTATTTTGTATGTCGTTTGTGTGCCTCTTTAGGCTGTTTAGATAGCTCCTTTCTCCTTGTCCCCTATGTTGACCTCCCCCTGCTTCTTGCATTCAATCGCCTGCCTAAAACGGGTTGATGCCACAATGTAATCTTCCTCCGCCATAGCACTCCTTTCCTGGTAAATCAGGGCCTCCTTCTCCTCAGATGTTCCCATCAGTTGCAGGGTTACACCTGTTAAAATTCTCCACTCCTCCAGTAGTCGCTGGTAACGTATCTCCAAAGTCACCAACGAAAGCTCCTTGAATGTTGGAGAGATGGTGAATGACTCCATTCTCCCTATGTTTTGAACCAAGTATTTAAATTGGTTTCGAATTGTTGATGCTCCAGACATTGACTCCAAAGAACTATCTCCTAAATCTATTTCTCCTATTGCTGCAACTCCTGCTGCTACTCCTACTGCCTCAGCATATGTAGTTGCTGAAGCCGTAACTCCTGACTCCATAACTCCTGCTTTAACAGCCTCCGGATTATTTTGTTCCTCCTCAAATTCCTGGAACTTCTTTGACTTCCTTCGATTTGTCGTTTTCTGCTTCTTTTCCATGTTTTTAAAATTGATTTTTTCCTTTATCTAACAAATTCCTTTCTCTAACTCACCTTAGGACTTTTCACTTCAGACTACAAACCGTAAATGCCAGCACCTCGTCAGGTCTGGACTTTTTCGCCGTACGCAGAGCAGGTTTTTACCCAAACATAAATCTCCCCCTTATTGAGTGCACGCGAAGTGATCAGCTTTGCGCACACGTTCACTGCCAACACCATCTGGTTGTGAAAAGTGCATTCTCATACAAAATGCAAACCATGATTTTTTCGATTTTCCGGCTTTCCCTTTGAGTTTTTCCGAATTTTCTTTTTTCCTAAACGACCCCTATATTGAGACAAAGCAAACTAAAAAAGAATCATTCAAATCGGTCGAGCCGTTCTCGAGTTTTCGCGAGACTAACGTAATGCAATTGATTTTAATATATATAGATACCTATGTAATAATAAATAATAAATATATAATAATAATAATAAATAATTTAATTTATGTCAGGACTTCACTCATCCCCGAACCTCATGGCTGCTTTCGCCTTGACCTAAAAGAAAATGGAAAAACATTAAAAATGTATAAAATTACATAAAAAGTGTATACAAGTACAAATATTACAATAAAATATTAACCTGGGCAATTACGGAATCTAATTTCCGTTTGATAATTGCCTGATCCCTCGGCAGTAGCGTCGTCGTACTAGAGAGGGCGGAATAGAGGTACGATCCAAACTCGGTTTGAAACATCTCTCCCAATTTCTCCGCCCTCTCCGTCATTTTTTTTCCGTATTCTAACATCTTCTCTACTTTTGCAGCGAAAGCTGCATCGACGTGCCGGACAACCGACAACGGCAACGGCTGCCGGATGATGATGCTGAGGCTGAGGCGGCTTCGGATGAGTTATGACGCAACTATTACTTTGGTTACCTTAGACAAAATTTGTACTTTATTTTTGGGAACAATTATTTTATCTAAGAACCTCATCCTCGCATACCACACCCATTGTGGCAGTCCACCACCTCCCGAACCCGACAGCATTTGCTGCAGCCGCTTCTCCCCGCGGTATCTGTTCGATAGCTTCAGCCATATTACTCGGCATTCAAAATCTAAAATTAAATTGTTGAGTTGATTTCAAATTTAAAAATAAAAACATTACTTCGCTTGCCGCACATTTGGGACACATGCGACCAAGCTCTTTTTCTCTGCGCTTCTTCTCGGTGGCCCGCAACACCTTCGTGCCACAACAATGTCTGCAGCTGAACTTCGTCGATAAGGCGTCGCATGTCCGAAACGGTCCACGATGGAATATCCAAGTCGTGTGAACGACGACGATTAGACTCTGGACGCTGGACGGTTGGATTTCCACCTGCCATTATTCTATAATAAGAACTACAAAGGTTATTGTGTTTTGTTTGCATTAAATATAATATAATATAATAATTTTTTTTAAATAAATAACAGGGTTATATATATTTAATCCTGTTCAGTAGTAAAAAATGTGTTCTCCTTAATTTATTAACTTTGACTATTTAAAGCATTAAACTGCTCCTGCTAATCCCCGATTGATATAACTTTTATTCCAAATTATATTAAAATTAAATTCTACTCTCATATAAAGATAAATTGTAAGCTTATTATTATATCAAGAATTTCGTTTTTAACTATCCCCCTTAGAGTATGAAAATATGGAGGCGCTATAAGCCAAAAAAAGTGAAGTATTTTTCACGTATACGTTAGTGACAAAGGCGGCGTAATTTTTTGGATAAAGTTAGGGGGTTCATATACATTCATTTAAAATTTCACAATGAAATTTGTAAAATTAATATGGAAAGACATACCATGATTTAGTATCTAATATTTTAAAATATTCATTTGGTCTATGTAAAAGAAAATTGAGAGCTTAAATTAAAGGAAATAAAATAAAAACAAATTTCCACACTAATTAATGCATAGTGTTTGTGCACAGGTAACCAAAATGACGAATCTATATATATAAAAGCGAAATACCACGTACTCACTTATATATCAGCGAATCTCCGGAACCACTGAACCGATTTCAATGAAATTCCGAATACTTATACAACTTACCTCATAGGTGCTCACTAAGAAACGGTTTCTTGATATTTAACCCTTAAGGGGGTGAAAAGGGATGAAAACGGTTTTTCCTGAACCGATTTCTACAAAATTTGAAATACCTCTTCAACTTGCCTCACAGGTTATCACCCTAAAGCAGTTTTTTAAAATTCAACTTGTAAGGGGATGAAGAGGGGCGTGAAAAATCGTGGATGCATAAAATAGCTAACACGTTTTAGTTATGAAACTTAGAAGAATTCGCTGTCCTACTTAGCTCCCAAAAAAACGATTCCAAAACGAGTGCCCACAATTTTATAACCACGTTTTTCAAAACCTTGAGTATCAATTGAATATGTATATCTTGAGTAGATTCGCTTTCACCGATCTACATCAATATAAGTGTTAAGCCGGAGTCAGACGATAGCAAAAACCCCCCATTTATATGTAATTTTGAAATTTTTTTATCATATGACGCGACAATATGCAATCCCAACAAAAACACTCCGTGTAAAAGAGGTGGCCAAGTCCCCTCAATCAATCGATCTTGCAAAAAGTTTCGCAATCTTATGTATTGAGATAAAAAGAGCCAAGTTCTTTAGCCAAACAAATTACTGAAATAAAAGGAGCCAAGTTCTTTGGCCAATGAAAGTAGTGATATGAAAGTGGCCAAGTTCTTCATCTCCTAAGCAAAATTTAACTTGGCCAGCGTTCCTTTTTCAAGTATACTTTCTATATTCTTAGTGAATGGAATATTTCCTATAGTTACCGTACTCTTTCACCTCTGCGAAATATATCAACATAATCGAAGGCTCCAATGAATTTAAGCTATTCTTCACGCTAAAAAAACTGGCCAAGTTAAAATTTGCTTATGAGATGAAGAACTTGGCCACTTTCATATCACTACTTTCATTGGACAAAGAACTTGGCTCCTTTTATTTCAGTAATTTGTTTGGCTAAAGAACTTGGCTCTTTTTATCTCAATACATAAGATTGCGAAACTTTTTGCAAGATCGATTGATTGAGGGGACTTGGCCACCTCTTTTACACGGAGTGTTTTTGTTGGGATCTCAATAATTTTTGTAGAAAAAAGCTAAAAATGAAATTAAGATTCGGAGTGATTTTTGATATCTTAGCTGTCGACTAAGAAAAGTGAGATGAACCGCGCTAACACTACTACCTGTAGGAGAATTCACTGCGCCAGCAGTGAAACTTGGAAGAATTATTGAATATGACGGAAAAAGTAATTACAAATATATTTTAATTTTATTTGTAATAAAAGACTCAATTTTCAGTAAACACGTACGTTTTGCATAGACAGAGTCTTTTCTAAGCCTTCTCCTGGATGCAAGCTAACTCAATTTCAAGTACGGCCTGGACACACGACGTGTTGAACGGTTTACGTGACGTCATTAACTCGGTAAATTACTCCCATGTATTGATGTATTCAAGGTATTAAATGCATTACACCTAACTCAAATAAAATGCGTAAATATAGTCAAAGATTTTTAGTGAGAAGGAGGGCCTTAACCAGTGAGAACTGAGAAGAGATAGTTAATGTTAGAAAATTACAAAAAAAATATAGAGAAAGAGGGTCAGGGGAAAAAGAGCAAAAAAAACTTTTTCAAACTTTGAAATTGCAGTCGTTACTATGTTTATAGCGTTCAGTTATTCAGTAGTAGTAGTAGTCAGTTCAACTGTTCAATTTCAGTGTTCAATTTCAAATTTCTGGTGGTTAAGGAGGTCTGAGGAGGACTAACTGGACTTCTGAACACTCAATAACAAATCTTTACCTTCGCCACTGCAGCCAGACAGTTTAAAATAAAAACGTACTTTCTTAGGCCTACTCTATAATTATAAGTTCTAATTTCGATTTTAGCCCCAAAATTAAAATTCTATCCCCCCACAGCCACATGGGCGAAAAAAATTAAAATGGACTAGAATTTCGATTTTAGCCTCAAATGAAAATTCAACCTCCTCCCCCTCCCCAAAAAACTCCCCAGGACCACGAAAAATCAGTGTAAAAACCACAACTTATATATCTTATTACACAAAATGCACTCAAAATTCGATTTTAGCCAAAAAAAAAAATTACCCCCTCCCCCAAAATGCCCCCCCCCCCCCCCCCTCGGCCAAACAAGTCATTATTAATTAATAGACAGTACAATGCTACATAATCTCAAGCCCGAAATCCGAAAGGATATCTCGATGTGAAAGCAGTAGCGATAGCGCAATTAGACTAGGCCTGCAAACCCTTTCATGAGAACATTTTATGCTATAGTTTAGGTACGAAGACACTTTTTCCAAATTTTCGTTTTTTCTCAGTCTCGCAGGGTAGGGTTCTACATTTGTGCAAAATTTCATTTTTCTAGGTATCATGGAAGTACCTGGACATTTGTGTCAGTGAGTCTCTGTCTATATATATATATTATGAATGGTCGATTCACATTTTTCGCTAATTTTAGGGTGCTCTATTTTGGCCCCTAAAGAAGCCAGAAAGTTGTATTTGCAAAATTTGGTAGATTGGCCCCAGGCAAGGCCAAGAAAAAAATTTGGTTGACCTAGGTCCAACAGGAGCGCTACAGCAACAGCTCAAAAATGCCAATTTTGCGGTTTTCTCTGGTTCGAGAATATCTACTGGGCAGCGCACGAGGCAACTTGGCGCGTGCGCTACCGCGCACGTTGATGTGGCATATCGCTTATAAATGTGCCGAAAATTTCGGAAAATTTTCAGCAAATCAAAGAAATCGGGAGAGTTTCACATTGTCCGAGTCACACGACACATAACTTTGTGTACACATATCATAGGTTGCTGCTCATGCTCTATGCTCATTCTCAGCGCTCAGTCACAACCTTAGAAATTTTTAAAATCGAAGATCGTGTGACTCGGAGACACAAAATCTTATAATTTTCGCAGCCGCTATAGAAAAGTAGATATTTGCTTATCGTGAGACTTGATGTCACAAAAATATGCCACTAAAATATTTTCTTAAAAATTTGTGAATTTTGCTATCGTCTTTTGCTCCGGTTTTATCAAAGTGGCAAAACAGCGAAGAGCAAAGTCACCGGAAGGCATTTTTTTGCATATATGCATAGGAATGATCAAGAAGCGCATGCGTGTGTCGCAGAGCCGAACATCGCACATAGGAGTATTTGCATGACAAAATCGCTCAAAATTATTTTATGACTATTTCTGGAAAATAATTGAATCAAACACTATATCTGATCAATATTCGTTCTTTAAAAGTTCATAAAAACAAAAATTTCAAAAATAACTAATCAGAATAATCAGACTCGCTCGCTGAGGGATTTTCTTCTTCCTCTTCGACATCTTCTATAGTGCCACTATCGCTATCCGCAAGTAAAGGTAATATGCTTGGAATCATAAGAGCAATGGCTTCATGTGAAAAGGGCTCAGTTTTCTTGTGCCGCTATGCCCTAAGGCTACTAAGGCATCGATCTGAACTTAACAACAACCTGTTTATTACGTCTCTATTGCAATCAACCCGTGAAAATTTTCTACCAAATTTTAATCGATATTGACGGAAATGTTTGTTACGCGCCTCAGATGCCTCCTCCGATAACTGACCAATAGGTAAAATGGCGTGCTTTATCACTTCAGCGCCATGTATTAAAACTTTGTGTATAGTTGGCGACATGGGATACCAACCATACAGATCTGTATACCTTATAGCGGTATCGTGAGCAAAAGCATCAAATTTGTCAGTATCAATGCTGATTCCACTAGAGATCACTTCCAGAATAATTTTAAATCGTTTTAATAAATCCAGATTGACGCCAGTAATACGGGAAGAGCATTCTACGTCAGGGAAAAATCTTCTGGACGTGTTGCCATCATTTGTGTTGCCGACTCCGGCTTTGGGAATATCTACTAAGAGTCCCATTTGAGGAGCAAGCATGCAAAACTCATCATGTCCACTTTTTAAAAAAATTGAGCTTTCACTGTGATCCGATGTAAATGCATCGTTTCCATATATTAGTGATCTAAAATTCGTGCAAAAGTTATTTTATCATGATTTCAAATTAGTTCAAAAACTAGCAAATCAATCAAAACTTATCATCTCAACAAAAGATTGTTTCATTTATTCACTCAAACATAACTTGACATGTCCAATGTTATACCAAGTTAGAATCCTGCAGAATTTAGCAAAAGTGGACATATTTTGTTTGCAAAGTATAATGAAACTTGAATTGTTTTGTTCAGTTTTGTCGCGAACTTGTATATTTCGTTAAAGCTAATCATGAAAAGTTATTCAGTTGATGCCAAACATTTGTGCAGGTTGCATCTAGTGAAGTGTTCATTTAACCAAAATGGAAAATATTAAGGTCGGTTCTATTTCACAGGGTTCTCGAAAAAGATTAAGAAAAAGTACTAGTACTCAATCATTACCGTTTTGAAACTGGTAACGAGATTGGTCTTACTTTAATAAAGCGGAACAAAAACCCAAACAACGTTCGTCTTCGAGAGGTACCTCTAGGACTTGCAATATCCGAGGAAAAAAAACGAGATGTTGAAGCCTTGCTCGTTAAACAATTTTCTGAAAACTGGAGGGATCTGGAGAATATTTCCCTCTATAAATCTATAATAGACGAGCATTCTGACACAGTGGAAATACAGCAAAACGACGACGATTTATGTGAATGCATGGAGGAATATCATCCTTGCATTCATCTTTAAATACAGACGTTATTTTTCTACCAATTTTATATTATTTACTTCGCTTTTGTTTTTTTAAATACGAATGTTGATTTTTTTTACAAATTTTATATTATTTTCTATCTTGTTTTCTTTTTTGAAAATATATTTTTGTGTTTTCTTTAAAATTGTGTTTTTCTATCATTCATGCAAAACAACACGTCATGTCCCTTTATGATTCAAGCAAAACTCGACATATCTGCCTCGCTCACGCAAAACTCATCATGTCTATAAATGTTTTGTTAATAATATGAGTGTTCATAAACATTTTGGTCGGAAAAAACACGATTAGATTAGTCGGCGGATCTACGATAAAAATTTAAAAAAAAAAGAAAAGGTTTTTAAAATAGGTTGGCGAATTACACGTTTTTTCGATTTCTGACGTTCCGTTTGAGATGGACATGATGAGTTTTGCATGCTTGCTCCTCATTTGTTCTTTGAAGGCTTTTTGAATATTTTCTTTTGTTTGTTTTACAATTTTCTTTTCTTCAGCAGATCGTGCTTGCCACTTTTTCAAAGGTAATTTGTAAGCCAAATGAAGAAGCGATTCGAAAAAACGAATTCTTGCATGAAGAATTGAGAGTCCAAACTTCAGAGCTTCTACATTAACTTGTCCGGTTTCGATATTTTTAAAATATTTAGAGGTCTGTCCACAAATATAACATCTCAAGCTAGAGGTAGTATCGGTGGCAGCATTACAGACTTTCCCGTCTATCATTGTGAACATCATTGAATGTTTTATTTTTCCAATTCCATATGGGTTCTGCCATATAATTTTTCTCTGTTCACCATCAATAATAACTACGAGTCTCAGAGGAACAAACGAGCTTTGAAAAATACTAGCGTCACTGTCAGTGTTGTCTTGAAATTTTTGTTTGAATTGTGTCTGCTGCGACCCGTCACACCCCCATTTTGAAATTAAAACAATATATGCAATATATTTGTATAGACGCATTGCAGTGTGATCAAGCAGTGCTTGAAGTTTTATTTCAGCGCAAGTTTCATTAACGTGAACCGATTCCTTATCTGGATAACATTCTTCTTTAGCCTTTTTTATCAACGAGTAGCAGGGGTAGACACTCTTGCTAGCATTTTGTATCACTTCCCATTGTCTTTTAGTAAAGTCTCCTTCCACAAATATTTTAGATTTAGATGGGCGCCCAGGTTTCTGTTCGCTATCCTTAAAGCAGTATTTTTAGAGTTGATTTAAGCCACTCTTCATTGTTTTTCAAGAATCTTTGGTCTGTGTTATTCGCGGCTGTCCATTTCTTTTTGAAATTGCATTTGAAAATCTTCAAAACATTAATTAAATCCGTTTTTTGCATATTGTGTTTTGTAATTTTTTGTAGTTTTTCCTTCAACAAACAAAACTTTTCATCGAATGTCTTCACATTAAAATCTTTTAACATGTCGTACAATTCTCTTCGAGTAAAAAACTTGCCATTAACCGACGAATCTGCAAAACGAACAGTAAAACATTACTAAGCGGATATAATTCAACATTTTATTCAAAAATCTATCCCCTATCTATAATTTTTATATATCACTTCAAAAAATTTTTTGTAATCACTTAATCTTTGAAGTGATATATAGCAAAATGGTGTATGTATGGGGATAGTTTTTTTATTGCATACGATATCTGACACACTGTGATTGATGCCCAATAAAGAATTATGGCGTAACCATGCTTAACTAACAAACATCAACACTCCTATGTAATAAGATTTTGATAAAAATTAATACTCAATTAGGTCTCCATTAATACCTTTGGTAAACACCCTATGAAAGCAGAAAAATAATT
This sequence comes from Leptogaster cylindrica, assembly GCA_963082835.1. Taxonomy (NCBI): domain Eukaryota; kingdom Metazoa; phylum Arthropoda; class Insecta; order Diptera; family Asilidae; genus Leptogaster; species Leptogaster cylindrica. Next base: position 20,673,095 of record OY720107.1, read on the forward strand.
CAATAATATTTTAAAACACAGTACATACCTTTCACTTCCATAATCAATCGTTTTGTTTTCGAATTGTCACCACACAAAAGCACAATACTTATTGCAATAGTTATCAGTTGCAAAAACGGCGAGGCAAAAATACGCCAGGCTACCGCGATAAGCACATTCTGGCGCGCAATGCCACGCGTAGGACTGGTTATCAAGCTTTAAGAATAACAATAATAAGAGGGTTTTTGGACTACTTTAATTTTTTGACTTTTGAGCGGTTTTATCATACAAATACCCCTATGTGCATCGCTAAAAGATCCTAGGTGACACAACCAAACTCACGAGAAGTGTTGGGCCGGAGACATTATTTATCGTTTGTTTTTTTATTGAATGGGAACTAACTGGAAGAAGATAGTTAAAAAACACAAATCGTGATCAATCGTGTTTTGAGTACTGACAAAGTTTACTTGCGATAGAAAAACAGAAATAAAAAAAAAGGCAAGAGCGAAATAAAACTAGTAAAGAAGCAATTGGTCACACCAATTACGTGATACCCTAGATGTAGAAAAATATAATCATTCTTATATCAACATTTTTGTATAAAAACGACTCATGCTTATATGGCAACACTAAGAAGGAGTTGCCTGATTTTGCTCATCTTCGAACTTGACCTTGCAATTTTAATCAAATATTATTGTACTAAATTACAAGTCCCTAGCTACAAGCGTTCTCGAGTTATCGTCTGGACAGACAGACAGACAGACACACAGACAGACAGACAGACAGACGGACATGCATAAAACGGTTTCTTTTCACTACCCAATCATGAATATATAGTTCTTTCTTTTCTGTGACGATTATTTCTTGGCGTTGCAAACGTTCGCTCAAAACTAATATACCCTACATCTAGGGTATAAAAAGAAAATGGTTGTTGAAATATACCGTTGGTTTGCATTTAAGTTTTTTAAATTGGTACTTCATTCCAATTTTAGTGTTTTTTCTTACTAAAATTTACTGTTGGGCTGCACCTGGAAGCTCAAATTTTCAATATTTTTCTAGAAAAATTTTTATTCACTCTGTTGTGTTGTAATATTTAAAAAAAAAAGAAGTCCGGATTGACTGACTGATTCATTAACACCCAGCCTAAGCCCTTGAACCTAGAAATCTAAAGTTTTGCGCAGAGGATGCTTTTGTGATGTAGGGCAGGATATTTTGAAATTTCACCTTTAACGAGGTAACGGAGTTTGTATGAAAATCCACCATTTTTGAAGTAAAAACATTTATAAAAATTTGTATTTGGCCTTTTGGTTAAAAAAAAGCTCAATGAGAACTGCTAACCTCTATCCTAATTCAACGTCCCAAAACTACCCTTGACTGAAAAAAACTAACCAACTATTATTGCAGCCCTATCTACCGGAAACGGATTTATTATACGTCGCGTTTGGGAGTAGTTGTAAATTTTAATGTAATATGATGCATTGATGCACATTATAGATATTATAATTTTCACCGCCCGAGTGTAACCGGGTAGCCCTGCTAGTAAATATATAAATGATTAAAAAATGATTCAAATAAGAAATTGTAATCAAACCCCCGTGGGGAATATTTTTTTTCCACACCACTGGGGCAAAGGCGATATTGAGAAATATCAAAAATATGTCAAAAATGCAACACAAAACAGAGCACTTTATTACTAAAATATTATTTACCACATAATCAATTAGTGAAAATTTAAATATTTTATTCTTTTTTACTTCTATTTGACAATGAATTCACTTATATTTCGCTCATATTTCACAATATATTTTTGAAACTTTGTATTTGACAGTTTAGGTTTCACAGTCAAAATGACACATGAGGCGTTAAATTTATGCTACAGCGAGAAAGCAATAGGCCTCACTGCACGTAGTACGATTTACACGTTTATAGCGCCCCCATATTTTCATGCCTCAAGCTATCCCCATTTCAGTTCATAATGTCATACGAATTAGTTGTATTAAATATCATTGGCGGTTCTTCTCACGTGCAATAGACGTATTTTATAACCCCAATCAAACAAAAATAAAATTTTACTCTTATGTAGAAGTACATTCTAAGCTTAAAATTATTAAATTAGCATTCTCGTTGAATATTGCCATACAATTGTTTAATTATTTGATTATATTAGTTTCTACTCCTGGCTGTATTAAGTAACATGACGCCAATGAACGTGAATTATGTCGTTAGAAAATTTCTTGGCAGAAAAAAAAAGAACAAACAACGAATTTTACAAATAATTGTATTTAATAAATCATAACTTTCACAGATTCCGAATTACACTGATATAATTGACTTTAACAAATTTTGAACTACACTATTTTTGATTGACTTTCACAAACTATGAATTACACTGTTATGATTAACTTTAAAAATTGAACAATTCCGAATGATCTGATCTTCACAACCCCGAGTTCTCAACTGATTCGCTTTTTAATTCTTGATCTTATCTACCAGGTTGAATCCGTCGTTCGCACGATAAAAATGACAACTGAGCTTCCCTGAATCTTGTCAATTAAGCATTTCTGCATTGAGTGTATTTACTGAATCAAATGGCCGTAAGTTGAACTGTCTGGACATTTCGGCAAACTCAGGCCTGATAGTGATAACTTGAGACCCGGTCACGTTGTTGTCTTTATCGTGGGAAGAACGGTTACATGGGAATGTAACTCGCGCAGTGTTTACGCACAGTAGACTTAATTTTTAATTTTAAATGAATTTTAAGTTCCTGTGTGTTTATTTTCACAAGCAAAACCCGTTTCGTGCTGTATGGTTCTACTGAAAGTTTTCCTTCTAACAATAAGTGAAGCGGGCGTTGTTTCTAGTCTTTTTAAGATTAGATTTCAGAGCCGAAAAGTCCGTTGGCGAAAGTTCTTTACCATTCTTTACGGTATTCACAAATTGTCTCTTGGGCAGTTAGAATCGTAATACAATGGAATCGGGAAACATTTTTATCGCCAGATTTTGTTTGAAAAGTGAGTTAAATTATTTGTGAAAGTTGTAGGCGACAACGAAGGATTGAAAGGCAATCATTTTGTTCTATCAGGTATAGTCCAGTGAACAGAGGGAGGTTACCTTAAAAACGGTCCGGTAGTTCTAAATTTTTGATATGTTATCTAGGATGGTTAATGAGTGTCTAAAATGCAAAATGCACAATTCTCCCCCCTCCGCGCCCGCCGCCATATTGAAAAAACCGAAAAAAATCGGCAATTTCTTTAGATTTTCGCTTATATCTTGGTTTATGTGCATGTTAGCTAGAAAATAGTTTTACACAATGTTGTAGAGAATTAAATTTCCTATAATTTACGTTTTAAATTTTGTTTCTAGGATACTTAGTTACAGAGATATGCGCTTTTAAAAAAAACTTCAAAAAATCGCATTTTCCGGAAATTTGTGAAACTTCTAACTTTAGAACGCTGTAATTCAGTTATGGCCAATTCTAGGAAAACGAGTATCAGAATAAAAGTTGTAGGGAATTTAATTACCTACAAAACGCATGTATATTTTTTTAACCAACTGAACAGAGTGGGGGTAAAAGTAAAAGTTAAAACAACGGAATATTGCTTTTTTTGTTATTGTGACTCCACATTGTATTAAAAAAAATTACTAATTCACTAGTTTACAAAATAAAAATTTTTTTATGTACATTCAATGCCATTATAATTTTCCTGTGAATTTTGGCCCGCTAAATTCGAAAATCACATTGAAAATTTTTTCTATGGATAGGTTTGGAGATATGAGCTTTTGGACCTTTTTCTCGATTTTTTCGGAAATAGCTTCACATTTTAGCCCATACCTCGAGTCAGAAGAGTCTGATTGGATCGCACAAGATATCATATTAAGGCCGGCTATACACTTCAGCTAAGCTAAGAAACTAAATTTTGTTAGTTTTGTAGCTTAGCTCACTTAGCTTGTGCGTGCTGCACACTACAGCGAAGCTAAGCGATAATTTTTTTAAAAGTACTATTGTACTGTCACCCAACACAGACAATTTGTTTGCATATAAAACACACCGGAGTTTCATGTATTGGTAAGCGAAGCCCGCTTGCTTAGCCGAGCTCATGCTATGCATGCGAACTTAGCGCACATCGCTCGAGCAGAAAAAACATCGCTAACATAGCATCGCTGAAGTGTGCAACACTTCATTTAAATTCTTTATTTTGACAACCGAGCGAGAAACTTAGCTTCTTAGCTTAGCTAAAGTGTATAGCGGGCCTCAAGGTAATCAAATTTCCAACAATCGCTTTTAACATTCTTTTCAAATCGGTTCAGTAGTTCACATGGTATGGACCAAAATATATATGAAATGTCAAAATTTTTCATCAAAATGAAAATCGAAAATTCACTCTACCGCCATCCAAGAATAGAAAACGTCAAAGTATTTCCAATTTCTTATTGCAATCGTATAGAACTCACTCTTGCTCACTCTAGATAACATATCAAAAATTTAGAACTACCGGACCGTTTGTAAGGTAACCCCTCTATTTTAGTCTCTATTCACTGGACTAGTAAGTAAAAATGAAAGTGTAGGTGATGTAAAAAAAACCTCAGATTTTAATTTCATGGTACGCAGCTACCGAAGCCTTCAACTTTCCCGTGGGGAAGTTTTCACATTTCAAGGATTTAGACGGGTTCAAAATCCGAGAAAAAATATTTTTTGAAGTACTGGCAACATTAAGTTCAGTAAATTTTGGAGTGAAAATCATTCTTTAAACAGGTGAATTTGAAATTATTATGCAATACCGTAACACATTACTATTAGAATATCCGGTGAATGATAATTTTATTTTAAAACAGAGTGTTTTTAATTCATCTATATTAACTTCGTGAAAGTTTGTGTATTTGTGCCGTTAAGGCAAATATTTCGACGGCTAATTAACACATTTTCCGTCATATAATCGTTAAAATTTTATAGACAAGTTCGTTGTCGCTTTGGTTTTACGGGTTATTTTTTTTCTGGTGTCGTTTTATTGAAAAATTTGTATTACATTTATTATTATTATGACAATTTTTAGTCAAATATGCTTGAAATTTTTGTTATTTATTACATACTTTACATCTTATTTATCGCTTTTAAATTTTTCGTGTGCGAACTACAATAATTTTGTAGAGCTTTTTTTGCGATGCCTCTAGTGTAAACTTTGCGGTTTTATCAAAACAGAATGCCTGTCTAGGATCGGCATAGTTGGCTACTACTTCGGTAATGGGGTTTTCTATATATTTTTTTTGTATTCTTCTTTACCACACATTATTATGACTACTAATGAGTATTTGGCAATATTTTCAGATCTCATTTGATTTTAGTCTACAATGGGCCATCCCTGAAAGTCACAATTTTTATGAGAAATTCTACATCAACATATTTTCTGTTACGCAGGACTTGGTACAAAAACATTTTGAATTCTGAAGACATCAAAATGGCCATTTTGACATTTTTAAATCTCCTGACACTTCTGCCGGAAACAGCTAGTGGAAAATCTTCCAAAAATCGAGCCACTTTTTCGCAACAATTCGATCAGTTCATTGTTTTCATATAAATAATAAACTAGAGTACAAGTAATGAACTAGATGTTTAAAGTTAGAAAAAACACAATACAAATATATTTATTTAACACTAGGATTTTATTACTGACGACTGCGACCTCAATAATATATAAAAATAAGTGAAATATATAAATAAGTGAAAACAAACCAAATATATTCAATTCAAATTATATAAATTAATATAGCACTTGTTTTTTTGAGTATTTCGCCAAGAGAATGACAATTACAACAGAAACTAATGTTCTCCAACAAATAAACAAACAACTGAAACAAATCAAATGGATTCGATAATTTTATGCAAACAATTTCTTAAAATTTAATAAAACAACAACACAACTTCAACTCACCAAAGATATATTTAACACTTGAACTAGACCAAATCTAAATTAAAAAACTATCGAAAGCCAAATCAACAAGCGAAAGACAAGTGTGCGCAGACGGTAAGGCGGTTAATCGCTAAATGAGTTTCGCTAAATGATTCCTGAATTTGGCAAAATCCTCCGTTAAAGAAGAAATTAATGACCAACTATTGGAAATACCAGTTGTATTTCGTGAATGTGTCGAGGAACTCTCTCATGTAACCAGTACATTAACATGGCAAGAACTGTGGAGTTCTTATTTTGACCCGGACATTCGTCAGAAAATAGCTGCACTATCGAGACTTCTTCATCGAGCTTAGTATTTTCCAACTGGTAAAATAGGGCGGAAGCAATCAAATTGGAATTTCGCGAAAATTCGGATTCCAGGCAAGTATATTACATTCTGACTGTTTCTGTGTTTTGTTTAGCATTCGAAGGTCCTTGGCACACGGTAAAATTGTAGAGATATAATTGCCGACATAATAAGCAGACTGGTCGGGAACCTTTGGAAGAACAAAATTTTTCTGACAGTCGAAGGTCAGCTTAAAAACGTGAGGAGTATCACTTTTCAGTTCACTCTAAAAAGCTTTTGCCTTCAAACGATGAACTCTCAATAGTATAGTGCCATGTTTTGAATTCGATCGCTCTCAGATTGTTTTATTTCGCAGCGTAGTTGAACCATCTCGAACATGCGTCCGTTGCGGGCGAGTTAAAACTTATGTTGTACTCTCTAGTAAAAATCTTTCTAAAGTAATCGTACTTTACTTTTAGATGGACATCCGACTTATCATTATATTCTTTCCAGAGTTTCCGTATGCTCCAATCACTTTGTAAGTAAAATCGTGCGTTTTTTTCCCTGGTGTAATCGGATTCAACACAGTATGTTCAGCTATGAACATTTTTTATTTTTACTAATTTAGATTTATTGAATCGCCAAAAATTGCTTGTCGCGCAGTAAGTCATATTCACAGGTTCTTGAACTCCAATTGGCACTGCAAAATGTGCAACATGATATATTTTGAAATTCTCGCTGCTTGCATAAACGAATTCAACGAACCCAAGAAAAAACATGCACGAAAATATGTGCGCGACCAGCAATTTTTGTGCAATATAGATAATTAAGCAAAATTGACAATTGTAATTAGTATTGATTAGTGATCATTTTTTAATTATTATAAAAACATTTTTAAATCGAGAATAAAGTTTAGTTTAGTACAGACAGTCAAGCACGACTTTTCGTCTTTCCGTGTATCACAGATCACTTCCCTTATTCTTGTGTTTCGGTATAGAACCGACAACACACTTCAACGGTAGCTAAGGTATTGTACCTTAACTAACTCTAACATCTAAAAACTGCAGTGGAAACAAAATAGTTTCCTCTTTAACATTTGGTGACCCCGACGTGATCTGTGAGTCGCTAAACAAATTTTCGCCGTGCAACAGTGTGGTTTTAAACTCGTAATTAATTGCAAGAGTTACTTGATCGCTAATTTTCGGTTGCATTAATTCCTTGAACCTCATCAATCATGATTGACGATCTAATCGAAGAACAAGAAAACATTGCCAAGGAGATTCGACGAATTATATCAAATTTCGGTAAGGATTCGGATGTTAGGAAAACAAAAGGTTACTACGAGAAGCGCCTTAAGAATCTACAAGAAAATTGGGAAAAGTTTCTGCAAAAGGACGGCCAAATTACTCTTGATCCCAATGCACCAAAAGATCATGAATATTTCAAGGAGAACCACTTTCGTTCGATTGAAACAATATACAACCAATATCGGGATAAGTTCGTAGCTGAGATCAAGAGGCTTACCGATAATGAGGCAAATCCTCAGCCACTTGTAAGTTTAGTGGCTACAGACAGTGATGAAGAAATTACTCGATTAATGCGACAACAATCAGGAATATTAAATTCATTGCAGCGCCTTTTCGACAGTTTAGTGATGGATAATCAGTCCAATCAATATTTCGAGATGAAGTACAGCGTAATCAGTCAATATTGGGCACAAGCATCGGAGATTCATCATGCAATTTGGGGATTAATTGATGATCCCACCGACGTTGACTACGATCAGCAAAGATTTATAACCTTTGAAGAACAAACTCAAAAGATCCTTATTCGACTTAGGGAAAAAGGGAGTGAATCAGCCGGAGCCAACAGTAGCACCAACAACAACAACAACAACGGCATCGGCAGCACCCTCATGAGATTGCCACAAATCACCATCCCACAATTTGATGGTGAATATCTGAAGTGGTCGAAATTTCACGATTTGTTTACAGAAATGGTCCACAAGCAGCCAATGGCCAGCTGCCAAAAATTGTGGTACCTTAAATCGAATGTTACAGGTGAAGCAGAGCGGCTAATCAGGCACCTCTCACCATCAGATGATAATTATGACATTGCTTGGACAACGCTGTGCGACCGGTACGCAAATCGGCGATTGCAAGTGGCAGCATTACTTAACAAATTATTGTCTCAATCATCCCAGTCAGCCGAAGGTGCGTCATCAAAAGCAATAAAGGCACTGCATGACACTACAAGAGAATGCTTGATGGAATTGAAAAACCTCAAAGTGAAAAGGGACAATTGGGATCCTATACTGCTGCACGTTCTGTTGAAGAAATTGGATAAATCAACTCACGCATTGTATGAGCAGCAATTACGAAATCCGAAGGATCTGCAATCCATGGAGGAATTTTGCGATTCTTGGAAAACAGATTTCAATCGCTGGAATCCCTTGGTGCAAAGGGAAGGCCAACCGAACGCGACAGTGGGATCAAAAAATTTGCAACTCATAGGCAAATTGCAACAGTTGCGACGACAACATCTCACAAAACGTGCGTTGCCTGCAAAGAAGCACATCAATTGTTTCAATGCAAAAAGTTTTTGAAAATGAATCAAAGTGAACGGTTGAATCTTACAAAGAAGCACAAATTGTGCATTAATTGCTTGAAGACTGGGCAGGGCATGGTGTAGCACAGTGCTCATCCCGCACTTGTACTAAATGCAATAAGCGACACAATACTCTCTTACATATTGAGGGAAAAACGAGTTACAATGACTCAAGCCCACACCAACCATTGTCAAGTACCAACAACCAAGACTCAAGGATCAACGATCACCCACAAACAAGTAATCTCGCAGCATCACGGCAACTGAATGAACAGCCCTCTACAGCAGCCACGGTCAAGGGTGATTCTCAAAAGGGTTACTTTCTATTGGGCACCGCCAAGGTTAAGTTTAATGCTTCCAATGGACGTACGATCGAATGTCGGGCTCTACAGATTCAGGGTCCATGTCCAACTTTGTAAGTGAACGAGTTCTTCGAAAATTGAACGTTTCACCACAGACCGGGAACTCAACAATCGAAGGCATCGGAGGGACTATGCAAAAGTCTGATAAAAGAATTAACCTAATTTTACAGTCAAGGATCAACAACTTTACGGTTAGGTTGGAATCCACTGTACGTGCTCGAATTACTTCGCCCCAACCTACAAGGAAACTTGACATCAGTAATTGGAAAATTCCGAAAAATATTCAAATGGCAGATCCAGACTTCAACAGTCCTGAACATATCGATTGCTTTATCGGCATGGAACATTATTTCGATTTGATGTCAATCGGACAAATCAAATTAGACGATAATTTACCAATGTTGCAAAACACGGTTTTGGGTTGGGTAGTTGGTGGAAAAGTTTACGATCCCTCTCCAGATGTGTGACCACATGGAGCCAATCGATTTTAGAACAATTCAGTCCCCCTATTATTTTCTGCCACACCATTGCGTACTGAAACCCGACAGCAGCACAACGAAGTTGAGAGTAGTGTTTGATGCGTCAGCAAAAACCACATCAAATGTCTCCCTCAATAACATAATGGCGGCAGGACCAACCATTCAAGATGACCTTTTCACAATTCTGCTGCGTTTCAGGATGCCAAGATTTGTGTTTACCGCCGACATACAAAAAATGTATCGGCAAATCTTAGTCGACGAAAGCGAAAGAAAGTTTCAATTGATATTGTGGAGAAACAATCCCGATGAAACTCTTAAAACATACCAACTTTGTACAGTAACATATGGTACAACATCAGCACCATACCTCTCCATCAAATGTCTGCAGACGCTGGCAGAAGAAACAGAGCAGTCACATCCTCTAGGATCAAAGGCTCTTGCAACTGACTGCTACGTTGACGACATCATGACCGGCTCCGATCGCTTGGTAACAGCACGAGAAATGCAAACTCAACTTCGCGATTTGCTGCAACCGCTAGGGTTCAAGTTGCGCAAATGGTGCGCAAACCACCCCCGACTCCTTCAGGAAATACCGTCTGAAGATCAAGAAGTCTGCATTGATTTCAACGATCAAAACGAAGAGTACATAAAGACATTGGGTTTAACATGGCTGCCAAAGACGGATCAATTTGGCATAAAAATTCATAAACATGATTCTCAGAGGCTAACAAAGAGATACTTAGCGTCAAACATTGTTCGACTGTTTGATCCACTGGGGATCATGGCTCCATTCATAGTTGCCGCAAAGATGATGCTGCAACGGTTATGGAAACTCAATTTGGATTGGGATGCAGCTATCCCTATGGAACTGCACTCCCGTTGGACCACATTTCAAGACGGATTGGAAACGCTGGAAAAAGTTCAATTCCCTCGACATGTTTTCGATCACAAAACAACGAAGTCACGACAAATTCACGTTTTCTGTGATGCATCCGAAAGGGCTTACGGAGCAGCAATATATGTCAGATCCAAGAACAGCCAGCAGTACAACTGTGCATCTGCTGTGCTCAAAGTCAAGAGTAGCTCCATTAAAGCAAGTTAATTTACCACGGCTGGAATTATGTGCCGCGAAGTTAGCAGCCGAGCTAGCTCATCGGGTCACAAAAGACATCAGAGATGAAAATACCCCAGGGTTCTTTTGGACTGATTCAGAGATCGTTCTGAATTGGATCAATTCCGAATCAACCTCCTTTCATACATTTGTTGCTAATCGAATCGCGCAAATTCAACGATTGTCAGAACCAAAACAATGGCGGCACGTTAGGTCGAAAGACAATCCAGCAGATGTTGTCTCTCGCGGTATCCCTCCCGAGAAACTAAAAGCATGCACAATTTGGTTCTACGGTCCAGTATTCTTGTATGGAGACGAGTCTTTGTGGCCAACTCCTTTTGTCAAGACATCGGGTGGCGTTCTCGAGCAAAAGAAAACTGTTACCACTGCCAGGGGCGGATTAAGGATAGCGTTAGCGGGAGTGCGGTTGTGTGGCCGCTGGAGGGGGAGGGGGGGGCATCCAAAAAAGGAAGGGTTTTTCCAATGTACCAGATTTTTTTTGCTTTTAGGATTTTCAATGGGGAGATTATATAAAAAAAACAAACTTTTATTTAGTAGTCTTTTATGTGCGAGCACAGAGAATATTGAAAAACTTATAACTTAGCTTACAGTACAGAGATTTACTTAACATCATAAGTTATGCTAAATATTTACAAAATCAACATTTTCTTTCTTTTACTATTTTTGTTCGCAAATCTATCAATAACACTATTGTGATCTATTTTTATGTCAAAAATTAAAACTTCGATTATGGTATAAATGAAAATAAGCTGACACAACGAAAATTTTTACAGCATATTTTATTTTATTCGTATTTTTTACACTAGTTTTGATACTGTGAACAAGGAACAAAAAATTAAGAAAATATTTCTGAAATTAAAACATAAAATCCAGTCACAATCACTTGGTCATCAAATCGTCGCCTCTTAAAAAAGTCGGATATCAAAATCTGGCCCTTAGCTCTTTTCTCTGACATGTTTCACAAATTAAGTGTTAAGTTTGAGTTTAAGCAATGAAGTGTTTTATGATAAAACTAGCACTAACCGCCGCAAGTAATGCAAGATAATTTTTACTTACTATATATGAAAATGAAATTTTTATTAACTATTTTAAGGAACAATTTACCAACGCTACGCATAGATCATCACTGATCAAATATCTGACGAGAACTAAATAAAATAGGACCTACAACTTTAAAAGAATATCTACTACTCTATGAAACCTATAAATAAAAAGAAAAACCATGATTTTAGCACTGTACTCGTCGGGTTTTGTTTACGAATTTTTTGCACAAGATTGTTACCCTTAAGGGTCGAGAAATTGAAGAGAATCTGTGCAAGGCCTCTGATAAGTACGAGGTATCCTTTTCTGCTACTTTCCCGAAAAGCGACTTTGTTGTTTTCACTTCTAACACTTCCGGTTCTAGATTTAATTCCAGGGTGCTTGCGGAAGGCCATGAGGGTGTTAATTGAGAAAGCCAACTAGGTCCGTGCCACCACATGGCTTCATTTACCGTTTTAAAAGATACAATCCCTCGACTTGCCAAGTCGGCTGGATTTTCGGGAGACGCAACATGTCCCCAGGAATACGGAATTGAGTTGAGATTTGTTAAAATTTCAGAAATTGGATTTCGCACGAATGTTTTGAAATTGTGTGGCTGCCGCTTGACCCAGGATAGCACTATCGTCGAGTCAGTCCAGAGGAACGTGCTTATTTTGTTAGCAGTGATGGAGGGAAAAAATTTATGGACCATGCGTGAAAGGAGAACTGCGCCGCAGAGCTCTAATCTCGGTAACGTGAGCACCATCTTTGACGGAGCTACCTTCGCTTTAGCTGCTAGGAAATGGACGACGATGCTGTCATGGTTTTTATACCCTAAATGTAGGGTATATTAGTTTTGAGCGAACGTTTGCAACGCCAAGAAATATTCGTCACGTAAAAAAAAGAACTATATATTCATGATTGGGAGGTGAAAAGAAACCGTTTTATGCATTTCCGTCTGTTTGTCTGTCTGTCTGTCTATCTGTGTGTCTGTCTCTTTGTCCAGACGATAACTCGAGAACCCTTGTAGCTAGGGACTTGAAATTTGATACAATAATATTTGATTAAAATTGCAAGGTCAAGTTCGAAGATGAGCAAAATCGGGCAACTCCTTCTTAGTGTTGCCTAATAAGCCTGAGTCGTTTTTATACAAAAATGTTAATTTTGGTGACTGAATTTTGAATTTTTTTCGTTCAATATTGGTATAAATACGGATTATAATTAATTATTTGCCAGAAATTTTTTTTGCACGGTCTTTTTTAATTTTTTACACGATATTAAAATTATAAAAATGGAAGAAAACGTCGGCAGTTTTAAGATGGTAAACGAAATTGGATTTACATGGAGTTTTTTGATTTAGAATGAATGAATTAATTGGGATCTTTCCGGCGGGGTAAATTTTCTTTCATCTTTTTTGGGGTTGTGGGGGTGGGGGTGGAACCATTTCCCTTGGAGTTGTCCAATTTGGGGCGTGTGTGATATCAAATTAAAGCTCATGTTGAGTACTCTTAAATTAAGCAGTCGCGGACAACTAACCTTAATGACATAAGAAAATGCATGTCAGGATTTTTAGATAGAATGAGTATCTTTTTCTACATCTAGGGTATCACGTAATTGGTCTGACCAATTGCTTCCGTACTAGTTTAACCGAAGATACAATATCGCTCCGTAAGCTTGTTTCGTTCGTGCTTTTGGAAGAGCAACAAACAGGGATTAAGAGTACTTGCTTTCGCGAAGTGCACTAATACCTTTTTACTTTGTTTCAGAATTATTCCACTAGAAGGCCTTACCGCCGCGCTGGTGGGAGGACTCGCCTAAGGACTTACTTGGGATCGTTTTTTTAAAGAAAATTCACTGTGGCACCTTTTATTAACGAGAACAATCAACTATCACAATTAATGACAACTGAATGGAATATCAATTAATTTCTTTTTTCTATGGTAGCTGCCTTTATACGCCTTCCACCACTCAAAAGATTTGGAGGACATCTTCGATTATTTGCCCAGTTGACCAATCAGTGTTTTCGTTAAGTTGATTGGTAAAAATCGTTTACGCAGGTTCATTTGCCCCGTGCTGCGTGCAAATGCAAAAAATAGCTTTGCGCTGCGTTAGTGGTCGGGTGTTGGGTAAAGTTCAAGTGCCCCTTTACCGCTGATTAGTTATGCTGCATTTTTTATTCAAAATGTCTTCTTACCTACAGCAGAACTTTATTACAGATAAGGTTCACAAAAGAAAACCACACCATATTATTAGATTAGTTAGATTTAATATGATAATGTTTGCTTTTAGTTATTCACATGTTGTTACTTCAAATGATGATTCTAAAGTGACAGAATTCAGAGAGAGAAAATGACAGCTGACATCTGTCATGTACAATAGTTCTTAAAGTTAATGTAAACAATCTTCAACACACCTCCTCATATACTTTAAGTTACATTTCCCCCTGAAGAACTTATGTTTAGTACCAGATAATGGCTTTGTTAAAAGATCTGCGATCATCTGGTCTGACGAACAGTATTTACAGTTGATAATTCCTTTTTCTACGTAATCCTTTAGAAAATGAAACTTAGTGTCGATGTGTTTGGTTCGATTAGAGAATCTGTCGCACTTTATCATCTTCAGACAGCTTTGATTATCCTCATGGATGGTTATGGGTCCTCTGATGTCTTCGTGAAATCCGCTGCTAAACGCTGCAACCACTTCGCTTCCTGACCTGCCTCTGACAGAGCGACGAGTTCTGCTTCCGTTGAGGACAGTGCTACACAAGACTGCCTCCTGCTAGCCCAGCTTATGGTTCCTCCGTTGAAGAAGAAAATATACCCACTGTTAGATTTTCGTGTTAACTTATCCTCAGCCCAATTTGCATCCGCGTATCCAACAAGTTTTTCACTGCCTCTCTTGACATCACTAAGGGAGAGCTTCATATCCTTAGTCGAGTTTAGGTACTTTAAGACACGCTTTAGATTATTCCAATCTTCCTCGGTTGGTTTGGATACCTTTTGTGCTAGAATGCTTATACTCGCTGTAATGTCCGGTCTTGTGTTAACGGAAATGTAGAGTAAACTCCCTATGAGCCTTTGATAATTTTTGTTGTCCAGAAGTGCATTTGAGACCTCCTTCCCATATCCAATGTCCATCGGCGTGACTACTGATTTCGCATCCTTTAAACCATATTCAGATGCAATTTGTTGTATGTATCTGCTTTGACTTAAAAGATAATTCCTGTCATTATCCTGCATTACCTCAATACCCAAGTACTGTTTAATTGGTCCTAGGTTCTTGACCTCAAAGTCTTTTCGTAGTACATTTTCTATTGACTGCACTTGCTTCATTGTACTGCAAGCTACAATCATGTCATCAACGTATATGAGTATATAGCACCAATTTTCATCTATCTTCTTTGAATAGAGACAAGAATCACTGCCACTCTGGGAAAATCCATTGTGTGTTAGCACTCGATGGATGACCTCGTTCCAAACTTTGGCCGCCTGTTTCAATCCGTACAGACTCTTTTTAAGTAGACAAACTTTCGACTCATCATCCGTTGTGAAACCTTGTGGTTGTTTCATATATATTGTTTCACAAAGATTTCCATTTAAAAATGCTGTTTTTGCATCGAGATGACAAACAACCATTCCTCTTATGGCTGCAATAGATAACAACCCTCTGAATGTTGTTTGACGAACCACTGGGGCGAAGACTTCGTCATAATCCACTCCGAACTTCTGGCTAAAACCTTGCGCGACAAGACGAGCTTTAAAACGCTGCACAATACCATTTGCATCCCTTTTGATTTTGTACACCCACTTACAACCAATTACTTTTCGGTTCGCTGGTAGTTCTGTTATTTCCCATGTATTATTTTTCTTTAGTTCTATCATTTCGTCCTTCATTGCTTGAATCCAATGCGATTTTTCGTTGCATGTTACCGCCTGGTTGTACGTTTTAGGTTCCATTGTCCCATCACTAAAAGCGTAGGATTCCTCTATTAATCGCGAAGGTGGCACTCCTTTATTTGCTCGACTTGAAACACGTCGATTATCCGTATTGTGATGCTGAAGATTCTCAACTATTGCTTCAATTACACCTTGATACGAGCTGTCCAAATCGTCTTACTGAAGGAGATACAGTCGTCAGCTCTGTCGGTGGCTGCGTCTGGTCTTCCTGCGGTGTCATCTCATGATCCAGTGATGATTCTGCACAAATGTCGTCCGTCGGTGTTAGGACTGCTGTTCGCTAGCTGGTTCTCCTGGGTCTATCTGACGTCCTCTTAATTGGTTCATATATGGCGCCTGACCTTTTTTCCTTGATGCTCGATCTCATAGTGCAGATCGCCCAGCCTTGCAGTTATCGTACCGGGAATCCATTTATCCATTCTCGGATTGTTGGATAAGACATACACTTATTGACTTATGTCAAATTGTCGATAATATTAGAATCGAACTTTGCCTTTTGTTTTTCCACGATTCTTGCTTGCGTGTTGTCCAGTCTTACTAAGTCAATTGGGGTTCGGATATTTTTTCCCAGAAAAAGGTGGGCTAGTGGTTGACCTGTTGTTGCGTGCGGTGCTTTCCTCTATTGCCTTAGGAATTTATTCAGATCCTTCTGGAGAGTTGCTGGTGTAGTCTTCATTTTGAGTAGTGCTTCGTTTGTTGTCTGCACATATCTTTCTGCCTGCCCATTTGTAGATCCCTGATATGGGGCTGTGAGCTTCTGATATTTGACTCCACTCATTCGTAGAAACGTCTTAAATTCGATGGACGTAAATTGTGTTCCGTTGTCAGATACCACGATGACTGGGCATCCGTAGGCTGCAAATAGATCATCACGAATGGCGATCGTTGCATTGCTCGATGATGAACTCGTTCGTTTTATTTCGGTCCATTTGCTGTATGCACCTACAACAATTAATAACATCGTTCCTGCAACTGGTCCCGCATAATCTATATGGATGCGTTCCCAAGGCGCTTTGGGATATTCCCAAAGGTGAGTCGTAAATTTGGCTGGAGAATGTGCATATTTAGCACATTCGGTACATGATTTAGCCACCTTCTCTATGTCCATGTCGATTTCCGGCCAATAAACAAACGAGCGAGCTATTCCCTTCATTTTGACGATGCCTATATGAGCGACATGTAGATCCTTAAGGATGTGTTGTCGAAGTGAGGTTGGTAAAATGACCCGATACTCGAAAACTATACAATTGCTTGTCAATGTATAGTTGACTTCTGGCGCTTTATACCTATGACGAGCAAGGGTTTGACCCGCTTCCAGTAGTTGCACAATTTGTCCTAGATGTTTGTCCTTCTTTGTTTCCCTTCCTATACGTTCCGCGCGTATTGGCAATTCGTCAATCTGCGCTATCATAAACTGGTCAAATTCATCGCCTTCCTCCTCTTCCTTGAGTGCTGTTTCTTCAATTCTGTTGCATGTTGTAGAGAGTGGTGCTCGTGAGCAATAATCAGCGTTTCCATTTTGTTTAGTTGTTGATGCGAATCCTAGCCTTTTTGGATCCGATGATTTAGGATAGAAAACAAAACACGTCTTGCTCCAGTGCACGTTTGCTGATCAAGAACAATTGACATTTATTTCACTTCCTTACTCTATTACAATTTTTTTAGGCAGGGTTGACACTTTCAACATTCAAAAGAGAAAATACTTAAAGCTTAATTCTAATTACTTTTACGAGAAAGTTGCACTAAAATCCAAATTAACACGAAAAATCCAAATTATTACGTGAAAAACGCAACAGTTGTTTTAAAGATGACATTGTAATTGTCAAATTGAAATGTGCTAAATAATCTGCATAGTTGGCCATGCGACTGATGCAGAGTATTGGTAACGATTTTTCTGGATGGAGTATTTGCGTTAACGGTTTGTGGTCTGTTATTAAAGTGCAGTGTCTAGCGTACAGATAATAGACGAATTTCTGTATAGCCCAAACTATAACCAGTGCTTCTTTATCAATTTGTAAATATTTTTGTTCCGTTTATGTCCGACTTGCATATGCAATTGGTCGCTCTTCCCCGCTGCTCAGCCGATGGGACAAAACCGCTCCTAAACCCACTTTGCTCGTATCTGTTGCTAGCAGTAATGGCAGTTCCGGGTTATGTGGCATGAGGACTTGTGATGAGGTTAAAACTTCTTTTAAATCTTTATACGCGGCTTCCGCATTCGGTGTCTGTGTAAACTTATCTGCTGCCAATATGCTCCGTAGTGAACGAGCTCTTGTTGCTAGGTCTGGAATGATTGCGTTGTAATAAGTTGCTTTCCCAACAAATAAGTTTAGTTCTTCAATTTTCGGGGCATCTCTGACTGCCTCGATATGTGAATTCGATTTATGTAGCCCTTGTGCATCGATTTTGTGGCCCAAAAATTCAACTGCTGTTGTCGCGAAGACGCATTTCTCCTTGTTTAGTCGCAATCCATGCTCTCGTATTTGATCCAGTACGTCCATGAGTACTTGTAGCATCTTTTCGAAATCTTTATCAAATATGAGAATATTCATAAACCGCAAATCTGATCTGAGTGTGGAAAACAAGTTAATCATATACAAAACAATCTTTAGAGCTGTGCTATTATATAGTGCACCTCTTTGGGCCGATTTTGCAAAAACGCATATTACTAAGTTGAAAAGAATGCAAAATAAGATATTAAAGATGATCTTCACTCTTCAGTCTGCCATGGTTTTTCTCAACGAACCAACTACACGTTAATACCATTGACACACATAGCTTGGTTAACCAACTCTACGAGTTGACCAAGAACGAAGCCCAAATAGGTGACACATATTGGAGAGTTGGTTTATTTTGACAGTTGCTATTTGTTTACATTTTGCAAACATATTTTGTGAGTTCCTTTTTGTCTAAAAATTGATATTCAGAAAGAAGTAATGTTAGCGATAGCAGTTATGATAAGGGAAAATAGCAACAAAAGAATATTTGAGCAATTATAATCAAATGCTCTTTCATTTATTGTGCACTTTGCATCATCATCTCGTAATTGCTTTTGCAATTAATTGCTCCATTCCAGACCTCCAAAAGAAGAAATTCGGTTAATTTTGTCCATGCAACTCTTTCTTAGACATATTACAATTTAATAAATTCCTGTCGACTGTTCTTTATTTTATATCTTATTTATAAAAAAAAGGCCATACAGTCTTGTTTTTCGATTATTTATTTCAAAAATTCATACGTTTCGAATTTTGTTTGATTTCATCAGTGAAATTCAAATAATACAAATAAGAAGAAAGTGAAGAATTAAACAGAATTCGAAACGTACGAATATTTGAAATAAACAATCATAAAAGAAAACTGTATCGCCTTTTTTTATAAATAAGATATCATATTAGAATGTATTAAAATTTGATCGGAACACACGAATGACTATGTCAAAATCATCGCAAATGAGAGCAAGATATTGGAAGGCTTGCAGTGAAGTTAAACCAGGTTAACCAAGGGAGGAGAGCTCATAAAAAACGCTATAACTTGTGTTTGGAATACGGCAGACAGACAAACATAGTGTCAATAAAAAGTACGCATTATGGCCTTTCAAACAGTGTCTCATCTGTCTCGATCCGTGGGCAAATGTGGCAAATATGAATGTTCAAACTTAAAATTTTTAAAAATTTCCTGCATAACAAGCATATATTTTTTAAAAAAAAAAACCTGTACCCTTAAGTTATCTTCCAAATAAAAATCGAATCATGCCAATATCTTTAGTATATCGAGAGTTATTAAGATTTTTGTGGAGTCATTATCAAGATTTTGTGGGCTCAGTGGAAACAGTTTCTTCCCGGAACACATTTTGCAGGAATTTTTTTCCAATTTGGTACTCCACTGACTCCACAAAAATGTGAATAACTCTCGACAGACTAAAGATAGTGACATGATACCTTTTTTATTAGGAAGATATCTTAAGGGTACACATTGTTTTTTTAAAAATATATCCTTGTTATGCAGGAAATTTTTAAAGATGAAGTACAAAAATGTAAACTTTTAACCGAAATTTTTAAAAATTTTAAGTTTGAACATTCATATTTGCCACATTTGTCGACGGATCGAGATTATTCGCCTGTCCTTCGGTGCGGTGGAAAACAGCTCGCTAGCGTCCTCTTTCGAAGCAGGGGCTTTCAGGGGGTGAATTTTCTCTTTTTTTGTTTTTTTTTTTCTTTTGTGCACCACACCAATTAACACTTACAATGTTTTGCCACTGGTTCGCAAATAGTTTTATTTAATAAAACCGAGAAATCAACAAATTCACAAATTCTGTCGGCGGCAGCGATGTGTCAAGTGCGTTCATAAACCCTTGAAAGGCGTGTTTAACGTGAAGGATCCAACTTCACGATTGGTGAGATTCTACCGCAAACTTTCCAAATACGATTACACCATCGAATATAAGCCTGGGAAATATAACACCAATGCAGATGCATTGAGTCGGATCCCAATTAATGAAAATCAAGGAGAAGAGGGAAAAAGCCTTGTGGTAGAGGCCCAAATACATCCAACTACGATACAAGCTGCAGAAATCGTACGAAATCGCACGCAAAAATATTCTGATCAGCAAGCAAAATTTCAAGATGCGATACGATAAGACCGCAAGGCCATTTGCACTCCACGTAGGTGATAAATTCCTCCTCGAAAGCGAAAACCGAAAAACCAAGTTCGCCGAAATCTGGGAAGGACCGTACCGAGTAACCTCGATTGTATCCCCAGTAAATACGGAAATCCGAATTCGAAATAAATTCAAGATCATTCACAATAACAGGTTAAAACCCTACATAGAATAAACCAAGGGAACAAGTAGAACACATGGGCTCCAAGGTCAAGAGCTGGCCAGAGAAGAAAAAATAATATGAAAAAAAACGAAGCACGAAAAGCAAAGCTCCAGTTAGCCAGCGAAAGCGAATGGGACTTCAAATAACAACAGCAGCAACGGTGAATGAATTGCGGAAAATGCAACGCCGACATTCTACGCCAAGTCCGACCCAAAAAAAAAAAATGCTAAACAAAAAAATATGAAAGGGAAGAACGCTTAAATTTTTTTGACGTTTTCTTTTCCCTTCCTTACATGACATTTTTTTTTAAACAATTGATTGAGAATGTGCCAATAATGGATATAATAACCTCTTCCTTGTTGAAGACGGTTAAAAATTTGCAGGAAACTTTTCTTTTGGGAAATATGGCCATGTTCAAAATGATGGGATGTGATTTGATACTTGCTAAACCGTACGCAATTAAATCATTAAACAATAATGGATTAGTATTCGAAAATATAGGGGATGTGCAAGTCTACCATGATAAGTGGAGTATCTTCACAGAACTCGACCTTGGAGAGCTTGAAAATCACACGATATTTACCGTATATGCCGAACACCTAGTGAAGCGATTGTGCAATAAGACCACGGAAGTGATGGAAAATTGCGATTCACAATATAGCCAGATACACGTGCTAACAAAAAACATCCAACGCCAGGCAGCTGTTATTCAGGAACTCGTGAACAACAAACGAGTCACCTGATCCATGGGATCGGTAATACATTATCTTTTCGGGCATACAGATCACTCTACTGAGCAGGAAATTTTTAATAGATTGGAAAAATTGTAAGAGGATAAAAAAATGCTAGCCACCTTTCAGTCGAAACAAATCAGTATTGTAAAAAACGCCTTATCGCAAATGCGAAATCCAATAGAGTCGCTACTCAAGCAACAGGGGAAAATTTCGCATAAGTTAGATAACCTGGAAAGAATCGCTGATTGGAACCAAAAAGTAATAGCTAGGCACGAAATTTTGATGAGCCTGACTCTAATGATAATGGAAATCGAGTTCAGCCAGCAAACCATACTGGATATTATAATCGCAAGCAGGAATAATCAAATACATCCGCTCGTTATATCCGCTAACACCCTTATTCAAGAATACTACAAAAGCAAACCACTGTGCAAAAAAAAACAATAGTTGTCTGCCATTGATTCAGCAATCAGCGGTGGTTCAGCGATCAAAGATAAATGAAACACTACTACTAATAAAAATTACATTACCCATTTTCAACCTTCCCCCGTTCACACTTCATAAAATCCACATCTTCCCAATTGTAATCAATAATTCCTATGCGTTACTACAAGACATAGCATATTCCCACGTAGCAGCTAATAACCAAATACAAGAATTCCTACTCCTGCAACCATTAGACGTTACAAACGCATATCCAACGCAAACTCACATATGTCGGACGACTAGAGGTACCAACTACCAGTCACAACGCCAACGGATGCTAAGGAGTGCACTATCAGAATACTCTTTAATCCGCTAAATGAAGAAGCACAATGTAAATTCCGAATCAAATCCCGATTCGAAATACAATCATGAAGTTATCTCAACCAAATTCTTGGCTATACTTGCTCCAAACACCTGTAATTACTTAATTAAGGTGCGAACACAAATCCGTTACCATAAAAGCAGAGCAGCCAAGAATTCTGACGTTCAATGAAAAGTGTCAACTGGAACTAGACTCAAAATTTTGTTCTATGAGGAAGAAAAAACTAGCAAGTTTCCTTTTAAACGGCCAATTTACGCAATTCCCTCGAATCTGACAGATCTTCAAATAAGAATGCATCCGTTAGTAAGGGCACAGACCGACGCAACGGAATTCTTAACCAGCGACGATGCTAACAATATGCTGCAAAAAACTACGTATTCGCTGCAAGAAGTACTGGACGAGCTGGATAAAATTATTTATCGACAGGACAACTATAAGACCCACGCCCTCACCATAAGCTCCATATCCCTAACCTCACTAGTAGTCATGGGAATCGGTTCTTTATACAAAAAACAACAAAATTAAGTTTCGCTGATTACAGCGCCATCTGCCACGAATCGAAAAAAAAGTTTCAATTACGAGTTATTTCTTTTTTAACGTACTATCAGAATCTGCAAAAGAAAGTGGGGTTTCTAATTTGAAATTTTAAAGTGGTTGGGGGTGGTTAATGATGGCACAGACATATGCCCCCCTTGGAAATATTAACTTTTCATGTTATTATTTTTTTTCCTACGATGCGTATTTTTCGAGATATTTATATGTCTCAACTTAAAAAAAACACCCTGTATATTCATATAAAACTTAAATTTTACGATATCTATACAATGTACATATAGGTAAGACTATAAAACAAAAAACATTTAAAAAAATTTCCTCTATAAATCAATTATTATCCTATAATATACACTTTTTACATTAATATTTTTAATTACTGGATTCTGCAGATTTCTGTAGATGGATCGATGATCAGACACATGATGAGGTGTGGCGCTCTTCCAAAACTGCAACTTGCAAGCTGGTTACTGTTGTGCTGTGCTCAACTACAGTAGCGTTGACTTATCTGGAACATCAATTAGTGACTTCGAAGATTAACTTTTTCAATCTGATTATCCTGAACTCTGATCTTCGTCATCTTCGTCCGATTCATCTTCTTCATCACTCTCATCTGGGGTGTTTAGAGAAGGACCACCATCAGGTCCCTATAGAAGAAGAAGTTGTAGGTTCTCACTACTATAAGGCTTGCTCTTTTTCCTAGGCCTTTGTCTAGAGCAACTCACGTAAGGATCACTGCTTAGAAGAAGCCTATTCAAAACATCTCTATTACATACTTCTCGATTGAACTTTCTAGAGTATTTTGTACGGTACAGTCTGAAATGTATATTTCTTGCTTCTGCACCTTCCTCTGATAGTTGGCCAATGGGTACTATTGCTTGCTTAATTACAGTAGCCCCATGAATCAAAACTTTGTGCATAGTTGGCGTCATAGGGTGCCAACTAAAACGGGCCACATACACTATACAGTCTTGCGGTTTCGCTAGTATACATTTCAAACTTTTTTACATCAATGTGATGTCCACTTGTTATGGCTTCCAATATCACTTTCAACCTTTTTATCAATTCAAGATCTACTCCAGTGATTTGTGAGCCAGTTTTTGGATCTGAAAAAACCGTCTAGCCGTGTTTCCATCGTTTGTGTTTCCGCAGCCTTGCTTCGGAACATCAACAAGTAGTCCCAGTTCATCTTTAAACTTTTTTTGTATAATTTTTTTAGTTTTTCCTACGATTCTTTGTTGATCCTCACTTCTTGCCTGCCACTCTTTAATTGGTATTTTGTAGGATAAGTGAAGTATTGACTCGAAGAATCGTATGCGTGTGTGCAAAATTGACAGACCAAATTTCAACGTATCGGGATTTTCTGGAACACTTTTAGGCAATTTATTGAAGTCTTTTGACGTGAGTCCACAGATGTAACACTTCATGGTAGAAGTTGTCCCTGTTGCAACGTTGCATACTTTCCCATACCATACCATTGTCAGTAGCAAAGTATGTTTAATTTTTAGAATTCCGCTATCAGTTGGTACTTCTGTTTTATTTAAAGCGTTTATCTGCTCCTCAATGTACTCAATTTCTTCGTTCGTAATGTCAGTTGTTTCATATACAAAACGGATGTGGATTGGTCTCCAAAATCTTGTGGAGGAGGGCGTCGGGTTTTGCCATATGGTTCTCTTAGTTCCGTTAACATTAGCCACCAGTTTAATTGGTACACAGGAACTTTGAAATATAATGGCGCCACTATCGCTTATGTTCTGAAATTTGAATTGTGATTGCTGAGAGCCATCACAACCCCATTTCGATATCAATTGTAGAGTATGCCTTGCTTATGAATCTATAACTTGTAATATTTTTTCCAAATACTTACATAGCCGTAAAGTAGTGTGATCCGGAAAGCCTTGCAACTTAACTTCAGCCAATGTTTCAGAGAAAGTAATTGAGTCTTCTTGTGGATAGCATTTAGTTTTCGCTTTTTTTATTAGTGAATAGCAAGGGTATACACTTTTGTTTGCACTATATATCACTTCATATTGACTTGTAGTCAATTCTGTATCAATAAAAATTGCCAACGCTTCCTCAGGGGTATGTTTCAGTTTTTTATTGTCTGCTAATTTTGACAGATTTTTTTTTAAATTTTGTAGCTCTTGTTGGAGTTTCTGTAATATTTTTCATCATGTGTGCTACATCAGAATTGCCAACAGTTCTCTGACTCATAGTTACAGGAAATGTCAACTCTTGAAAGGATGCTAATTTTCGCAAATCTTCTGTTTTCCTACGCTTACTCCTTTCACTTGACTCACTGAAACCTTTTTCAGGGCGGCCTGGGATGGCACTAGAAATTACAGGTACCTTGACCTTATTTGCTAACCAATCAGCATTCTTCTCCAGGAACCTCTCCTCTTTGTAATTTGCTGAAATCCACTTTTTCTTAAAAACAGTTTTAAAATACTTGAGGGAACAAGTGATTAAATTCCTTTCAGTATCTGGACATCTCGTTATAACAGCCACTCGGTGTTCTATAAACTGGATTTTTCGTCAATTGATTTTTCGGTACATTCCTTAAACAATACATACAAATCTAGTCTACTAAATTCCCTTTCCATTTTCTAAAGTTCAAAAACACAAAAATGTCACAAAGGTCTCAAAAAATATAGATTTAAACACACAGTCAATAGCACGTGCATTCGCAATAAAATTTGTCCTTCAACTGGGCCTATAAGCTCCTAAATGTTACTTATGCACCTCGAAAAACTTAGAACAAGTCTATTTAAAACATCTATAGTGCACTTATAATGATCGAAACTAGCACACTAAGAAAAAGCTTATTGAATTATTGCACCAATCCGTGACAACTTCCGACAGTGGATTACCATTTTATCTCAAGTTACTCAGTTATATGTATTTTTCAACATGCTAATTTGCTTTGTTTCGCACTACAGGGCGAAAACAATTATTTGACAAGAAGTATCAACATAATATTACCAAAATTTACCAAAGAAAAATGATTCAAATTTTTCATAACTATTTTTGTATGGTAAAAGTTCATTCAACCAAATGGTTTTTGCTTTTTATCTCGAAAACGAAGAAAGATACGTCAAAAACTCAGGAGACCTAAAAGCTGTATTTTTGCTTGCTTTATCTAAAAAAACATATCATAATTAGAAAAAAGTCAGTGAAGGTGAAATGAGCTCCTTATTACTGCAAGCAATGCTGCAAAATTTCAAAAGAATCGGACAAAAGATATTTCAGATATTGTTAAAAAACCGATATTTTATAAAAAGTTTAACCCTGTATCTTGGAAACCATGCTTTTCGGACCTATTTTTACATGAACTTTTTTTCACGAAATGAACTCAGAAATCACCGTCTTAAATATTGCCGTGTTGTTTTTTAACACCCTGTATATGCGCCTCATTATGACGCTGCTGGTATATTTTTGAAGGGAAGCGTGTTCGACAATCTATGCGCGCGCACCTTAAATTCGCTGTTTCTCCGTTAAAACAAAAAACACCCTAACGCGCTTTTAGGGGATTGTTAAGGAGTTTCTATAAAACGATTTGAGATCTTGAACTAGAAAATCGAGCTGGCGACAACAGAAGAATTCAATGTTGAATTTTTGTTTTAAAAAAAAAAAAAACTTAAAAAAAAAAAAAAATTGTGTTAATTTTAACGGGTTTCCTGATTCCTGCTGAAGAGAATGAGACCTTGTTCATTACAATCGGTTGCACATTGGGGTAGTTATAGCACAAAAACCAACGTAAAATCACGAGAAATTTGAAAATTTCAAAAAAAGTTTTTGCCCATAACTCTAAAAAAAAAATCGTCCACAAAAAAATGACGAGATATGTATTTTTTTTTCTTAACATAGAACATTTGTACCAAATTTGAACGAAATCGGAGAGATGGACGGAAAAAATTTGGTTGAATTGGCATGGAATGACCCATGGTTCAGTTATTTAATATTCTAAAATGAATTTACTTACCTACTGTTTTCATTATTTGATAAAACTCCCCGTTGAAAATAATGTTATTTACTCCTTCCATTTTCAATGTGCGTATATTTAGGGGTTGATCATTTTTACATTGCCTAAATGAAAAAAATATAATACATGAACGATAATAGAACAATTTAAATCAATTTTATCTATGTAATTACCGATTAACGCTGAAACTTGAATTTGCACTTGATAAATGTATTTCTGGATCTGGAGTATCAACTGCAGCCGCAATATTCCTCTTCTCCTCCATGCTAATAAAATCTAAATCATCGATATTTAATAAAATGTTCTCACTCATCTTGCACTGAATTTCAATTGATCCTTCTGCTTCTCCAGTGATCGAAAGAGAGAAAACGAACATAACAAAATTTTTTCTCTATAACAGAATATCAAGTTTTTCCGTTAAAACGGCCCGAACTTGAATTCAACTGACTTTAAATTTTAAACAGAAAAAATAAAAGCCTTCTGCTCCTGCAGCCGTGGAGAGAGAGAGAGAGAGAGAGAGAGAGAGAAAACGAACATAACAGTTAAACCGTTTAAACGGTTGGCTGCCGTCAAAAGAATGTGGAGAATTTCCATACAGAAGATGTTGGTGTCGACACGGAATGCAGTGACAGTTGGTTCAATTGTCCCAGAATTAGAATTTCGTCAATTGCTTTTTGGCAAATAGTTGTTGCGTACTGGACAATTTTTTGAACGAAACAGCCCAACTCTTTGCATACGTATCTGCCTCGTGTTCTGCTTTATCCTCCTCAGATGGCTACTTCAAATTATTAATGGCCATTCTCAGCACATCATTCCTTTCATTCAGCTAGGTGCTGCGTCAAATTTTTCTTCCTCTTGACGTATTGTTCTTCTGCACTTTCTAAATGATGCAAAATTTATTTAATTTTTCAATACCTAACCCGAAAAATAATAATCTAATAAAATATACTTACAACTGCTTCTTTGACAAAAACACCATCTGTGAATTCCATCGTTGACAAGCCTTGGTGCTCAATGTATATAGAATAAATGGTATGTCCTTTAGAGTTGAAATTTGGTTCGTTCTGCGCATCTACGTCCTGTGTATCGTAAAGTTTGACGTTTTGCTTTGTGCTTTTTAGCTGTGTTGCATCAAGGTTAATCGCTATACGTAGTTTTGTGTCATTCATCAGCTAAATAATAACTATTTTTACTTTTATAATCACTGAAATGAACGCCAAATTGCCGCCAAATAGTTTCGAAACAAAACACAGTCGCCAAATAGTTTCGTGTATTTTTAGTTTTGAACTGTCAATTATTACGATACAGGGTAACAGGTGACGTAAATTTGTGTGAGCGAGATGGAAATAGCCATGTGCAATTTCATACCATTTATTCTACATACCTTGCCTGGTGCTTGCTTCTCCTGGTCTCTTAAAAAGTCTAAACAGTCAAAGTGTTACCTATACTATAAATAAATAAGTCAATCTTTTTTAATTCGCGCGGATTACACGATTTTATGTTCAACACTTTTTTTTCACGACTTCCAAATTTGCTTTGGAATCTATTTTTTTTATAATGTTCCAGCATTTTTTCCCATGCTTTCTTTTTTTCATCTCTGTTTTTCAAAATGTCGTCTTTCACTTTCCACAGACATGGTAAATCTTTCAAACCCTGAAAAAATTCTCTCCACTCGTCGCTGTTGGGAATGTTCGCCATTTCACCTTTTTGACTTGAAATCGTTGATGTTCACTGAACAAAAACTAGATCTAGAATGACATGTTCGAGTTAATTATGTCAAACCAGTCGGCAGAAGTGACAACATGGTATCACCAACACGAGCCCCGCCTACAAACATAGACAAAAATCAAAGCAACTTTACATTAGAGAGACCAAAAATTTGGTACGCGTACCACCCCGTAGAGGTTCAACATCAACTCGAACATGGTTTCTCAACCAAGTTTACTCGTACCATGTTCTAGCGTTTACAGTGCTCTTTTCTTAATTATTTAATTGAGCTCAAATTTGTTACTCGGTGATTTTTGAGGTCGCTAATTCCGAATCCGTAATCAGATATCAGTATACGGATAAACTTGGTGCGAGTAAACTTGATTCAACTAAACCCGCAAACAGTCGAACTTGTGCTGAGACCATCAACTCGAACATCAGATTTTCTCAAAAGTGTAAGAATAAAAAATATAATTTGACAGATCCAAAGACATATATTTTTTTTTGTTTTTATTTTCCATTTATTTCTTTTTTTTGAAAGCTTAGATTTTAACGGGCTTCGCAAGTCTTAAAGCCATCGCTAGATTGACGTGGAGGTGGTGGTTGGTCGAACCTAAAAATAAACAAAAAGTGGCTGAGCCACGTACTTCGATTCTACGTGTCAAATCAAACTACTTTTCTTTTACACAGTTCGTAATATCACTGCCAGAGTAAATACTTTCGACCGCGAGAAAACTAGAAATTTTTTTTTTCAATGCTCTATTCACTCAAATTTTAAAGAATCTGTTGTAATTTCCTTGTGAAACATACTTAACATTCCAAAAACACAGTTGCTAAACAACAAAAACTACTTTATTTTCACAAAACGTTTTTAATAAAATTTCCTGACACGTGTTTCGATTTTTCAATCATTTTCAAAGGAGAGCTGTCCAGCTACTGACTAGAAGGTTGCAATACAAATTGTAGTTACAGAGGCCTAACGGGAGAATCTATTTTCGATTACACTGTTAATTAACTGTGAGTTTATTAAATCAATTTGTTCACTTAAAATCGGTTTATTATTGTGAATTGCTTTCTTAATTTCGTATGTTTCTAACAAGTCAATTTTCAAACCTTTATTGTCAACATGTAAAATCTTTAAATTATCTATATCACACGAATGGTTGTTATCAATCAAATGTTTTGCTACCATAGAATCTATTCTGTTATATTTAAATGCGCGCATATGTTCACAAAACCTCGTCTTGAAATTTCTCCCAGTTTGACCTATGTAACTGCAGTTACAATTATTACATCTTTTTTTTTTTTTTTTTTTTTATTTGCACTATATTGATATTTTACATAAGAATTAGGTCATTAAGTGACCTCTAGCTTATGCTATTCCAACTCTTAAATCTAGTTTGGGAAGTCCTTCTCCAGAGGCCAGTGCATCCGGGGGTTGTGGTTAGCGGTGTCTGCTTCCACGGCTTGTAGGGTTAGCAACTGTTTGATGTGTTAGTGTTGTACTTTTTCTTCAGGCTGCGCTTGAAGTCCTTGTAGAATTGGTAGATCAGGGACACTCCTACCAGGGTGGTGAGGACTAGCAGGATCGTCTCATTTCTGGTTGACACGACATCTACTGGGTTGATGATGATGGAATTGATGACCTCGCCCGTGTTGTCCACTTGTTTCGTTTGAGTAGTTCCCATGTTGTTTATTTGCTACTTGCTTGATTGGGGTTTACGCCGATTATGAGGCTAACTGCAGGGGGTCGGTACGCTTTAATCGCCTGAATTTAGCTGAGGTGAGTATATTTCTTGCTGACCTATTGGGGTGCTTGCGCAGCCTTCTCACATATTTTGTGCCGAGTTGTTTAGCTTCGTCGTGAACTGGGTTAATGTTCGTGTCTCGCTGAATGATTTTATTGTTGACGTAGCGCGGGGCGCCAAGTATTGATCTAATTATTTTAGTCTGCATTCGTTGAATTATTGCAATGTTTGTCACCTTAGCAGAGCCCCAGAGCTGCAGGCCGTATGACCAAATTGGCTTGAGTATGCATTTGTAAATGGTTATTTTTGTATTTAGGTTTAATTTTGATTTTTTGTGTAGTAGCCAGTATAGGCTGGTGAATCCTAGCTTTAGCTGCTCTTTCTTTTTCAGAATGTGAGTTTTCCAGGTGAGCTTTTTGTCTAGGTGCATTCCTAGGTACTTTACTGACTTTACCAGGTTGACTCTATTGCCGTTGATGGTTACTGGCTTGCACTCTAGCTTTTTGAGCGAAAAAGTGATTTGCTCAGTTTTCGTCTCGTTAATTTTGATTTTCCATTTTTTGGTCCACTCTATGATTTTGTTGGTGTGTTCTTGGAGTTCCCTTTCTGCTGTCGTCCGGTTGGTGTGTGTGAAGAGGATGGCCGTATCGTCGGCGAATGTTGTAGTCGTAAAGTGACGATCCGTTGGGAGGTCTGCTGTGTATATCAGGTACAGAACCGGGCCCAGCACACTTCCTTGTGGTACCCCTGCTTTGATGGGGTAGGATTTACTCAGGCTGTCCTTGTACTTCACTTTGAACGATCGATTTTGCAGGTAGCTGTAGAGGATTTTGTGGAATTGTGGGGGGAGTGTGGTTGAGATTTTGTATTCAAGGCCTTGGTGCCAGACTTTATCGAAGGCCTGGGCTACATCAAGAAATAAACCCACACAGAACTGTTTTTGATCTAAGGCGGAGTTTATTCTGTTCACTATCTTGTGCACTTGTTCTATCGTTCCGTGGTTGTTTCTGAAGCCAAACTGATGTTCCGGGATTAGACCTTTGTTTATGAGGACGGGGTGGATTTTGTCCAGTAGCAGCCTTTCAAAGACTTTGGAGAGGATGGGCAGAAGGCTAATGGGTCTGTATGAATCCAGTTTCGTTTTGTCTTTCCCGGGTTTCGGGATGACGATAATTCTGGCGTTCTTCCAGGTTGATGGGTAGTGATTGTAGCGGAGGACAGCGTTAAATATATTGAGTATGACTGTTAGACCAGAGTATGGAATTTCTTTTAGTATCTTGCCGGTTATTAGGTCGTGACCCGGGGCTTTGCTGTTGCTCAATTGTTGAATTTTTTCCACTAGGTTTGGGAGTAAAAATTTAAGGGGTCTTGAGTTTGATGGGCTGGGATTAAGATTAGGTGGTAACTGGGGGTTTTCGTTGGGGTTGTTGGGGGTGAAAACATTGGCTAGGTGCAGAGCAAATGCTTCAGCTTTTCTCGAACTGTCTGCGATCCAGTTCCGTCGATGTTCTTGATTGGGGATTCGATCTGTATGGGTTTTTTCTATCCTTTTGGTGGTTTTCCATATGGAGTAGTTCGAGTCAGCGAAGTGATCCAGTTTCGAAATGAAGTCTTGCATTTGTGAGTTTTTTTCCTTATATAGGGTTCGTTTCAGGAGGTTTGAAGCTTCATTGAGGATTCTTTTGGTTCTTGGGGATCTGTATTTTTGCCATTCTGCTTTAGCCTTTGTCTTGTTTCTCAGTAGTTCCAGCACTGAGTTGTTGTAACGGTTGGGTATCCTGTCCGGGTAAGCTGCGTTGTGAGGAGTGGCGAGCTCTGCGCATTCTACGATCGTTTCGGTGAGGTATTCTAGCGCATTATCTATATCAGAGGCGGATTTTAGTCTGACATGCGGGCAGATTCTGCTCTCGAATGCTGCTTGGAATTTTTCTTGGTTTGTTTTTGGGTTCGTGAGCCTTTTGTCCGTGACCGTGTTGACTGGACCCCCGTTAATCGTAAAGATTGTCGGGGAGTGGTCGGAGGACAGGTCGTTTGTTGTGTTGGCGATTATTTGGTTCGGCGGATAATTTTTCAAGATGCAGAAGTCTATTATGTCCGGGATTTTCCTGTGGTCCGTGGGCCAGTAGGTAGGGGTACCTCCGGATAGACAGTGGAGGTTGTTGCGATAAATAGATTTTAACAATTGTTTTCCTTTAGGGGTAGTTAGCCGTGACCCCCAGTGGGGGGATTTTGCGTTGAAGTCTCCTGCCACTAGAAAGCGGTGGCCTAAGGAGGAAAAGAAGTCATCAAATTGAGCAGCGGTAATAGGAAATCTGGGGGGGCAGTAGACCGAGGCGATGCTGAGTGGGCCCGAGTTGTGCTGGACGTTGATTGCTGAGTAATGTAGATAGGGGAGTTGTTCGCATTTGGTGGGGTGATGTTTGATGCGGTTTTTGATGAGGATGGCTGTTCCTCCTTGGGGTTTGTCCTCCGGATGGTTGTTTGTGTAGCATGTGAACCCATTTAGCTTGAAGATGTTTTTACTAGTTAAGTGAGTTTCGGAGATTAGCATTATGTCGATTTTGTTGACTCTTAGAAACAATTCTAGCTCGTTTTTGTGGTTGGATAGTCCGTTGGCATTCCATTGGGCGATGATGAGTTTATTCATGGTTTAATCAGTTTTGTTAAGAGTTCGGTTTGTTTGGCTAGCAAATTTTGCATTTGTGTCATGGAGTTAGTTAATTGTTGGATGTTGGAAGTTAGAGTTAGGAGTATTTGCAGGATCTCACTTTGTTGAGGGCTATTGCTTGCGGAGGAGCAATTTTTAGCGAATTATTACATCTAATTTCATAAATTCCTGACTGATTTAAGATATCTTACCTTTCTTTTACATTAAACAATAGATTTCAAATAGGTTTTTTATTATAAAAAGATACATTTACATTCAACCGTGTCTTCAACACTTTAGCAATTCTATAGGTCACATCACCTACAAATGCTATCTTAGTCCATTTCTTACCAACATCATCTTTTACATAAGGCATAACATTATTTAGTAACATGTTCTTTTGTTTCCTCTTTATAAAATTATCAATCAGTTTAGGGTTATACCCATTATTTATAGCAATAGATTTAATACAATTTATTTCATTTTTGAACTCAATAGGAGACAAAGGAACCGAAAGCAATCTATATATCATAGAATGGAAGGCTGCTAATTTACTATTAAATGGATGATTTGAATAAGCCGGTATAATAACATCTGTAAAAGAAGATTTCCTATATATATTAAAATTAAATTTGTTATTCTTCCGATTAATAGTAATATCTAAAAAGTTTATTTTACAATTATCTTCCAATTCCAACGTAAACTCTATACTTTCATTTAGATCATTTAGCCAACTCAAAAAATCTCGTAAGTCACTCTCTATACCGTTCCAAAGCACCAAAACATCATCGACATATCTAAACCAAAACAAGATATTATTTCTAAAAGAGTTATTGCCATCTTCCAGAATCAATTCCTCCATCCAAGACATGAAGATTTCCGATAAAAGAGGTGAAAGAGGAGAACTCATCGGAAGACCATCTGATCCTCTGTAAAAGCAATCTTGGAATTTAAAATAATTCTGTTTTAAACACAGGTCAAAAACAATTCTCATTTCATCTTTAAATCTTATGTTTACTTTACTGTCATCTATAAGTTTATATACCAACTTCTTTAATTGAGCCATTGGAACAGAAGGAAACAAATTAACAACATCGAAAGAAGCCAATTTAGAATTACTTGGCAATACTATATCTCTCTCATTGTCAAGAGAGCATCAAGACAATGTAGAGGAGGAAACACCCATCCCCTAAAACGATTTTTGCCATAAGCATCCTTCAAACTTCGCTGTAAAATAGAGGAGGAAACACCCATCCTCATACATATACCACAGATCGAGCTAGGCCTGTGCGATTGTTCGATTAATCGATACCGTTATCGATTATTTTATTCATCGCCGATGAAAAATGAAGTGCCGATTTCGATTGTGGTAATCGATAATCGTTTAACAAGTGTCGATTATTAACGATTGTCGATTGTAAGCGATTTCGTTTAAACGATTCGTTGCAAATGATTACACTAGTTTACAACAAAAATCACAACGATTGAGATATACTTTTTCTAAAGTAAAATTTTGTCCTGATTCCGAAAATAATACTGGTTTCTCCGTATCGGGTCCAGTTTTCGAGATATTCGTCGTAATATGAAGAAGTGGACCGTTGCGGAACATAATACTCCATTTCAGTCCACACACAATAATATGGTTGTTAGAAAAACCCGAAATTGACAAAATCTGAAAGAAGACACTAAGGCAAAAATTTTAGTACCTCATTGGTTCCATAGAGCCATTTAAATGCAGTACCTGCAAAGTTGAATAACCCACGTCTTAGTGTTTTGATTTTATTTCGGATCGTTTCAATTTGGTGTTTCATTTTTCAGTAAAGACTGCCTAATATTATTTTCTAAACAATCTAAAATACTTGTAATCTCTCTAGGGTCAATTAAATGCAGTATAGTATCGTATTTCTTTATAATGCTAACCTTATCTAGTTTGATCTCTGTGTATCCAAAATTAGTTTCGATTTTCGCAATTATCAGATGGTGTTTAGGTCAAATAAAAGATTTTGCCTTTTTTTTTTGAGTTGGGAAAACCTTTTTGGTAAAAAACCCAACATTTATTTACACTTTCCGTTTTCACTCGCGCCCCACTCGCAGCGCTATCCTCTCGTAACAAACTCATAATTATTACTCCCATTTTCTTCTCCTTACCTACTACCGCTATGGCTTAATCTATTACATCTATTTCTTACTGCAGATGTTCCCTACAAATCCAGTATTTTTTGTCGTAGAGCCGATTCAATCTCTCCCATGCCTCTCGATAATTATCACCGGAGAGTTGCCACTCTCCAATGGCGCTGGCCGCTTTTCCTTGTAAAGAGTTCTTCAAGTACACGAACTTGAAGGCTGGCGATATTTGTTCATATCGTGCACCGCTGTTATGAATCTATCTCTGAACCCCTGCCATTTGGTGAGCTCGCCGTCAAATTTCCCCCACGTGTTCATAACGTCCACTCGCTGCGCTGGCAATTGCACCTGCACCTCAATTGGTTTGGCTGCTGGCACGATACACTTTCCCTTTCCTGCTGGCAGATTGCGTTTAATCGCTGTTTGAGTTTTACTTTCGTCTGCAGATATATTTGTTCAATGGTCACCACATGATCCGCTTCCATCGCGTCATCAACAACTTGGCTGGCTGAGTCTTGGTAAGTAACCCAAGAACTTTCCAATAGTTCCAATCTTACTTGGACCTGTTCTCTCCCAACTGCATCAAAATCCTCCTCACCTGTGAACGCCATCACTCGCCTAATGGCTGCTGACGATCGCAGAACCTTTGCCATCTCTGTCATTTTTTTAACTAAAATAATCGAAAATTTTAGTTTAGTTTTTTAGTCGCTAGCTCTTATCAATTATTATCGCTCGCACCACTCTCCTCCATTCACTCGCTCTTATCTTTTACTAAAATACATCAATATTATCGCTCTCACTCACTCTCCTGCTCTTCCCTTTCACTTTCCTGAAAGTTCCTGCCAAAAGGCAACAAACAAATCTCCTTTTATATTCAAATTTTCGTGGGCAAATTTAAATATCTCCCAACGCTGGCTACTCTAAACTTCTAATATCTTAACGCTGGCTTGCACTTGCGCTCAATATACTGTTGTAAAATTCCCCGGGCCGAGCGGTTTGTTGTCAGGGGAATTCTCAAGGCGTTATCCGCTAGGGGGGGGGGGGGGGGGGGAGAGAGTACAAAATAAAAGCTTGAAGGGCACTTACCGGTTTTCCTGCAGCGGGCCGAGGTAAAACTAGAGCTGCCAAAGGTTAACCCAAGGGAACTTAGGAACTCGCGTGTTTTTTTTTCTAGCTCGTCCCGTGTTAACAAAAACTGTCTTTCTTTTACCCGAACTCTCACTCAGAACACCAAATTCGTTTTTTTGTTTGTTTTTGTTACACCCGTAAGCCACGTCCGAACTCTGTGATCTCACAACGGCAACAACTGCAGTTGCATCTCCCGCAATCTGTTCTCGTCAAGAACAAATAACATCGTGTCGCAGATTTTAAGCGAAATTTAACAAAATTAGGACAACCAGCCGTCGGTCCTTAGCGGTAAACGCAATCGTTGCGGTAAATGCCAGTGTAGCTCCCCCTGGCCTCACTCTTATCGGCGGAATTACCGCGTTTTACAACAATACTAATCAAAATGCAGACGGCATTTGAGACATTGCACTTATATCGCTCTTCCCCACACTCGCCCTTATTGCGCTGGCACTCGCTCGCTGGTGGTCACGTACATTGTGACTTACACTTGCTCTGCTGGCTCTATTCCTTCACTCGACTCTAAATATTTTCCGCTTCTTCCAACGCACGCACGTGAAACCTGTCACAACATGCGCAGTAGTAAGACAGCCACCTCTCGTATAAAAGTCACGTTGTGACGTAGGGACAGGGATAGTGGCCTCCCACCGGTGATGTTTTGTGCAGACTTGTACCCACCGGCGGTAAGGCTTGTGTGTGGCGGGAGCAGGAAAGACACGTCCTTGTCGCACTTCATGAGTGGCAGGGTTTTGAATGAAAGATTTTGTTGTTGTTTTGGTTGGGCGAAGATGCAGAAAAAGCAGGAATTGTGGTGATCTTTGCGAATGATCAGAGTGCCAAGACTGGTTCTGAAACGTGTCGCTGGCGAGTTGCATGAATTCCACCTGGTGCGACGAGATGTGCTGGCTGGGCTCTTTCATGTTAAAAAAAACAAAAAAGTCCGGGTGAGGAAATGCGGCGATCAAGTATGTGCTGTGGTCGTGATAGCGAGCGAGATGAGTGGCTTGTGCTGGATGTAAACAAAGCGCGTCACCTGCATGCAGCGGGCAGGTCGCGCACATGGTTTTCGTTACTGCAAACCCCACAAGAACAACTGGCCAAAAAGAATGGAGCAGAAATGTAC
This sequence comes from Leptogaster cylindrica, assembly GCA_963082835.1. Lineage (NCBI taxonomy): Eukaryota > Metazoa > Arthropoda > Insecta > Diptera > Asilidae > Leptogaster > Leptogaster cylindrica. The sequence goes on from OY720107.1 coordinate 20,710,231, forward strand.
GTGTTCGCAAAGATGATAAGAGTAAAAAAACGTGGTGGCCGATTTCGTTACTGCAAACCCCACAAGAACCGGCCAAAAAGAATGGAGCAAAAATGTACGTGTTCGCAAAGATGATAAGAGTAAAAAAACGTGGTGGCCAATGTTGCGATAGGTAGTGGATCTGGATGCGGAATTGTTCGCAAAGATGATAAGAGTAAAAAACGTGGTGGCCGGTGTTGCGATGGGCGGCGGAAAGTAAACAAAGCCTCTAAATGGCATGATCGCCGATCGGGGCAAGAAATATTGGATGCAAAGCATGCAGCTTTTCGGTGATGCAAAATCTGCGACGGTGGGTAGCTATGTAATAGAAAGTGAACAATAAAGCCGGGGCAGGCGCTTGAACTTTGCCGAGGAGACGTGCGACGACGACGATGATGCGGTGTTGAGAAATGGGTCGAAGAATGTTGTTGGGCTAGGTCTAGAAAAATTAAAAATGGGATGTGGTTATTTGAATAAAAGATAAATTATTTGAAAATATTATTTTTATTGTCGTATTGTGGGCATTCGTAATTATAGAATGTGGTTAAATATTATTTCATAGATAATTAAGTTTTTTTGAAAAAACTTAGCGCCAGGAATCCACCTTTGGACTCGTCCTTACCGCCATAGACCAGATGCTGGCCTTCGTGCTGGTTCAAATCGTCGATTTGTTTCTGTGTTTTAATTTTTTCTGAAAATCGGGGCGGGAGAAAAATATATGTCTTATTTTCTAAATGCGTCGTCACCCGAAGCCCGTACTTAGTCTTCACCAGCTTGAAACACCTGATCGGGTACTCCTTCCCCACTTCCAACTCCGTAATTGGCACCATGGCATCATAGCTCGGGCCAGAAATCGACTGGAGCAGCTCAAATGTATTCTGTAAAATAAGGTTTCCTATTAGCTAGCTCTGTTAGTTAGTAAGCTAGTATTAATAAAATATTTTTACTTACCATTTTTAACACGTTACACGAGCACACGGTTGTTTCACAGGCGGGGTCCTGCCCGCTTCAGAGCTGGTTAATTTCACGTTACACGGACACACGATATATACACAGTTGTGGTCCTAGCTGCTTCAGAGCTGGCTAAAAGTTTTTGAGGTTCGTTGAAAAAGGCTGGGGTTTTTATACTGTTTTGAAACGCTAGCCTTTCAAAAAGGCCTAAAACAAATTATTTGTGTGACCCTAGATTTATTTAATAAAGGAAATAAATTGGCACTTTACGTTACACGTACAAGAGGATTCCGTTTAATTTATTCGTGGGGAATGGCTGAGATTAAGTCAGTAATATCAAGAATACTATAAGCATATATTAACATCATTGTTTATTGCCATTGCATGGCATTGATTACAAATTCATTAAAAACTGCAACTTTGTTGCAAACTGATAACCTCCTTTTGTCGTGGTTTAGGTCTAGAAAATGGTTTAAGTTAAAATGTAATATTCAGGATATCGTAAAACGGCAACGCACGTATCAGGAAATTTAAAGTTACCATTAATGTGAATGCTGATTTTTAAATTTAGACAAAATTTTTGAAACATTTATTTCTTTACCGAAATGCAGCTAAGAATTCTTAATGCAGTCGCTGCATTGTCGTAAATAAAACGTGAGTAATATCAACGCTGCTAAAAGCGCATATTAATTTTTATGCTTATTTTCAATGCAGACGCATCGTTGCAATTTGATAAGAGGTTTAACTAAGCGTGTAATATTCAGTAAAGCACTTATCGTGAAATTTAAAGCCACCATTAACGCATATGGAGATTTTTACATTGAGCTTTTATTTTTAAGAAACAATATTAACCTTTTAATAAAATGTCACGAGTTTTTATTTAACAATTTATTGTTGTGGGTATTTTTAAATGTAAGGGGCTGTTCAGAATCAGAATTGCTCTATTAAAGAAACTACTTAAACATTGTTTATTATCACGCCGTCGAAAACGTGGCCTTTATTGAACAGGTAGCTGGTGGGAGCTGGGAGAGTGCTATTTCCTTACCAAGCTAAAACTGTATAAAAGCCAAGAATAAAATTGTACGGGCACAGTCTTTGGCAGCATTCAAAAAGTGGTGTTTAAAGTTTGGGTTAAAAACCCTAACTCAAAATAAAAATTTAATAAAGTGTGTGCTACCAGCAAGTGTGTGTGCGTGTGTGTAGCAGCCAGTGGCTATATTCACCAAAAGGCGGATATTTAAAAGAATGGGTAAGTTCGTTAAATTTTTATTTTTTTCAATTAAACTGTTGACTGGTAGCCATGGTTTACACATGACTGCAGTCATTTGTGTTTTTAAAATAATATCTGTTATTAATTTTTCGCTTTTCAATAGAAAAGGCGGTTACTAGAGCCGACAGCAAGAAGGCTAACCACCAGGCAGAAGCTTGGACGTTCTTGACCAAAAAAAGGACAGCCGAAGAGTGGGCGGAGCAGGACACCGTAGATTTTAGTGAGTGGTACTATAATAAAAGAATAGTATTAAGTAAAGATAAGGTCCAAGCTTCGAATACTTGTAGTAAGTAAAAATAAAAATCTTTTTTTAAAAATGTCCGCAACGGATATTATTGTTCATTTAAAGAGCGCGCTTTCTCTAAATGTTGATATCTTTTTGTCCGCGCTAGATATCTGCATTAGAACGGTGCAAAAAGATCGTGTTAAATTTTCTGACAGTGAAAAGTTTGCATTGTTATCGCTGATAACAAATTTTTCAATTCGTTATAATGTGCCCCTCGCAAATGCAGTAATTAAAAATGCAATAAATTTTTTAAACGACACTGAGGTGATCGAAGTTGTGCAGAGTTGTACTCTGGATTGTGAGGCTAGTGGAAGTGCCCCCCTACATGGTAAAGCCGGTGAAATAGGAATAATCCAGTGTGGGGGTGGCGCGGGCCCGGGTGATGGTGTGAACAAGGGGTTTAAACTGCTGTCCAAGCAAACCTCTTTTTTTAAGAAGTTCAATGTGCAGGGTGTTAAACTGGTGTTCCAGTTGAAAGATGTAAATAAAGTTAATCAAAGCCCCGTTGAAATATTACAAAAGGCATTTGACGATGTGATTCAAGAAGTGATCTCAAATTCTGTGGAAGGTAGCAAAATTAGTTTTTCAATATCGCTGCCTGATTCGCCTCACGTTAAGCCCATATGGTCCAGTCTTAAGCCCGCTAAAAATTTATCGGGCGAATATATTACCGGACTAATTTCCAATGTGAATCAATCCAATGCCATTTTTCTTTCTGACGATGTCATGCAATTAAATGCGGATATAGTTAACTTCCCTTTTGCTGGTGGTAAAATAAACCCCAACTTTGTCGAGGAGAGCGCGGTCTTAGCCAGAAAAACAAGCGTGATAGATGTTGGGAAAGAAAATGACGTACATTGCCTTCCACGGAGCATATGTTATGCCATTGAAATGGTGTCCGGAAATTTTAATAAACAAAAAGGGCTTTCTACTTTACGGTCGTTAGATAAATTAGCACGACAGCTATGTAAAAATGCTAACGTCGTGCCCGGTAAAGATGGCTGTGTTTTAAATGATCTCTACAAATTTCAAAATTTTTTAACAAATTACCAAATTATTGTGTTTGACGATTTGAAAAATCCAAGCTCAATTATATTCAGGTTATCAAATATGCACGGGACGAATAAAAAAATTTGCTTCTTTTATTCACAAACATTAAGACACTTTTATGTCATCAAATCATTAACAGGTTTTTTCAATAAAAAATATGCGTGTTCTTTTTGCGATAAATTATCGCATGAAAAGTTACACAAATGCCCTGTGAAATGTTCTTATTGTGACAGCTTTCCACCGTGTCAGTTTGTTGAACAAGTTCGGGGTTGTGAAAGTTGCAACCGCACATTCAGAGGCGAGGTCTGTTTTACTAATCACCTTCAGAATAAAATTAAGGGCAAAACTGTATGTGATAGTTTTAAAATTTGTAAAGCGTGTAGTAAATTTCTCAATCTCACGAAAAGAGACTTAAACAGCCATATTTGCAACGAATATTTATGCCAAATTTGCTCAAAAATTGTTCCACCGGAACATCTTTGTTATATTAAACCGTACAGCGGCAGGAAAGATAAAAAATTCTTGCTAATATTTTTTGATTGCGAAAGTACACAGAATACTTTGTACGATAGCAGTACAAGTTCTTTCCTACATATTGTTAACTTAATTGTCGCGCAACAGGCATGTTATAATTGTTACGAACGGCTAGACATTAATGTAAAATGTGACGTTTGTGGGGATAGGCAGCACATATTTAAATATAATGCTGAAAAGAATGTTGTGAAAGAATTTGTAGATTATTGCTTGAGACCTCGCCCTTTAATAACCAGTGTTTACTGTATTGCTCATAATCTGCAGGGGTATGACGGCCACTTTCTGATTACCGAGTTGGTGGCTAGAAATTTAAAAATACAGCCGATAATGAACGGTATGAAAATAATGAAATTAACCTGTGATAACTTAATCTTTATTGATTCTTTAAATTTTTTGGCATTACCACTCTCTAAGTTTCCCGAGGTGTTTGATATTAAAGATCATGTGAAAGGGTATTACCCTTATTACTTTAACACAACAGAGAATGTTGATTATATTGGTAGCTTCCCGCCACCCGAACTGTATGGCTTTACAACCATGAAAATAAACGAGAGAAAAGCGTTTCAACAATGGTATAAAGTTGCATCTAAAGGGGTTTTCAACAACGGGGAAGAAATATTAAAATATTGTATAAACGATGTCAACATTTTACGTTTGGGCTGCTCACGATTTATGCAAGAATTTCTCGACATAACGCAAATAAACCCCTTTATTGAGTCTTTAACTATAGCATCGGCGTGTATGCTAGTTTTTCGGAAAAATTATTTAAAAAAAAATGTGTTAGGCATAATGCCCATGAATGGCTATTTTAAATCCAAAAATCATTCATTAGCTGCAGCCAAATGGCTTGCTTGGGAAAACACGAAAACTAGCTACACGATAATCTCTTCAAATAATACAGGTGAGGTGAAGTTGGCAAAAAGTGGCTTGCAAGTAGACGGCTTTATTTCAGAAACCAACACAGCTTATGAATTTTTCGGTTGCTTTTATCACGGCTGCAGTGACTGTTTTAAAGTACGAGAGCCTGTACACAGTACATATCAAAGGTTAGAGACTATTAACCAAAGGTATGAGAGCACTTTAAAAAGAATTCAGATAATTAAACACCATGGCTATAATTTGGTATACACTTGGGAGTGTGAATTTAACAAGTTTCTTAAAGAAAACCCCGACATAGACGAAAGATTAAATAATATCGCAGCAAATTTTTCGATACCGCTTAACCCACGCTGTGCGGTCTTCGGAGGGCGAACTGAAGTATTTAAACTATACCACAAGGTGAAAAATGAAAAAGAAATAATTCGTTATTTGGACTTTACAAGTCTATACCCATATATTAACAAATATTTGCCCTACCCTATCGGACACCCAGAAATATTTCGAAATGATGACATACCTTCACTATCGGAAATTGTATCAATGCACGGCTTTATTAAGTGTTCCGTTGTTGCCCCAACAGATTTATTTTTACCTGTGCTACCATTTAAAACTAACTTAAAGCTGTATTTCGCACTTTGTAAAAAATGTGCTGACGATAATAGAATCTCACCCTGCACGCATACTGAAGATGAAAAACAAATTATCGGTACGTGGATTATCCCCGAGTTGGCTTTAGCCGTTAAAAAGGGTTATAAGGTTAAAAAAATCTTTGAAGTCTGGAAATATAATTATACCGTATATGACCCGGCAGAAAAAAGTGGCGGTCTATTTACAGAGTATGTTAATACATTTTTAAAAATTAAACAAGAGGCTAGCGGTTGGGGTAGTAAGTATATCACTGAAGAGGAAAAAGATAACTTCTTAAAGGCGTATGAGGGAAAAGAAAACATAATTTTGGCTAAAGATCAAATTCCGAAAAACATTGGTCGTCGTAACACAGCAAAAATTTGTTTGAATTCATTATGGGGTAAATTCGGCCAGAGAAATGACATAACCTACACCGAAGTCATCAATAATTTCAAAGAATTTTGTGATTTTATACAAACTCCGGGAATTGAAATTTGCTCTTTATACGCGATTAATGAAAACACCATGTGGGTAACGTGGAAGCATCTACAGGAAAATTTAAATATGTTACCCCACGTTAACATACCTATTGCCGCCTACACAACTGCATTTGCGAGACTTAAGCTTTACGAGACTTTAGAAAAAGTGGGCGAAAATATTTTATATTGTGACACAGATAGTGTAATATTTGTGGATAACAAAGACAGCCCCATATCTTTTACAATTTCCGACTTTTTGGGCGACTTAACTGACGAAATTGAATGTTTTGGATCTAATGCCTTTATATCAGAATTTGTAAGCACCGGGCCTAAAACTTATAGTCTTAAAGTTGAGACAGAAAAAGGCCCAGAGTACATTACCAAATGTAAAGGTATTACTATGAATTTTCAAAATTCTAAAATTGTTAATTTTGAGTGTTTAAAATCAATGGTTACGGACGAGACTTTTCAAAATAATGTATGTGTAAATAATGAAAAAAAAATCAAGCGAAAGCGCCCGGGAATAATTGTATCTGCAATGGAAACTAAACATTTGTCATTTACTTTTGATAAAAGAGTTGTCACACACGATTATTTTTCTTACCCCTATGGCTTTAAAAGAAAGCGCGCTTAACGGAAATTATTAATAAGTTTTATTATAAGGTATTTTGAAAATTTTGTTAAACTTCTATTCAAAAGTTTTTTTAGATTGTATTTAATGTAGCGAAATGTATTATCACATAGCCAGTAAGAATTTAATATTATTATTGTACGAGATGTCGTCACAGTAGACAATTATCATTAAAGTTACGCAGCCACTAATGCGCTAACAAATATATATATATATATATATATTGCAGCTGCTGCTATGGACAAGTATATTATGGATATCCAGTTTGTTTGTGGTAACAACGGGCAGTACTTTATTAAGGAGCTTGCAGTACTTGCCTTTGGTACCATATTACCAAAGGTCTATCATTTCATGCCGCCTTACCCATACCAGGAGTTATCAATGAAAGCACGGAAACAGAACCAGTACGATGTGCGGAATATAAACAATTTACATTGGTGTGGTGGCGACATAGCCTACAATGATTTACTTAAAGTTTTTTCAATATTTGAAAATTCGTCAATATATGTGAAAGGCGAAACGAAAGCATCGTTTATTAGAAAATACATCCCGGCTGCGGAGATTATACAACTAAACGCAAGACCAAGATTGAGTGAACTGCAAAATTTCCAAGCCCCCTGCGAAATCCATAAGAATGCTTACAACCATATGCATCGGTGTGCTCTACAAAATTGTGTTAATATCTACATGTATATGTTAATCAATAAAATTATATGAATTCAAACAACTTTTTGTATTATTATTTAAAAAAGTTTTATTATATAAAAATATTAGGTCCTACAATGAAAGGTATTTCATAAAACAATCTGGAGTAATTTAAATGCACATAAGAAGTTCTAGATGGTATAAAAAAGTCTTCGTTTGACAAAAAGACCACATTTTTGCTTTTACACTTTTCACAATAAAGCCTAAAATATTCTTCAACACCCTCGACTATGTTGTTGTTGTGGTACATAACCATGTTTACAAAATCCAACAGGTCAAATAATTTGTACAGCTCGCCTAAAGTCAGCTTAACGGCAGATATCTCGACGGGGATGGTATATTCTACAAGTAGCTCCTCTTGGTTAGCGGGCATCGTGGCTGTGTCGAGCTCGGCTTTTAAGGTAGTTAGATGTTTGTGAACTGCCTGCCAACCAGAGTAAGAAGTTGACACCGGAAAACGACCATGACGGTGGAAAACTATCTTTGCTTGAAACGTATACTTGTCAAAGCCGATGGTGATTTTCCGATTATGGTAATAGTCCAGAAAATATGTGTAGCTCAACAGTAAATTTTCACCTGGGACCTCTGATGCCTTTTTGTCTTGCTTCCGGACATTCTTTAATTTTTTACGTTTTATCGGCACTGTCACTTCAACTTCTTGGTTACACAATATCACTTTATGACGGTCCTCGTTAAATGGTAGCTCCATTTTAAAACACAGATTTGAACTAAGCGCAGTTTTACCATTCTTGCGTATTTATACTCTTATTCTCAGATGTACATAGCTGGTTATAGCAATCCCCACCAGACTGTAAATACTGTCTTGAGTAGGTATATATTGTGGTATAAATTCACAATTTTATTGTCATTTAATTTAAAATCGTGTTGGGAAAATTGCTTCAAGAACTGCTTTAAACTTTGCCCCTTGCACCGAAAATATAAATACACACAACAATAATGACCGCACGTAGATGAAAATGCACTTTGCAGCCGTTTATTATTACTTACAAAAACATTTGCCTTAGTGGTTAAAAAATGATGGAAAAATGTATTGTCGGGGTATTTACCGTACGAGTCAAAGTACTCTGGGGGGCCTTTGCTGGGGAAATAAAATGCAACCCAATGAGTACCGCCTTTATGTGCAGGGTCCGTATTGGCTATAATACATGCCGGTTTTTTTATATTGTTTGGCAGACGGTTACACGGGAATACACCTTTAAAGAATCTCCTTGTTGTAGGATTTGATGCTAATGATTTTGCAAGTTCGATCGTGTTCATCCTTGTTCAGATGTCGGGGTTGTTGTTGTCTCTAAGTCAATAACCTTGGTGTAAGAAGTAACATAGTTATTTATAAATTCTTTGGTTGTAGCGTCGCTAACGAAGATTGTGGTAAATTTGGCCAAGGTTTTTATCAGATCTTCATCTATATGTCTAAGCTCGATGTTTCCAAATTTATTCGCCTGGTCAACACATCCGGGAGTGCTCGTAGGATATTTGAAGGTTATCTCCTTTGTGAACAATTTATTTTGTGCTGTAAATCCTGCAAAATAGACCTTTTTCAAAAAGGTTAAGCACCCTCCATGGAAGTACTCGACGTTTATTAAACAGCTCATCTCGACACCGGGTGACAAAACCTACTTATATTTACTTGTGGTTCAGAACTTATATATATAAACTTTTTATAAGTCGGTGTAGGTACGCTTTATTCATCTAGATATATGGCAGATAGGGTATTAGTGTGGTTTGGCCAGACAGGCTGTGGTGTTACATGTTCACGTTCACTAACTCTCTCTTTCTCTCTCTCAAAACCACCTTATCAGAAGCTGGTGAATACATTTCGATCCTTATCAATTTCCAAGGTTGCGTCATATTCTGCGTAGACTATGCAGGTTATAGCCGTTTTTAGAGCCTTTTTAAACATTCCCTCTATGCGTACTGTGCCCTGATTAAGAAGATTAGCACAAGTGGAGTTGTATGAATGGTCACTTGTAAGATCAAACGCAAGCAAAAAACACCCCTTATCGAAAAAATCTTTAGATATTTGATGACCGTTGTCAAAATAATGGATGCCGGTTCCTTTGAATAATGTTAAATAACCTCTGGTGCTTTTGGGGTTTGCACTGGAAAAGTCAAATTCTAAAGGTTGATTAGGCACCTGCACACCATTCACTGATAAATTTATCCTTGCAATATCGTTATGTTTAAAACAAAATGAATTTTTCGTTCTCTTTCCGTTATATGCATCATTATCCACCATGCCAAAAATTAAAAGATTTGGTAATTGACCAATAACGACGTTATCTAAAGATAGAGAAAATGTGTTTGCGGGTAAAGTATAGATTTTCACCTCGACACGTTTATACGGGTACACAGCATTTGATCGCTGCAGAACACTTTCATGCGCTAGTAATATGTTGGGATTAACTGTCACATGATTCATATACATTGTCGCCTCTAAAATCTTAATTCTCGGAACATTTTCATCATCTTTTGATAATAAGTAGAATTCTGGTTTCTCCAATGACAACACGATTCTCAAATCTACACCGCTAAGCAGCAATTTATTTTGGTTTAGCATATCGCCATGTAATTTTCCCATTAGTTCAACTGCCTTACTATCCGAAAATAATTTCGCTCTAGCTAAATATCCTGTATTTTCCTCATTAACTTCAACCACCTCCATATTTTCTTTATCTAAATACCATCCGACAGATTCTAAATGTGTTAGCGCAGCATCGTTGCCATAATTCAATAGGTTTTCTATGTATGCCCGATAATTATAATTGTTATCCGTTTGAGCGATTGGTTTGCCGTTGAGGTAAATGGTGCACTGACGAAACAGTGAATGCATAATATTATTGACCGTTCCGGGAGACAATTCATCTTTATTTTTTTCTTTATCATACAATTCTTCTTTTCCCCCTTTATTTTTCACTAGCTGAAGGTTTAAGCGTAAATATACGCTGGATAAATCTCGGTAAGTGTCGCCATGTCCCAACGATACAAATTCTAGTACAGATGAATTGTCCAAGGAGGCAATTGGCTTGTAGGCTACTTCTTCCGTCTTCAAAATATTACTTTGTATAGGTGGTGCTGCAAAAAGATCCAGCTCCGATTTCATACATTCACTATATGAAGGCATTTTTTTTTTGGGGGCTATTATTTTCCGAAAATATCCAAAACGCGTTTATTTGATTTACGGCGTCTACGTTTAGTTGTCGTTGCCGTTTTCTTTGCGGCTTTTCGTTTACCTTTTTTCGATGTATGTCTCTTCTTACGCTTGGGTTTAACAGACAATTGCAAGCTCGTAAATGGGTTTGCTCTTTTTATATGGAAGCGTTTCCGCGACAATCCTGAGCCTTCCATATCGCCAAACATCTTATTTATACCTTTCTGAGTTAGATCCTGTACAGCGACTTTTCCTTGCTCTTTGATTATTTGCTGTATTGGTTTATTAGTGGTGCCGACTTCTTGCAATATTGCCTTTCCGGTTTTAAGGGCCTGTTTGGATAGCGTTTTTACTCCAGAGCTAACAAACGGCTTTAAATATCTAAATAACCCGCTGAAGAAACTTCCAATGCCCCTACCGCGCTAGTAAATGTTTGGAGCTCTGTATAAATCGCCAATGTCTGTTAAATACCCCCCGCTTTGATTTATATAGTAATGGGTATAATAAGCGTTCATGTTGAAATTTTTACACTTGCGGTTAGAGTATTATTGTCCCAGCAAGACTATACAAAATATCTGTGTTTTTCCCCTTATTTATAGTCTGTTTTTAAAAAATGAAGCATTACATATGTTGGTATGTAACTTGGTGCAAAGTCAATCAATTCACCTTGATCATTGGTTAGCTTTATAGAAATACTTTCAATGAAACTTTTCTCAACGGGGCAATATTCGACGTGTTCAAAACGCAAAACATTATTATTTTTCGTGAGCAGTGGTAAAACTTTAAGAAATCTTGTGTGCATATTCCCAATTATTCTTGGCTGTATTATTCTTGTGCTGGTGGTTTGTTTTTAATTTGCTCGTCCACAGCTTTCTGTAATCCCTCATTAACAGCTTCACTTACAATATCAGGTTTACGTTTACCCACAGGTGTTTGTAAAAATAAGTGTGATAAAAATGTTTCCAGATCGCTAAATTTATTCTCAAATGGTACAGGGGTGGTTTTATATGTACCAGGGCCTGTCTTCCCGTACGGTATGTTTAAAATAGATGTGGGTATAAGGACAGGCTCCTCCTGCTCTGCATCCATAGAATTATCATGCAAATTTTTAAAAACGTTTTTTATTTGCTCTTGAACGATGTTAAGCTTTTGTTCTTTTTCATCATCGCTTAAGTCGTCATTATCGAATTTTAAATGGGCGATTAACAAACTGCCGAATTCGTTTAATGTCAATTTTGGTGGTAAAGGTCTTTTTATTTTAATGGTTGCACCGATATCTTTAAGATCAATATAAAACTTGATCTTTTCTTTTTCGTCTTTTTCAACATTGCGTGGTCTTAAAATATTCTCCATCATATTTATCAGGGCGGCATAATCGTTTACATTCATATCATTTTGGCCAAGTAAATCTTCAATAAAATGTTCAATTGTGTCGTAAATCTGACCGCGCCTTAAAACCGCTAACTTATTTGTATTATGTAACTCTAACTGAACTAAAAACTCGCCATCATTTTTTTGGTATTCGACACGGTTTATGTCATTTATCATACTCGCTCGTTTTATCCGGGCAAGAATTCGCGCAGTCAATTCATTTAAATAAGCTTTATGATGCGGTTTTGAGAGTGCTTCTTTCAAATCAGATATAATGGTGGACAATTTAACAACGTTTTTCTGAATTTCTACTTTATGTAAATAATCTACCGTGTAATAAAGATAAGTTTTTCTGAATTGAAACCCAAAATAATTAACTTTGGGTGTGTTTCGTTTCACCTGTTTACTCGAATGGCCAAGATCGTCATTACCGATGCTTCTCTTTGATCTATTTTTAGGTGGTTTTGAAATATCGTAACAGTTAAAGGAAATCTCAGTAATTCCCACTACCCAATCTTTTGTTAATTTTAAAGGGTACTTTAGCAAGTTGGTGTATGCAGATAAAGTATTCTCTGGATAAACGTGATTAGAATTGTTGCTTAACAGGCACACATAAAAACTGCTTTCTTTAATATCGACAGGCATAACTAGATTTTTTTTATTTTTCGCTGTTTAAAGTCTATCCCAAGCTTGGTCTGTTTCACTTCTTGTTTGTGATTTTTGAGTTTTTAAGCGGCTACTTTGTCGCACTGGGGCTTTCCTTACTGGGAATGCAAGAATATTCTGTCTGGGGTTAGATTGCGAAGGTCTTAATATAGACGATGTGCTTTGCGATTTTTTATCCTTTTTGGGGACGCTTGCAAAACTTGCGTCTTTATCCTGGTCAAAAAGGCCGATAGCTTCATCAATGTCCATATCTGCCGGTATAGTGATCTGTGTTATGCCATCGTCTGCAGTAACCACACGATATTCTTTACTTTTCTCTTTTGACGATGGCTTAAGGTTTTTAACGGCAGCACTGGCTGATAAACGTCTGTTTCGGTCAGGGGTTAAAGATTGTTTTGGGGTTGTTTCTTCATCGAATGGTGTTTCAAAAAAATCCTCTATAAGCTCTGGTGTTGGTTGTGCGACTTCTACAGGTTCAGGTACAACTTGTGTGGCCTTGTCCGCCTTAAAAACAAATCTAGTTTGTGTGGTATTATCTCGTAGGTTTTTTTGTTCAACTTCAGGGCCGTGTTTAACGTTAAATATTTCTTTCTTTGGTGTGCTAATAATTTTAAGTTTCCGTTTTAAATTCAAAAATTTTATTAATTCGTTCCGATAGTTATACCATTTTTCCTTATCAGATAATTGCTTGCTATTTAAAATTTTGTTCATAGATTTATCAAATAAAGATTGATTTGCTGTATCTTCCAAGTCGTTTTTCAGTTTTTCATACACCTCTGGTGCCAGAAGCAGCATTTTGTTTAAAGATTTATTTCGGTACATATTTCTCGATTAAAGTGCCAATTATTCCTGAAAGCACACTTCCTAGTAAGACTGGCAAAAATCCACCTTTCTGTATTAATATTTTACGCTGTCTCGGTACAGAACGTTTTGCTTTAACTAATTTACGCATATCCTTTTTATACTTGCAAAGTTGTCGGAACATTTTTCCACGAGGTGTGTGATTACCTTTCAAAGTATTGTACGTAATCTCACATAGAGTCTTTATTACTTCTGGGTCAGCATTTTTTAATATTGCATTTCGTAAACACGGTTTAGCTGTTTTAAGAGTGTACAACATATGCCTGTTGTCCTTTAACCGTTTCATTCTCGACACCATAATTGCTGTTTAAATTTTCGTATGAACAAAAACACGTTGTGTACTTCTTATTAAATATATCAGATCGAAATCTTAGTGCTTCGTTAATACCTTGTGTTAGGTCAATCAATAAATACCCGTGCGGCACTTGAGTAATTTCTTTATATATTCTCATTAATTCGGAACTATTTTCAGGGTGTATTTGTTTCGCAAGGTGATGAAATTGACTCTTATCTCGAGGGTTCTTGAAAACGCATAAATATTTACAATTTAATGATATGTCTCGGCAGAATTTCCCTTGATGGAAAACATTTTGCGTTACAAGAATTACTGAAAAATTACGGTGATGCGAACCTTTTGTAAAAAGCTCACATATTTGCTTAGAGAAAGCATTTAACATCATGTCATCTAGTACAATTAATATTGGGTCATTTGCGTCATTTGGGAATTCTTCAGGTATAAAATTTATATACTCAATATTTTTACAAGCTACATGAACTGGTAGCGCCTGTTTTTCGGCATTACACCACAAAACTTTTTTTATTTGTGGGCGAATCAAAGATATATTATTGTCAAGAAGGTTCTCTATGAATGTTGTCTTTCCACATCCTGACGGCCCTGCAACCATCATTGTAAACGGGTGATTGAATTTCACAACCATTGTTAATAAAGATAGTATATAAACAGTATTCATCTGTACGATCTATTTATACATTTTTATTGAAGATGAGTAGAAGACAAGTTGTAAACGAATTACACAGACCCGCGCGTAAGAATTTCAAACGCCGCCGAGTGACCATCAAAGGTATTGACGATTTATGGCAGGCTGATCTTGTAGATATGACAGCGTTTGCATCGGAAAACCGAAACTTTCGCTTCCTGCTAACGGTTATTGACTGTTTTTCAAAATACGCATGGGCAGCCCCGATTAAAAATAAGAGCGGAATTGAGGTTACAAAGGCTATGGAAAATATATTTGAAAAGTCGTCACGATACCCGCGATTTTTACAAACAGATGATGGCAAAGAATTTTACAACAATCAATTCCGTAAGCTAGTGAATACTCATAATATTAACCATTATTCCACGTTCAGTGCATTAAAGGCCTCAATTGTCGAAAGATTTAATCGCACATTAAAGGGTATGATGTGGAAAGAGTTCAGCATGAATGGTAATTATCAGTGGATAACAATGCTTGACTCACTTGTACATAAGTACAATAAATCATTTCATCGCACTATAAAGATGCGTCCGATTGACGTAACGCATAGAGTCGAGAAACGTTTATATCTGAAAACATATAAATACCCTAAACGCGCATCCAAAGCACCATCAAGGTATAAAGTTGGCGATTTTGTTCGTATAAGCAGGCACAAACATGTGTTTGAGAAAGGTTATACGCCGAATTGGTCAACGGAAATTTTCACAATAGATCAAGTCAAAGACACAAATCCTGTAACTTATATTCTCAGAGATTATCGGCAAAATACAATACAGGGAGGTTTTTATGAGCAGGAGCTGACACCAGTTAAACATCCCGATTTATACCTCGTTGAGAAGGTTTTAAAACGTCGCGCAAACAAGGCTCTTGTTAAATGGCTGGGTTTCCCAAGTGAACATAATTCCTGGATAAGTATTAAAGACATTGTCTAAGCTCTCATCGGCCAGTTAAAATGTTGAACTTGAAAAGTGAGTACGACCGCCTTAAAACATTCGTTACTTTAAAAAATCTTGACACTAGTAAATGTCAAAATTTTGCAAGAAGCGGATTTTTCTACACTAATCGTAACGACAATATAAAGTGCTATTTCTGCGCCTTAGAAATGAACGCGTTTACTTCACCTTCAAACATCGAACCAGAACATCAGCGACTTTCACCAAGCTGCGTATATGCTAGCGGAAAGGACGTGTGCGGGCTGTACGATAGACCCATCATAAAAGAACCTCCTTCAAAAGTGCTACAATATAGTGTGAATGTACTTAAAGCGCTAGCAGTCATTTTGCTCACCATAGGAATGGCTTGTGAAATTTATCACATTTTGGAATATTTTTTCAGACGCAGTTAATATTACCAAACTTTAAAGACTTTTTTAACCTTATATCCCTTTTTAACGGCTAAAGCCAACTTGGGGATAAGCTATACCGGTTCTGCAACATTTTTACGTGTATTTTTAAATGGTGGTCAAAATTCACATCAAATGGTATCAAAAGCTCTTCGGCAATGAGTAAAAGCAGTTTTAAGGTCGATGACGTCATGAAAGCCCGCCCCGATTTTCAGAAAAAATTAAAACACAGAAACAAATCGACGATTTGAACCAGCACGAAGGCCAGCATCTGGTCTATGGCGGTAAGGACGAGTCCAAAGGTGGATTCCTGGCGCTAAGTTTTTTCAAAAAAACTTAATTATCTATGAAATAATATTTAACCACATTCTATAATTACGAATGCCCACAATACGACAATAAAAATAATATTTTCAAATAATTTATCTTTTATTCAAATAACCACATCCCATTTTTAATTTTTCTAGACCTAGCCCAACAACATTCTTCGACCCATTTCTCAACACCGCATCATCGTCGTCGTCGCACGTCTCCTCGGCAAAGTTCAAGCGCCTGCCCCGGCTTTATTGTTCACTTTCTATTACATAGCTACCCACCGTCGTAGATTTTGCATCACCGAAAAGCTGCATGCTTTGCATCCAATATTTCTTGCCCCGATCGGCGATCATGCCATTTAGAGGCTTTGTTTACTTTCCGCCGCCCATCGCAACACCGGCCACCACGTTTTTTACTCTTATCATCTTTGCGAACAATTCCGCATCCAGATCCACTACCTATCGCAACATTGGCCACCACGTTTTTTTACTCTTATCATCTTTGCGAACACGTACATTTTTGCTCCATTCTTTTTGGCCGGTTCTTGTGGGGTTTGCAGTAACGAAATCGGCCACCACGTTTTTTTACTCTTATCATCTTTGCGAACACGTACATTTCTGCTCCATTCTTTTTGGCCTGTTGTTCTTGTGGGGTTTGCAGTAACGAAAACCATGTGCGCGACCTGCCCGCTGCATGCAGGTGACGCGCTTTGTTTACATCCAGCACAAGCCACTCATCTCGCTCGCTATCACGACCACAGCACATACTTGATCGCCGCATTTCCTCACCCGGACTTTTTTGTTTTTTTTAACATGAAAGAGCCCAGCCAGCACATCTCGTCGCACCAGGTGGAATTCATGCAACTCGCCAGCGACACGTTTCAGAACCAGTCTTGGCACTCTGATCATTCGCAAAGATCACCACAATTCCTGCTTTTTCTGCATCTTCGCCCAACCAAAACAACAACAAAATCTTTCATTCAAAACCCTGCCACTCATGAAGTGCGACAAGGACGTGTCTTTCCTGCTCCCGCCACACACAAGCCTTACCGCCGGTGGGTACAAGTCTGCACAAAACATCACCGGTGGGAGGCCACTATCCCTGTCCCTACGTCACAACGTGACTTTTATACGAGAGGTGGCTGTCTTACTACTATGCGCAGATGTGACGTCAGTTAACAGTTTCTCGCATGTGGGTCGCCAGTGCATCTTTTATCGCACCGCAATTATTTGAGCTACTACAGCAAATGCGCATTCTCCCCGACCTTCCTAATTCCATTAATTGCATTCGCATTTTATTAACACGCTAAACTTTTCCATTCGCCTTTGTTTTCACTTGCCTTAGTTTACCTTTTCACTCGCCATTTGCAATCGCGCAGCTCATTTTCTTTCGATTTATATTCATATTTCATACCCATCACCTCTTATCCTTAATTTTCTTAAACCTAGCACATCACCAATTACTTACTTGAATTTTCCGCCTAATAAATCTCAATCAACTTCGTTATATTTATTTTCTTTTAATTTATCAAATTCTGCTTCTAACTTTGACAACAATCACCATAAGAATGGCTTCCTTAACCGGCAACCCTGTCGGCCGGCTCGCTGTCTCGCTCGCTCTCTGGCAGTGTACATTGCTGACACTTTGCCCAAATCTGTCGTGTTCTCGCTCGCTCTTTTCCTCCGCTGGCACGCTGATCATGCTTAAATATGATCTGTTGCGGCCTTAATGGCAACAGCATTAATTGTAAGACAACAAAAGTGAAATTCAAACTCAAATCGTAATTGTAATTATTCTTGCCCCGATGGTGCCTGTAATGGGTGAAGGATCAAATAATTATTAACTTGAAACACTTGCTTGTTGTTTAATAAAATAAAATGTTTTTTTATTTAAATAAAAATTCAATAAATTTTATACAATACAATAATCAAATCAAATAATAATTAATTCAAGAAAATAAAAGGAAAAAAAATCACTCAAAAACTTATTCAAATAATTCAACAAAAATAATTCAAAAAAAAAAGAAACTGAAATAAAAAATGATTTTCTAAACACAAGAATTAATTTTCATTCGTCGAAATTCCTTTTTCAGGTTTGAAAACCGCACGCTTTACCGTTCCCTTTTGCTGTCGAAGAAGAGATGGCGTTAAATTTCGCAACACGTAATTCGAATATAATTAAAGCGGTTGACACCAGCTTTGTACTCTGAAAAATAGAATTTTTTATGGGTAGGAGCAAGATGGTGCATACCTATCTTGTTGTGGGTGCGGGGATTGCCTTCGGTTGAAACCTGAAGTTGAGGATTGAAGTCGGTGGAGACCAGACTTCGAGGACTTCGGTGGAAACCAGAACTCGACTTTTGGAGATGGACACACTATTCCTCAAACTAAACGGCTGTTGAGCTTCACAGATTTGCAGACGCTTCTACAAAGGCTTACGCTGCCGTTATATATATACGGATTACAGACTCTGCTAACCAAGTGCATACGACTTTGCTTACTGCAAAGACCAAGGTAGCCCCAGTTAAACAAGTATCAATACCCCGTTTAGAATTGTGCGCAGCTACCCTTCTTCTGGCCAATTTATTACAGAACGTACGAACAGCGCTTGATATTCCAGCAATTTCAATATATGCCTGGAGTGACCCCACAATTGTTTTGTCATGGCTGAGAAGCCATCCCTCAAGGTGGAAAACCTTCTTCGCAAACCGCGTTAGCGATATACAGTCACGATTAAGTTCAAGCCAGTGGCGATACGTACCAACAAAGGAAAACCCTGCCGACTGTGCGTCACGTGGACTAACCGTATCTCAGCTAGAAGATTGTGACTTCTGGTGGCACGGACCCGAGTTGCTTCCGCGAGACAAGTCACATTGGCTGTCATCAAGCCTTGTATTCAACTTAGATACCGATCTGGCAGAGAAGAAAATCAAGACACTGGTATCTACGGTATCATGGGATAACTTCCATTTACTAACCCGATATTCATCCATATCGAAACTCATCAGAATCACTGCGCTCTGCTTAAGGCTCATTAGCAGATGTAGGAAATTGAATTCAACATCCTCCTCTAGAGGCCTGGAAGCAAGTGAGGTACGCCAAGCATTCAATCGACTTTGCATTTTATCTCAAGGTGAAACCTTTCCAAATGAGATCGACCAACTAAGATTAGGGAAACGTCTTAACAAACGGAGTCAATTGTTAAGTTTGGATCCATTCCTGGATAAAGACGATATGATAAAGGTAGGAGGTCGTCTCAGGTTATCAGAGCTGCCCATTAACACGCGACATCAAATCATTTTGTCACAGAAGTCACCACTGGCAAAATTACTGGTGCATGAAGCACACATCGTTACCCTTCATGGAGGAAGCAATCTGATGTTGTCCTACTTACGTCGAAGGTTTTGGATATTGCGTGCAAAAGGACTTGTACGAAAAACTATTCACCATTGTGTGAAATGCATAAGATATAAGGCAGCTTCCCAAACACAATTGATGGGTAATCTCCCAAAGGACCGCGTAACTTACAGTCGACCATTTCTACATAGTGGTGTAGACTACGCGGGTCCAATCACGCTTAAGGCAGCTAGGGGTAGAGGAACGCTAACTTTCAAAGGATATATAAGCCTATTTGTTTGCTTAACCACTAAAGCTGTCCATTTGGAACTGGTGAGCGAATACACTACTGAGGCCTTTGTTGCAGCATTTCGCAGATTTACGGCTCGTAGAGGTAAATGTAAAGGATTATACAGCGACTGCGGAACGAATTTCATCGGCGCAAACAAGGCTATCTCCGTTTCCTACAAACAAGCCGTACGTGAGCTACCAGCTGACCTTTCAAGGGTGTTAGCAGAAGACCGCACCACCTGGCATTTTATTCCCCCCGCTTCCCCACACTTTGGAGGATTATGGGAAGCGGGCGTGAAGTCAACAAAACACCATCTACGACGAAGTATAGGGGAAATTGTGCTTACGTTTGAGGAATATTCAACTCTGCTCACGCAAATTGAAGCAGTGCTTAATTCCCGACCGCTTTGCCCTCTTTCCAACGACCCAAATGATTACGACGCATTGACCCCAGGACACTTTTTAATTGGAGAACCATTAGTGTCCATTCCAGAAGCGACCTTACTGGATACGAACATAAATAGGTTGTCAAGGTGGCAACTACTTCAGCGCATCCATCAGCACTTCTGGCGAAGATGGTCTTCGGAATATCTAACCCGTTTGCAACAAAGACCACAGTGGCGTAGAAGGAATGTTAACCTAAAGGAAGGAGACTTGGTCATCGTCAAGGAAGAAAGACTCCCACCAGCTAAATGGCTCCTCGGTAGAATTACAACTAGTCATCCAGGCCCCGATGGCGCTGTCCGTGTGGTGACGATAAAATCCAAAAACGGCACCATGAAACGACCGATTACTAAGCTTTGTCTTTTGCCAGTAACTGATCCACTAGAAGAAAATACCCAGTCCTAGTAGCCAATATATTCCAGAGAAATACATATATATTTTTTTCTTTTGCACTACTAAATAGTAAATAGTCTAATTTTAGGAAACAGATCAAGGCCGCTTACTCACCCTTGGGGGGCCGGGAGTTCGATACGCGGTAGTTTCTGTGAGCCCTTTTCTTCAACAACTTGACTAGGCTGCTGGTTAACTGCAGCTTTGACGTTGGGTTGAACAGGTTGTAATTTCAGCATAATCTCTTCCTTAATCTCTAAATACATTTCTTCATATTCTGGATATACATCATCTTTGAAATAGTCTATTTCCTTTATACTCCGATCTGTGAACACCAAATCAAGAAGCGCGTCATGACGAGTAGTGAAACCGGCAAAATGTTTCTCGAGAAGTGATAACCAACCTTCGTAATAAACAGAAGTCCGACGCTCGTGAGGGGTACTTTTCAGATTTTGTCGAAACTTATTAAGGGTGAGCACAGCCTCACCTTGTTCGAACACTAATTTATCCATTGCAAATTTAAACACAACGAGCGGTAGGACTTTGGTTCAATGATCAACCGGGATGCGACCTTCCACGAGATAATATAAACTGTTCATAAATCGGTGCGTAAAAAAAGGTGTAATTAAAGTCTAGGAATATTCTATTCTCCGCTGTTTCGTTGCAATGCACTGCAATTGAATACACGTAAATTCCGTTAACCCGTTAATTCCGAAAGCAATTGAAGCAATGAAGGAGAAAATAACTGAAATTGGGAGTTCTAGAGAAACAGCGTTACGCCGCGCCGCTTCCTTCAAGTAGAAAAGAGACTGGAAAGAGATCCAGAATTGAAGGAGTTTTATGTAGAGCAGATGCGCGAAGGGGTGCGAAACGGATATATGAGATTGGCGACTCGTAACCCGAACCCTGGAGAAATGGTGTATCATATACCGCACCATTGCGTACTGAAGAAGCCACGAGTGGTATTTGACGCCAGCTGCAAAACAAACATTGGCATGTCGCTCAACGATGTGCAAATGTTAGGAGAAAAATTGCAAGCAGACCTGCACGATACGATTATGAGGGTTCTGAATGGCAACTTTAAACCATTCAAAGCATATCTAGAAAACCGTATAGGAAATAAGTATGCGTAAAAACTACATATCTATGTATAAGAAAAGATAGAAAAAAGTCAGTCACGTCGCAGAACGCGAACGATGAAGTCTAATAAACAGTGGAGTGGAGTGAATGCGAACGCTGCCGAGCCCCGCAAGTAATGTAACGGGAGTTTGTTGGAGTTGTTATCTATTATAATAAGACAGGAGAGTGTAAGCACAATAGTGCTAGGAGATTTAAAAGGAGTAATTTGAAGTTGGTACATGAGTACTAGGAGTAATGGAGAAAAGGAGTATAACAACGGTTCAATAAAAGTGGGTTTTTTCAGCACAAAGCTTTTTCCCACTCAAACAATTCTGGTGTTTTAAGCAATCCACTGAACATTATGGTCCTTCGAGCCGGATATAGAAAAAGCATCCAGAATTGTTAAAATTGTGGAAGTTAGAATCACATAGATAAATTTTCCGATCAAATGTGATCACTTCAAGAATTCGCAACGTTGTCATTTACTCAGAACCACTTTTATTGACACCGGTTGCATGGAGTTGCCTGTATGTGAGTAGCGCTTGGAGGTTGCTTGCACAGGTAAATGGAGTCGCTTGTATGCGAGCGGCGCTTGGAGGCTGCTCGCACAAGCAAACGGAGTCGCCTGTACGGGCAAAATCAAGGAGAAACCTTTGTGTGAGTAGCCGGCTGGCATGTCACGCAGAAGCATGGAGTAGCACAGTAAATGTATTCGGAGGCATTACACTGAGCTAGGAGAATACATGAACAATCCATTTCATGAATAGGAGTTCAGCTGCATACGCAGCTAAAGTGTGCGCGGAACTGATCACTCCGCGTGCACTCAAAAAAGGGAGAGATTTATGTGTGGGTAAAAACCTGCTCTGCGTGCGGCGAACAAGTCTAGACCTGACGAGGTGATAGCATTCCAGTTTATAATGTCTGAAAAGAAGGTGAACTTAAGGAAAACAGAAAATTATTTGCAAAATTTAACGATGAGTAATAGGCAGAAGAATAGGAAAATGAAGGTATTTATAATTTAATGTACAGAAAATTAGGATAAAAGTGTCATGTGAGTGTTAGGAAATAAGAAAAATGCAAACAAGTGTCAGAAAGCCGGCGGCGATAGGAATTAACAAACTATTATTGATCATCGAGAAAATGATAATTAATTGGAAAAATTACTTCGAGAAAATGTAGGTAGTTGAAAGGAAAAAACAAACAAAGAAGTGCAATGTGGTGATGTGTTTTGAGTTGCTAAGGTATTAATTACGATTCGTTTAGGTTAGGAAATGACGTCATTTCGGATAAGTTTAACGAGTTGGCAGAAGCGGCGCGTGCATTTTGTCGTGCATAAGAAATTTTGTTTTGCTGTATTTACACGGGAAGTTGCGCGAGTATGTCATCACAGACAAGGAAAGGAAGATAAAGTTGTTTTCATATTATTAATTGGGCTCTGACACTTGATTGCATTCCTTAAATGGAGTTAAAATATAAAGGAGTTAAAATTAATGGAGTTACTTAAAATGGAGTTAAAATTAATGGAGTTACTTAAATGGAGTTAAAATATAAAGGAGTTAAAATTAATGGAGTTACTAAAATTGGAGTTATGGAGTTCGGAGACGATGTATGAGTCAAGAAGTGTGACCGACATCAATTGGAGTTATGGAGTTTGGAGATTTGTGAATGTGTGTTGTTACACCACTTCCCAACGGAGATTTAGTATATTACTAAATTGCTTAATTAAAATGTGCATAATATCTAAAAAAATTTAAAATACGTTTCAATTATTAGAAAAGTGAATTTAGGTAATTAGTTTAGAATGTTGCGGGCCCGCAGTTAGATTTCCATTAGAAGATTTTTTTTTATATATAACTTAAATCGGCTAAACAACACTCACAAGACATTTAATTAATTATAATTTTTGGAGTATTTGTGTCTGTATATCTGGAGGTACTGCACAATGGAGATTTTATGCATGCGCATTTGGAGGCGTTGCATGAATTGGAGTTTAATGGAGAATTTTATGAATATGTAT
The DNA here is from genome assembly GCA_963082835.1 of Leptogaster cylindrica. Lineage (NCBI taxonomy): Eukaryota > Metazoa > Arthropoda > Insecta > Diptera > Asilidae > Leptogaster > Leptogaster cylindrica. The sequence goes on from OY720107.1 coordinate 20,733,979, forward strand.
TTGGAGGCACTTTATATTGGAGAATTTTATGAATGTGTATTTGGAGGCACTTCACAATGGAGAATTGTTTTGACAAATTGAACAATTTATAAATTTCAAAATTGTGTTCCTTTTTTTATATGGGTTAAAAGGAAAGGAGATTTTAAGTATAGGAGACATTTGCATCAACATTTAACGGAGAAATTATAATTACGTTAAAGTATTAAATTAAATCAAATTAACAACAAACTACTTACCATCAATTAATGCGACTAATTCGATCCAGATATGGATTACTAATCAAGTGTAGGAATTGCGTGGATAATTAACTAAGTAATGTAAACCATTTTAGGAAATCCAAATGACCAAAACGCAACAGGAGATGGAGACGGAGAAACATAAGGAGGTTCCGGTAGGAAAATCTACCAGGAGGAAGGAGATCGAAGTTACCAATGCGCCAAAAACTTATGCGGCAGTGGAAGGAGTAAAAGGAGTGGGAAACTCAGGAGATATGGAGTTAGGAGACACTTCATCTGAAAATGCTTCAATGGTTTCAGCAAACGTCACGGTGAACCAGTTCCATTACCTGATTCGTAATATTGTGAAAATGGAAGCATTTACGATGTCGGAGATATTTAAGGAGCTTTCGCTGGTGGCATTGGAGGTACGCCACCAACATTTAATCGAGGAGTGGAGAACACTGTCAGGAGTAACTTTGCAATTGATGGGAACAGCGGAGGATAGGGAAGCCATGACTTATCAGGAGCGGAGCGACATGGCGGAGGAAAACTATATTGTGGCATCGACACGTTTTAAACAAGCGATCGCTGCTAGGAGAAAGGAGGAGAATACCACTAACGCGGCAAAGGAGACCACAGGGATCTCGGTGAGTGTCGTGGTACCGGAGCCCGTACACGATGTTCAGAACACGTGGGGGTATTTTAGTGGCAATCTGATGACCTGGCAGAGCTTCCGCGATCAATTCGTTGCTAGAATGCACGAGAACGACCAAATATCCCCAGCATACAAATTCGCTTATTTAAAGAGGTCGTTACAGGGTGATGCACTGAAGACACAAGGTCAGTGGCATCAAACGGAGGAATCGTATGTGGAGGCGTGGAACAGATTGGTCAAAATCTATGACAAAAAGTACCCCATTTGTCGAGAATACCTCCGACAATGGCAAGCGACACCGGCCATTCAGGGAGAGCCGACAGCAGCTGCGTTGCAACACCTATCAAACGCAACCCACGAGTTGGTAAGGCAATTGAGGGGCATGGGATATCCGGTGCAGCACTGGGATATGATTCTAATCCACTCCATTCACGAAAAGCTTGATCAGGAGACTGCGAGGCAGTGGGAACTGCTGAGAAAAACAGACATGCCCGAACTATCGGTCATGTTGGAGTTTTTAGATCAACAGGCAGGAGCCTTAGGAGTTAAACTGGAGAAACCAAAGGAGACCTGGAAACCCAACAAGACCAGGAGGAGTTACGGAGAATCGTCTGGATCAAGTAGATCGCAGACACCGTCAGGAGGAGGACATTGGAGATTCCCACCTTGTGAAGCTTGTGGCGGGGATCATCCGGTATAACGTTGCGACGACTTTCTGGCAATGGGGAGTAATGAAAGGTGGAAGTTCGTGGAGGTTAGAGGGCTTTGTCCCAATTGCCTTAGGAGAGGCCATCGAAAGGAGTTTTGCCAGGAGGTGAAGTGCTCGAACCCGGAGTGTTCTCGGCATTCCGCGCACAATAGTGTGCTTTGCCCGCTAAAGGTGAACAGAAAGTTGGAAAATGTGTTCACAGTGGAGACCGGAGCAGGAGTATCAAAGGAAAAAAGGAGCCTGCTATGATTGTGTGAGGAGATACCGGCAAAACGGAGAAAAATCCACATACGGAGTAAAGTAGACTTAGGAGTTGAGAATAAGTTTAGAATTGATAAGGTTAATGTGAAGGAACCAACAATAAACGTTGAAAAATATTCAAATGTATTTTATAATAAAAGTAAATCGCTACAATTTTTACCCACGGTATTGGTAAAATTAGTAATCAAAGGAGTCTGTATTGGTAATTGGAGGGAATTTGTTGACACCGGGGCGCAGCCAAGTTTGGTAAGTTCAGATCTACGAAGGGAGCTAAAACCTTATATACGTCGAACGTCGCATAAAATTATAGGAGTAAATGGAGATCCATGCAATATCAAAGAAAAGGTTATGTTACAGATATTGCCATGGTATAGTGGAGAAAATGCGAAAGGTTTGGAGGAAACTTTTTGGGTGTTACCAAAAGAAAGTGAATGGCATCCGATGATGCCAACGGAGAATTTAAGTTTAACAGGAAGAGGAGTAATGGAGATGCCGTTGGCAGATCCTGAGTAGTGGAGACCGGGGGAAGTACATATTGTATTTGGAGTAGGTTTCTTCGCTAAAATGGTAGTTGCGATAAGGGAAAAAGTAGGTGATAGCACGGTCTGGATAGAAACCAAGCTTGGCATGATGGTGTGCGGAACGCAAACAAAGGAGGTGGAGAATTAGATCATTTACTGGAGAGACTTTGGCAACAAGATCAAGTCGGAGAATTTGTAAAAGTAACAAAGGAGGAAGAGGAGGTGGAGAGACATTTTTTAAACACTCATTATAGATATGAGTCTGGGAGATTTGTGGTGGTAATACCATTAAAGGAGAATACTGGAAATTTCGGGAGTTCAAGGGAAATTGCGTTAAAACGATACATATATTCGGAGAGAAAAAAAATGAAGGATTCGGAGATAAATAAAATTTTTGTGGAAAAAATGAAGGAGTATATGGAGTTAGGCTATTTAAGGCCAGTCACGGAGAAATTAAAGGAGGGAGAGCTGGAATATTATATACCTTACCACTGTGTTACAAAAGGAAGAATAGTATATGATGGTAGCTGTAAAACAAATAGAGGAGTTTCGTTAAATGAAATGCAGAAAATAGGAGAAAAATTGCAAAAGGATTTGCATGAAACGTTAATGCGTTTCCGGAGATATAAAATTGCAATTTATGCAGATATAAAGAAAATGTTTAACCAAGTAAGGTTAACAAAGGAGCAATGGAGGTTACAAAAGATATTTTGGAGGGAGAGCTCAAAACAACCGTTAAAGGAGTATTGGTTTACGGTCGTTATATTTGGTATGGCAGCTTCACCATTTCTAGCGGTACGATCTGTAATTCAATGTGCAACGGAGGCGAAAAAGGAGTTCCCATCTGCAGCCAAAACCATAGAAAAGGACTTCTATGTGGATGACTGCGTTACAGGTGAAGGAACGGAGGAGAAGGCTATAAAATTAGCTAAAGATATGGAGAAAATACTAAAAGGAGCAGGTTTTGAATTATTTAAATGGAGATCAAACAATGAAACTAACTCAATCCTTCAAACGTACCATTGATGGAAAAAACTAACCAACTATTATTGTAATCGTCTGCGGGAAACGGCTGTATGTGATGTGATATGAAATTATGTACGTCGGCGTTTGGAAATATTTTTTCAGTCAAGAGTGGTTTTGTAGTGGAGGGGGGGGGGGGGGGGGGGATTGAATTAAGATAGAGTTTGGTAGTCCTCACTGAGTTTTATGTCAAGGTGTAAAAACAGTCCCAAAGTTAAAACCCCTAAGGGCTCGGAGTTACAAACTTTTACCGTTCCCACTATATTTGCGCATATGTGTCGTAGAACCATTTCCCATTGGTCATGTTACAATAATAATTAATTGGTTAGCTTTTGGGGGTAGGTTTTTTTAAATTAAGGTCATATCTTCTGCAAAATATACTCTAACATAGGAAGACAGAGAACAATTACAAACGGTGCTTTTTAGATGCAACACTAGAAGTAAATACTAAGACTAATATAATATCAAATATAAACCGTAGGAACATAGGCGGGGAAGGGCGGAGCAACGCCGGTAGAGTACTTTATAGTCTCCGAAAAGTTCAAAAGTTGTTGCGTAACAAAAAACTCTATAAAGATTTAAAAATTAGTCATCGTTTATTTTTTTGGTTCAGGGAGAAAATGGTTTATTTCCTTTCTGAAGAGACACCCAGAAATTGCTGAGCGATCACCTGAAGGAATCTCTGCAGCCAGTGGAAACGTCAATGAAACGGATATCCGAAAGTGGTTTCAAGATGTGACTGAAATTTTGGAGGAGGAAAACGTTCAAGATGCTCTATTGGATCCAAATAGGGTCTTTAACGCAGACGAAACAAATTTCAAGCTTTGTCCGGAGAAGTCCAGAGTTTTAGCAGAAAAGGGTGCAAAGAATGTCTACGAAATAGATCAGGGTGACTCCAAATTTGCTATAACGGCTATGTTCGCTTACTCAGCGTCTGGGAAGACAGTGGATCCGATGCTCATTTACCCATACGAAAGGATTCCCTCCTACGTAGTTAAAAGTGTGCCCACAACATGGGGGATTGGACGAAGCCCTAACGGCTGGATGACAGCAGAAACATTTTATGAATGGGTTGGAAATATTTTCACAGTTTACCTAACTACAAACAAAGTAAAAAGGCCAGTTATTTTGTTCGTCGATGGGCACAAAACCCATCTTACGCGTGAAACTAGCGAGCTCTGCAAATCTTTAGAAATAACCTTGGTAGCTTTATACCCTAACGCTACTCATATCCTCCAGCCCTGCGATGTTGCTGCGTTTCGCCCGCTCAAGTGCGAATGGTACAAATCTCTTTTAATCTGGCGCAAAAGTCATCCAAATGAAGCCGTGACCAAGTCTGATGTTGCTCCAATCCTTGAAGCATCTTTGAAGAAGGATTTCTCAACCACGATCAGAAATGGCTTTAGAGCGACTGGGTTGTATCCTTTCAACCCGGATGCAGTTGACTTCTCGAAGTGCAAAGGTCACATGAAAGAAAAAGAAGTCCATTCCATTTCTTATTCCACAGAGGGAACTCAAACAACACTTAAAAAGCCAGAGTTTCACAAATTGGTCGGTGAAAAACTAATGAGAAGTATTGAGCAGATGAAAGAAGAACCGCAGAATGAAGAATCAGCAGCTCTGTTCCGTTTATATAAGTTTTTGGAAGAAAAACCAATAGACACTCACAATCAGGGTACAAGAATTGCAACTGTTTTAGAAACAGACGCCTTCAGCGACGATCCACAGCCTGTGGTGAAGACTGTACATCGCGAGCCGGCGGAGCTATCTAGTGCTTCAACCACGAGTACGTCTAACGTGTTTGAAAGTATCCCCGTTAATCTGAACATTGTGCGTGAAGAGCCGATGTCGGATGAAGAAAACCCACCTAACGTGAAGTACATATCTTCAGATTCGCCTCATCTCAAGGACGTTTTGGCATGGCCACACAGTCCAAAACGAAAAGGCAAGAGGCAGTTGCAAAGAATGCCATATGTAGTGACATCAAAACGATGGCGCGATATTCAAGCTGCGAAAGATAGAAAAAAAGAAGAAGCAGAGTTGGAAAAAACAGTAAGGGTTCAAGAAAGGATTCAAAAACGCGTCGCTAAAGAATCCGAAAAGGGACGTAGGAAGCCACAAATACGAAATCGCAGTACGACCAGTTCTGAAACGAAATAAAATAAGGTGGTGTTGGCCATGGCCATCACTGGTTTTTGAGTGGCCATTATTGGTATTTTGTTAATTTAAGGAGTATATACATTTTTCTTTCAAATAAAAGCTTATTTTGTTGTTTCTTTCAATACTAATGTGTTACACAATCTTTTGCCAAATTTAAATAATCAACATTTCGAAAAAAATCCGTGCTTCTTCAAAGTTATTGACCAAAAAGTAAAATTGATTTCTAATTATGGCCATCACTGGTTCCTTTACCCTAGTTTTAATCGGAGCATTTAAACTTTATTTTAAATTAATTTCATTAATTTTACAATCGCATACTTAATTTATTAATTATACAATTCAAATATACGGGGAATCATCCGGACTTCAGTTGAAAAATGCAGCAAACTACAGGGACTTCTTTCTAGCTTTCCTGGCCGCGAAGTCATTGATAGCGTCATCCATGTTGATTGTTTTAGCTATTTGAGATTCCACAGCCAGAACCCCAAGGCTTGATAATCTCTGTTGTGTCATTGTAGATCGCAGAACATTCTTAACTCTTTTTAAAGTCGAAAACGATCTTTCCGCGCTTGCAACAGTTGCAGGAATGGTCAAAAAAATTCGTACTGCGATACACACATTTGGAAATATGTTGGAAAGGTTTATCTTGTGGATATGGTTAAGTAGTTCTAATGGATTGAGTGTCTTTTTTCCAAAGTTTGTTGAATATATTAACTTGAGGCTTTGAATTTCGTCAACTAATTCTTCTTGTAAATCATTGTGATATCTTAAAACTAGCTCCCTGGTTTTTGATTTGATATCTTCATCTGTCATACACCTGAATTCCAAAAGGACTGAAAAGACCTGATTAATGTCTTTAAGTGACTGAAACCTCGAATCCAGATCTGAAATTATCTGGTCTAAAATGACGAAGAAAACATTTCTTTCAAACAATTTTTTTTCATCGACTACCTCTTGTTTGTCTTCGTCAGTACCATCCTCATCAGCCATCCTTTTTCGCTTTTTCCCTCTCTTGGACTGCTCTGTTAAGTGATCAGGCCAGCCAATATTTTTGGCTACAGTTGATACTTCACTCCAAATTTTTTCCCAACCTTCATTTCGCAGCTTCTGTAGTTCACCAACTAAATCATTTAGATTCTCACTGATCACGTCAATTGTCGCTCCACGCGCCTGAATTACTTTGTTGACTATGTCAATGGTTTTTAAAACTTTAAGCCATATTGATGCCAAAATCAAACAGTCAAATGATCTCATGTATGTTATGAGTCCTTTTACGTCTCTTCGACACTCTGCCGATAAATTTAGAAGCAAAACGTCGTGCAGTGCTTCCACTAAACTCGGAAGATGTGCAGCTATTGGTCTAACACTTTCTACTCTTGCAGACCATCGAGTTTGTGAGGTTGAATGTAATGAGCAGCCAACTTTCTTCTGGAGAATTTCCCATCGTTGAGGACTTGAACTAAAAACATTATACAGCTTTTGGACCACTCCAAAAAACGTGTCCGCTTCACGGCAACTTGTTGCTGCTTGATCTCCACAAAGATTCAGAGAATGACACGCACATGCAGAGTACACGGCAAGGTTGTTATCGTTCAATAATCTGGCTTGTACGCCCTTGTACATTCCTTTCATGTTACTGCCATTATCGTACCCTTGTCCTCGGCAGTCAGACAAAGGTATGCTGAATCCAGAAAGTGTGGCTTTAATAAGGTCGTATATCGCTTCTCCAGTTTTCTTGGAGCAATCCACAAAAGCGAGCAAGCGTTCGTGGATTTCGAACAACTGTTCTCTTGGTTCACTTTCGTCAGGTTTTACTTTTTCAGTGTCTTTGTCGGGAAGATGAACATATTGGATCAAAAACGCAGTTTGTTCCTTATGAGCTGAGTCTGGAGTAGCGTCGACTATCAAAGCAAAATATTTGGCCTCTTCGCGTTCCTTCAGAATATGTTGCAGCACAATTGATCCACACACATCAATAAACTCATTTTGAATTTTCGGTGATAGGTAAGAAACTTGAAGCTTGTTTCCAGTTTCCTGAGAATGTCGAACTTTTTGCAGATGCTCACTAAGAAGCGGATCATATTTTGCTAAGAGTTCTAGTATACCGAGAAAATTCCCGTTTGTGCAATCGCCAATTTTGTCGCTGTCACCTCGGAAAGCTAACCCTCTCTCAGCAAGAAAAAGCGTTACATCAAGAAAGCGCCGAAGTAAACCACGCCACACTTGTTGTTCGTGCTTTATATTTTTATCAAGGAGGTCAATTAAGGATTTATCTTTATAGTGTTTAAATTGCTCAGTTTTCCATTGCACATAACATGACTTGTGGAGTTCACTTTTTTCATGCTCAGGAACTCTAGCATATAGCTTATACCAATTTCGAGATGCAGGCCATCCCTCATCTGATGCAAGACTTGAAATCTTGACAACACCTGGCGGACTGAAGAGTTTACATGGTAAACAAAATAAAGCTGCTTTGGTTTTGCTCCAAACCAACCAATCTCTTTCTACACTCTCCCCATTTGCTAACTTCTTTTTAAAAATAAAAGTAGGCATTGAGGCCCCCTTTGGGTCCAATGGAAAAACTGTAGGCGGCTTTTCGTGAAATTTTTTCAAGTCTGTTTCAATATTAAAATCAGGACTTCCAACATCGAAGTATTGACATAATGTCAATGACGTAGAGCAGGGGCCTGAGGGGACGGTAGTATCCACATTATCAGTCTCACATAATGTCAATGTTAATGATGTCGAGGGGCAGGAGAGGACGGGAGTATCTACAGTGTCAGTCTCGGATAAAAAAACAGAAGTTTCAGGCTCAGACGCCGTAGTGTCAGCATTATCACTAAAAGTTTTTGTTATTATAAACCTATTCAAAGACGTTTGCCCTTTGGCAGCCTCTAAATCGCGCACTTCCTTTTCTTTTCTTTTTTGAGATCCAGATTTGTGTTTATAAGAACTCATTGTATGCTATTTTATGTAGAAAGCGACAAAACACGCACTTGCACTCAACAAAACACAGTATTCTGAAATCCGACCGGACTATACTCATAAATAGTGTCTGTCTGCAGATGTAACGAACGAGATGGGAGAGTGAGATGAGACGGATGAGAATAAGTAATAAAGCAAACAGAGAATGACAGGCACACGCACTGCCAATAACAGCGTATGACATCGCAGCGCGCCTGCGCGAGACAGTGAGCGGGCCATCGCCACCCCTCTACGCTCTACCCCACCGCGCCCAGAGATACGAAGAGCATGCAGGAAATATTATAGAAAATCTTTGCGCAGGGTTTTGGCATGATCGTACTGGAGTAACAGTAAATCATTCGTCATAAATTATTTGTAATTGTAATGAACGATATTAACAATTTATCATTATAGATATTAGATTTAGTAACTAGGCAGACGGTCTCTTGAAGTAGATGTTTGGCGGGGCACGGTCGGACCCGGGCCCTCTTGGGACCCGGGCCCCGGTAAAATTGTCCGGAAAAACCGGTCTGAGTACGGCCCTGTCGACCTTTCGGACAATTAGGACGGGACTACAGGAGTATCTTGATCATTGTGACTGATTAGGTTGTCATTTATCACATGTGATGGTCGTGACAGGAGGATCGATTTGTTTTTGTGTTATTTTTTTGTTAATTAATGTTGTTGCGACATTCGCAACCTAAAAATACTGGGCAACGAACCGCCCTCCTTTTGACGAATTGCAGGAACAGCAATTCGCCCGTTGCAACATTCGCACGTTGCAACATACTCCAACAGTAAGCTGCATTGGGCAATTCCCTAACCTGCTTGTGCAGCAATCAATTATGTTGCATGCGAATGACCGCCCCAATTCTGGATGGAGCAACATTATTATCAGCAAATCGACCCATTGGAAAAAAGAAGTTCGGGAATCGAGAGGTCAGAAGTGGCAGAACCGCCGCGCAAATCCACCGAAACCAGCAACCTTAAGAGGGGGATTCTTCCTCAATATAATCAGGTTTTGGAGGAATACATCTCTTGTCGCCATATGTCAGGGATACACTCTGATACTCAATCGACTGACGGCGCATATTACATCCCGCATCATGCCGTGCTCAAGCCGTCGAGTACCACCACAAAACTAAGAGTGGTGTTCGATGCATCCTGCAAATCAACCAACGGGGCGTCCCTGAATGATCAGCTTTTAACAGGACCCACCCTTCAGCAGGACATTACAAGTATTATTCTAAGATGGCGACGTCACAGGTTCGTATTTACGGCTGACATCGAGAAGATGTACCGTCAAATTTGGATTCACCCAGACGACGCCAAGTATCAAAGAATCCTATGGCGCAGTCAACCAAGTTCGGTAATAAAAGAGTATGAGCTTAAAACGGTTACTTTTGGGGTGAACTGCGCTCCTTACTTAGCAATCCGTACGCTATTACAATTGGCTGAGGACGAAAAAGACCGGTTCCCTCGGGGATCGGAATGTTTAGCGCATGATTTCTACGTGGATGATGTACTCTCAGGAGGAGATACCTTAGAAGAAACCACAAAATTACTAATGGAATCGTCACTTTGCTGAAGACGGGTAATTTTCATCTGCGAAAATTCGCGACGAACAATCATCGCATGCTGAAAGATATCCCAGACGAGGATCGATCTCATGAAGAGGTACAAATGCAATTTTTGGAGAATCCAATGCTAAAAGCGCTTGGTATATATTGGAACCCCAAGTCCGATGAGTTTCAATACAAATTGAGTGTGAACAAGGAACGGCAATGGACAAAACGCGCTGTACTTTCCCAAATTGCAAAATTGTTTGATCCTCTGGGTTGGATAAGCCCTGATGTAGTGCAAGCCAAAATTCTGATGCAAAAGCTCTGGGTCACCGGAACTGATTGGGATGCAGAATTGCCGGAACATTTGCGGGGCGACTGGGCGATTTTCGTAGACGACCTTGAGCAAATTGAACGGATCAGGATTCCTCGCTGGCTTAACAGTGTCAAGAGTTCGCAAATAGAAGTGCATGGGTTTTGCGACAGCTCTGAGAATGCATATGCAGCAGCCATTTATCTGCGTATCACCAACAATAAACAAACCCCTGTAGTTCGGCTTGTGATGTCAAAAACTCGAGTGGCTCCGATTAAAACGGTTTCTCTTCCGCGTTTAGAACTGTGTGGAGCTGTATTATTGTCCCGACTGATAAAGGCATTTTGTCAGTCCTGGAACCAATCGTGTAAAGTAACGCTGTGGACAGATTCAACCATTGTGCTGGCCTGGATCCGCAGCCTGCCTCATCGTTGGAAGTCGTTCGTGGCAAACCGCATTACCGAGATCATAGAAAACGTTGGTAGTGCGAACTGGCGGCATGTTCCCTCTCAACAGAATCCTGCAGACATAGCTTCGCGGGGCGTCAGCTCGTCCCAATTAATTGAGAGCGAGATTTGGTGGACCGGACCTTCGTGGTTGAAGGAGGACAGTGAACAATGGCCGATTGATCCATGTCCCCAGGCGCCTAAGTCGAGCCCCGAAGAGAAGAAAAGAGTACAGATTTATCACGTTGACGCTGCGAGTTCCGAATTGATAGAAAGATTCTCGAACCTCAATCATGCCTGTAGGGTAATTGCTTATTGCCAGCGGTTTGTGAATAGGTGTCGTAAACTAAACTCTTGTCCTACGCTAACGCTATCAGGCACAGAAATTTCTGAAGCAAGAATGCTACTCATAAGAGCTGCACAATTAGCTTGGTATTCGAAGGAAATCGGGCAGCTCCAATCAGAAGCAAACCTTTCACGGAAAAGTTCTCTCTTGGCACTCGACCCTTTCTTAGATGAACACATCATTTTGAGAGTGGGAGGACGATTGGAGCAAGCTAATTTAACGTTCGACGAAAAACATCCTATAATTTTACCGCCCTCTCACAGATTTACAGCTTTACTGATTGACCAAATGCATAAAATTACACTGCATGGGGGCACGCAGCTAGTGCTCTATACGTTGCGACAAAAGTATTGGATTCCTAACGCAAAGAAATTGATCAAAAAGCGACTTCATCAATGTGTCATTTGTACCCGTTGGAGGAAGGAGCATGCAACTGCTATCATGGGGCAACTGCCCGCAGAGCGAATAACCCCGTCGCGACCCTTTACATGCACGGGTATTGATTTTGCCGGCCCGTTACTGATAAAAAACAGTAAAATTCGTAATGCGAAGATGAGCAAAGGATACGTTGTCATCTTTGTTTGTTTTGTCACTAAAGCAATTCACCTTGAATTAGCAAGTGATCTCAGCTCCGAGTGCTTCTTAGCCGCCCTCCGAAGATTCTTCTCCAGGCGCGGATTCGCTACAAAAATATTCAGCGACAACGGAACCAACTTTGTTGGAGCCGCGAGAATCCTAGATCAAGACCTGGAAGACTGCATCAAGTCACATCAACAATTAGCGGCCGAAATATACGCCAATAAAAAGGTCGAATGGCATTTTATTCCTCCCCGCGCTCCGCATATGGGAGGACTGTGGGAAGCTGCCGTGAAATCCATGAAGTACCATTTACGTAGAATATTGGGCCAAGCACGGCTCACTTTCGAAGAATTAACGACACTGTTATGTCAAGTGGAAGCGGTGCTAAACTCACGACCTTTATGTGCACTAGGCTCCAGCCCAGATGACACTAGGTCCCTCACTCCAGGACATTTCCTAGTAGGAGATACACTCCTCAGTCTGCCAGGAAAGGATCTTACAGATTGTAACATCTCCTATTTGACGCGTTGGCAACTCATAGAAAAATTGAAACAAGAATTCTGGAAGAAATGGTCAGCTGAATATTTGCATCAGCTACAACAACGACCAAAGTGGAAACGGAGTGAACCGGCAGTGAAAACTGGGGACCTCGTAGTACTGAAGGAAGATACACTTCCTCCCTCGCATTGGATATTGGCTCGTGTTACTAAGGCATTCCCGGGTAAGGACAACGTAACACGAGTAGTGCAACTGAAAACGTCCTCAGGGGAACTTAAAAGTCCGCTATCGAAAATCTGCCCACTGCCTCAGGAACAGATATAGTTAGAATTCTAAATTACACCTTTTAAACATTGATTTAGTTTGTAGTTTTCTCATTTCACCTTTTTCCAGAATAACATGATTTGGCTTGCGTGCTGGGTACTCACGCTACTCTTTCCACCATCCGAACACATCATCGTGTATGACTGTGGACATGAAAAGATGAACATCACCAAAGCCTCGCTCCTCAACAACCCGAGTTGTGAGATCAACGATTCGCCGATTCGACAAATAGAAGACGACATCCAGCTTCTACAATTGAGCGAAGTGGCCGCGGTACATATATACCAGTGTAAAATCAATATTCTGCAGACAGTTTTACACTGCGGAATGTTTAGCCACTTGTCGGTGGTTCCTTCGGGGATCAGCACATACATTGCGGAGGTTTCCAAAGAAACGTGTATGAAAATACACACGCAGAACACGTATGCCCTTGCCAACAATCGAGTTCTTTCTGGTATCAAGACTAACTCCTCCACGCGTTTTTCCGAAGTCGTAGCTGGCGCAGTAGACTCGAAAGGAAATTGCGAAGGGGTACCCTATTCCTTCGGTTCGAACTCCTGGAATAACGTAATAGTCATGCAAGCCCTGGAAATCACTATCACCGACTACGACAGTGTCGTGCGACTAGAAGATGACCAAGTGGTATTACGCAACAATATACTCTGTTCGTATACCAAGGGTCTATGTACAGACCCAGAATATGGGATGAGTTTTTGGGAAATGATACCAGATTCAAGTTGTGAGACCTTAAGATACGATGTTCTATATGAAGGATTAGCAACGAAAACCCAAACGGTGGGCAATGAAGTATCCATGCACACATTCTACGGAGTTCACACTGGAGACGTTGTGTTTGCCTTAGAAATCGTCAAAACGATTCAGGTGTGCAACATCGAAGGTTTTCAGACAGAACACCCAAGGCTGGTAATTGTGAAAAAAACAGGAAACGAATATGAACGGCACAAATATATAACTTCACATCATAACAACGGCATGCGGCATGAATTGCGACTCGGTGCGATTTCATCTTGTTCTGCTGACTCATTCGAGCCAGCTCCCAAGAGCCAGCTCCCGAGCCAGCTCCCAAGAGCCAGCTCCCGAGCCGGCTCCCGAGCCAGCTCCCGAGCTCCGGCTCTCGAGCTGGAGCCGAGGCTGTCACAAAGCTCCGGCTCGAAGAGCGAGCCAAGTAAAAACCCGTAGCTCGCGGCTCGGGAGCCGGAGCCTGTAAAAACTTGTTTTTGGCTCCCAGCTCGGAGCCGGGAGCCAGTTGTGATGGCACGGCTCGCTCTTCGAGCCCGAGCTCGCAAAAAGAGCCGCTCCGGAGCCGCTCCCGAGCGAGCATTTACGTACCCTGCTTCATTTAATAGGGAGGTGGAAGAACCAGTGGCGATGAGACACTTAATTTTATTTTGGTCAATAGTTAATACTATCGGTAAATATGTTTTCGAGGGATTAATTGAAAATTTGCCTCTTCGACGTGGTCAACATCCATTGGCTCGGTTTGATTTTGTGCTGGGTTATGGGAATTATTGAAAGAATTGTAATTATTGCGTCTTGTTTGTCCTGAATAAGTCTGTCTTTGTCCGTTATTCTGTCTGTATTGTTGAAAATGTCCCGAATATGGTCTATTACTGGTACTGTTACTATATACGTTACTTCTATTTCCATAATAATTGCCGTTATTGCTAATATAGTTGCGATTATTATTATTTTGGTTGTGTCGATTATTGGCATTGTTATTATAAAAATTTCGGTTAGTTGCATATCTTTGGTTTTGGGTTATGCTGTTATTTATTTTTATTTTATCTCTAATTAAACCTAAACTATCAAGCAAATCAAATGCTTCTCTTATCGTATTAATTTCCCTATTTAACACGTTGAATGACGCGCTAATTTTACATGGCTTGTCTGTCTGCCCAAAATGAATTTCTCAGTATGTGTTGTATATTTTGATGAAATATTATTTACAACAGAATAGTTAATTTGTCTAATCATTCGTGACGCATTTAAATCACTGAGGTGACACCCACGGCGCTGAAAGGCAGTCATTATTTTATTTTATTTGGTTATTCTTGTTGCAGCAGTCCATTATCTCCATCGTTATTTTATTCGCACATATGAACATATTTCTATTAGAAAAACTCAAACACAATTTATAAAAAATAAATAGAACTCGACAAAATTAAAACATTCTTAGTATAACATACAGGGTGTCCCAGGAAACCTGTCCAGTGAACGTTTGTGGTCAGGGGACACTAATGCCCATCGATTGGATCCCCATGTATGTTCTACGAGTTATGAATTTTTTTCGTGATTTTTCACCAAACTACTAATTTGGTCGTACAGCCGATAACTTGAGAATGCTTATAGCTAGAGGACCGAAAATCAGTAAAATAATTCTTCGTTTAAATTGTAAGGTCAAAATCAAATATGAGCAAAATCGGGCAACACTTTCCTGGTCTTGCCATACAAGGCAGAATAATGTTTTTTTTTTTTAAATTAAAACAGGCAGACATGCTATTCTTTGAACCTCAAAAATGAGTTCAGCATATCGAACAACCCCCGGAACACCAATTTCGTACCATTCTAACCACATTAGGGGTTAGATAGTTCTAATATTAGACTAAATTGAAAAAAATAAATGGGAACTTTATCTCAATTATTCAAGGCACTACGACCAAAAATGTCTTCAAATTAGTAGTTTGGTGAAAAATCACGAAAAAAATTCATAACTCGAAAACTAGCAAGAATTGTAGAACATACATGGGGGTCCAATCGATGGGCATTAGTGTCCCCTGACTACAGACGTTCACTGGTACAGGTTTCCTGGGACACCCTGTATCAAATAAGAGCAGTGAAACTGTCACTTCAACAACGTTTGGACCCGATGTCGACTCGATCCTTCAATCCGGAGTGTTCAAAAACGCGGGTGGAAGTCGAAACCTGATTTAGTAACCGTAAAAAGATCCTGAGTAGTTCAGCAGATTACTTTCGTGCACGGACATTAAGTAGATATTTAAATCGTGAAGTTAGAAGTACTAACGAAATAATACAGCGGAGTAATTTTTGGCCAGATATTTTATTGTAGCGAATAGTTTTTTTTCAAGTAATTTTACAATCAGGTAATAATACCCGATATATTAATTTTTGCCTTTTCGATCCTGTATTTTATTTCTAAGTTAGCCCTAAAATTAATATGACGACAAGTGAAGATCAGTCCTCAAATAGTTCGTCTGACGATTTGTTTTCATCAACATCCTCTAAACGACGCCGAATACTGTCAGATAGTGAAGCAAGTTCTTCAAGCAGTGACCCGATAACATCATTCTTATCACATACCCGTCGAAATGAATCAGATAATGAAGATGAGTCTGATGATGATGATGAAAGTGATGATGATCAGGACCGGGAAATAAATTGGCGTATTCTCCAGGGCAAACAAGCAAATATCTCTTTTTCGGGTTCTTCAGATTTTCAATTATACCGAACCGCATAGTTTTTATTTTCTCTTTGCTAACGATGAAATATTTGAAATTATTGCGGCTCAAACGAATGTATATGCCGCGCAAGTCAAATCAGAAAAGACATCGTATCTCTTAGATAAATGGTTTGAAACTAATCCTAATGAAATAAAGCGCTTTTTTGGGTTGATCATATGGATGGGTCTAGTGCGATTACCTCAAATTCATTTATATTGGAGTACAGATGAAGGATATAATCAGACATTCCCACGTACAATAATGTCAAGGAATCATTTTGAAATACTATTGCGGTTCATTCATTTTAGCAACAACGAAGAAAATGACCCTAATAATCGATTGTGTAAGAATATTAATATTATTGATATACTAAACAGTAACTTTAAAAAATATTACAACCCGCAAGAAGTGTTATGTGTAGATGAATCATTAGTGCCTTTTCGGAGACGTATAAAATTTCGTCAATATTCGACACAAAAACGTCATCGATATGGAATAAAAATATTTAAATTATGTGGTGGAGCAGGTTATACTTATTCCTTTCAAATATATACAGGAAAAGAAGAAAGTACAAGTCTAGTACCAGGATACAAATCGTTTGCAATTGTGATGTCTCTCTGCGAGAAAATATTGGGAAAAGGCCACACTATTTGCACAGATAATTGGTACACAAGTTTTGAGCTAGCGGAAAAATTAATCGACAATCGCACACATTTAGTGGGTACCCTGCGCAAAAATCGTCGAGGAAATCCAAAAGAGGTAATAAACAAAAAATTAAAACGTGGAGAAATCATAGGTAGAGAAAATGAAAACGGTATAACAGTCTTGAAATGGAAGGATAAAAGTGATGTGCTTATGCTTTCTACTAAACATTCAACGGAAATGACGACTGTAAATAAAAAATGGTATTCATGTGATAAACCAAAAGTGGTTGTCGAATATAATTTAGGAAAGGCTTCAGTTGATTTTTCGGATCAAATGATAGCATATTATTCACCATTACGTAGGACTGTAAAATGGTATAGAAAGTTAGCAATAGAGCTGCTATTGAATACTTGTATTGTGAATGCATTAGTAATGTTCAAGCAGGTAACTAATAAAAATATAGAAATACCTGATTTTCGAATGAAAATTGCCATGTATTTAACAAAATGCAAAGATAATGAAACTGATGATTTCTTTCTTCACGTTCAAGCCTACTGAGAAATCCACGTCATGAACTTAAAAGAATGCCGGGAAAAGCTAGGGTGACGCGACGATTTTGTAAAGTGTGCTACGAGAAAAATGCGAAAAACCTAGGTCGACTAAAGGCAAAAACCTGCACCAAAAAAGTTGTGTCATACTGTGGAGACTGCACTGGTTCACCTTATCTTTGCTTGGAGTGTTTCAATACGACACATCGGAAATAACATTAACATGCGCTTATAATCTTTAAGGTTACATTTTGAATATGTATATAAATAAAAGTATTTTCGTATGTTCTATATTGCATAAATTTCTTCACACCATTTTAGTAACAATAATAATCCAGAAATATAACAAAAAAAAAAAATACAGGAATTATTCATTTATAAAAATTTTGGTTTCGCCGGTCATCGGTGACACCCATGGCGCTAGGAACAAACTCAGTGCCGGTCACCGGTGAGCCCCATGGCATTCAACGTGTTAAAACTATCGAGGCTAAATTAGGATCTATGTTGTTAATAAATGTCTTTAAAATTATCGACTCGTTTACTTTCGGGCTAAATTCTATGGGGTTGTTTAAATCGTACTCATACTTTTCGTTGAGTTTTGCTAGAATTTCTCGTAAATTGATAAAATAATCTCTTTTTTTATTTATTTAATCTCGAAATTTTTAAGGGATAGTGCCTTCTGGTATAGTTGATGGTAGGTCTCCTTTACACCAAAATTGCAGATTAGGTTTGCTTTTATATCCGTCCACGATGCATCTGTCCCTAGAGTGCGGACGACGTCCACTCCAGGGCTGGTCTTTGTATTTTGTTGATGATAATTCGCTGGTACACATATTGTTTAATTGGGGGTTGTCCTGCCAGGTATTGGAAGATGGAGTCAACTTCTTCTCGTTACACATTACACATCTCGTAAAAATGATGTGAGAGCAATTTCGCCATTGCCTCTGAATTCGTGAATTCTTTGGGCGTCTTTTAATACGTCATTTATGGACAGTTCAAACTGAGGAGGCTAGTTGCGGAGGACGTAGTAAAGGTACACTGGGATTTGGTTCCGACATTTCACTAACTATAAGCTTTAACTTTCACTTTCACTCAAATTTTCTTTCCGTGAATATTTTACTTTTTTCTTCAACTTTTTCACTTTTGGCATCAAATAACTGCTTTAGTGTTCAATAAAAACTTATTTAAAATATTTATTACTTATTCACTTATTGTACAATGGTTTATGATCACTCTCAGCTGTGAAATCACGTCCATAGATAAAATAATGAAAGCGTTCACATGCAAATACTACTGCCAGCAACTCTTTTTCAATTTGTGCCCATCTTTTTTCAGTTTTGCTCAGAGTTCTGGACAAAAAAGCAACAGGCTGACCACATTGAATTAAAACTGATCCCAAATCATCTGGACTTGCATCGTTTTGAATGATTACTGGCTCTTTTGGTTCATATATTTTAAGAATTGGACCGGCTAATATTATGTTTTGCATGTTATTAAATTCTCTTTCATGATTTTCATTCCATTCAAATGGAACATCCTTGTTCGTTAAACTTCTCAATTTAGCTGTTATTTTAGAAAAATTAGGAATGAACTTCGCTAAATACTTGCATAAACCCACGAAACGCAATACACCACTTTTATCAGTTGGTTTTTTAACCCTAGATGACTAAACTTGTTTTGATGTTGCTCTGTAACTAAACATTCAACTCGTAGACGATGAATAAAAAAACATAATATATTTATGCAATACATTATTTTATTTAAAAAAACTAAGAGTCATTTAAGGATAATATCATAACATTTCTAAAAAAAAATAAAAAAATTGTATATATTAGCGTTTGCACTTTTGCCAGATCTTTAAAATATGCTCTCCACAAATAGCTTTGTTACAAAAGTAGCATGAATATTGTGTCATTCTACGTTTAATATATGGGCAGAAATTACAAATTTTTCGTTTTTTTGGTTCACTATTAGTGGTGTCTTCAGAGGGTTTCGCGAAATTTAAATTATTTTCGATACTTATTTTAATAGACCGTCTTAAAATTACTGTATTATAAAATTCGTTCAACCATGGGTTTACGAGGCTGTGAGCCAATTCAAATGCAAACGCTCGCTTTTCGTAAGAGGGGTTTCTGCCGCTGTCGTACTGTATTTGACACATAAATTACGTATGCATTTATTAAGCTTAGTTTTAAGATATTATAAAATAAGCAAAGTGGACATCTACTAGTCTTACGAGCAGTGTTCATCCTTGAACACAATTGATCCACAGTATCTACTGCTCCTTTGGTGCTCTTGTAATAATGGATTTTGATTATCACAGACTTGGTAGTTACAGGATTGATATCCGGCTAATAATGAGTCGTAGAAAGAAGGAATACCACTTTCTTTGATTTTGGTTTGTATGACACCAAAATCTTCTTATCGTCATAGCATAGCAGAACATTGACCCAATTTTCTTGTCTTTAAATTTCTCATTTCTTGAGGAATTTCTCGTTTGTTATAAAATATAATAAAATAAAAACCAGTGGACATATTATTCAAAAAATTCTTAGAATTTTATTATGGTTTTTCCGTCCCAATAAATGGTTAGGGTTGTACTAAAATGCAGGAACAACGCACAAATACCAGCATTGACCGATTATGATTTTAACGCAAACTTCTGCACGTAATCACTAAACATTCGACTGGTAGACGACGATTATAGCATATCCCGACAAGTAATAAGTGTACATTTTTGGTTATAACGTTCGAATAACTTCTTTTACTAGTTATGAAGCTACTGTAAGTGAGGTGGTGTTAACGCAACAGGAACATGCCGAATTTGCAAAATTCCAAGGGTCGGTAGTCTGCTAGACCAATGTTTAGTTATCTAGGGTTGTTTGTAATGGCATTTAAATGTTTATCCGCTGGTTTCATGATACCCTCTGACAAAATGTGACCCATGAATTTAACCGATTTCTTGCGATATTGTATTTTATCCGGGTTGAATTTGACATTATGCGAGCGTGCACGCTCAAGCACTATTGATAGAATTCTATTATGCTCTTCTTCACTTGGGGCCATGATACAAATATCATCAAAGTAAACTATAACACACGGTAAGTCACCAAATAGTTTGACCATACGTTTCTGAAAAATTTCCGGTGAAATGTTTAATCCAAATAGAAGAGGCTTGAATTTATATCTACAAAAAGGTGTCATAAACGTAGTGAAATCTGAGCTATGTTCATCCAATTCCAATTGCCAAAATCCATTTGAGCAATCCAACACTATAAAAAATTTTCCGTTAACAAGTTCCGATGAAAAATTATCAATTGTGGGTATCAAGAAATGTTCACGCTTGATCCATGCGTTAAGTGGTTTTGGATCTAAACAAATTCTTAAATCACCATTTGGTATCTCAACAATTTGCAAATTATTAACCCAATTCGTTGGGTGAGAAACGGGTTCAATAATTCCGCTTTGAATCATTTCATCTAGTTTAGGCTTAAGTTTTTTAATAACTGAATCCGGGAATCGTTTTTTATAATGTAAAACTGGCTTTACATTTTCTTTCAACTGAATGCTAACCTTACCAGGAATTTTTCCAAGTCCGCTAAAATTATCTTTATTCCTATTTACGAATATATCTTTTTTTTCCTGTACTTTTATTGAATCTATATTCAAGGGCATTTATACTCTAAGATGCACCCCAAGTTTTTATTTTAAACTAGATGTAACCAAAATACTTCGGTATAAGTAGAAAGTTTATTTATTAGTTTTTAGTGCTGTTTAAAATAAAACATTGTTATTTAATTTTTTTAATTTATTAATTTTTTTTTGTTACCTGACATATCAGTCCAACGAAGATTGTCAACCTTTGGCTTTCCATTTGGTTTCGATTCCGGTGCTATCTTTTCCACTTTCTTGTTGCTTTGTCGACACATTCGGCGAAAATCTCCCTTTTTCCCACATTGGCACGTGTGTTCCTTTGCTGGACATTTGTTGAAATGACCTGGCTTCCATTCACCACCACAATTCAAACATACACGATGCTCCTGTTTTTTGATGATATCAATTGAATGATCTCTTTCTTCCTGTTTGATGTTGACAAAACCGATGCAACAGTTTGCTTTTTTGCATCCAATATTTCCTTGTTGACATTTGCTGATTCGAAAGTTTTACAAATGTCAATCACCTTTTCCAACGTTTCTTCACGTCCATCCAACAACTTCAACTGTAATTTCTTGTCAAACACGCCGGTAATAATTCGATCACTCAACATGTGGTCTTCATATGTTGCACCACATTTGCAATTGAACTCACAACGTTCAACTTGTGCTCGAAGATCCGTCAAAAATTCACCAAACGATTGTCGTTCTTTTTGCGTTGTGGTGTTGAATTTGAATGATTCCATTGTCACATTCTTTTGCGCTAGACAATGTTTGTCAAACACCGCTAAAACTTCATCCAGTGTACGTTGCTGCGATGTTTCTTCTATCTCTTTTGCTCCTTCTTTCGCCGTTGCCGGTATCGTGCGTTTTATGATGACTGTACCAAGCAATGAGTTTTGTGTACCGTCATTTGGAAACAATGTGTTGTAAATATTTGCTTCCTTTTTTCCGATCAACCACAAAATTGTTGCAATTTTCGTTGTCTCTTGCTCCATTAATTTTCCTTTTGCGATCATGTACACCATGAAATCACGTTTCCAGTTTTTCCAATCCGTTGTTAAATTTGAGCAATCGAGTTCTCGCAATTCTCTCCGTGTATCCGCCATTGTTGTGCGAAAATATCCAATAAATTCAATATTCTTCGTAAACTGTTGATTTTTAATTTATTTTTACTGATTTTGTACAGTCCTTTTTACTTCTGACACCATGTTATGATCTTACTTATTCAAATGAAAGACACTACTTTAATTAATTATTAATTTGATATTATATTGACCTGCAAATTCTTCGTTCTTTCTAGACGGTTGACGTACAACTGCGTATCTGTCACATGCCATGCCACAGCAGTGCTGCCTTACGTAGATGACATACAATCCACATCCACCCATTACACTTCAACCTTCGGGTTGATCACGAAACGTTTTCATAATCCTTCGCAGTTTCCTAGCAGATGGTCGGTAATAAATCATCCTCATCCCCTGAAGGGCTATTAAAAATTAAACACTTAATGACTACTTTTACATATTTTTTTCTCGTTCCACGTTTCTCGGCCACGCTACACAATGCCGCGTCCTCGAGGCAATTAGCAAATATTCCTTATTAAAATTATCTAAAAAATAGGTTTCCTTTATTTTCCTTTATACACATGTTTTTTTTTAGCAAATCATTAATTACCCCTAACCTAATTACCTTCAGTCAAAGAACTTCCTGCGTAAGCATTCACTTTGTATAATTTTAGTTTGTCTGCTGCACAAACTCCACTATATTTTTTTCTTGATCTCGTTGATCCTTCTAAATCTTCGATAACGTACCTATCGTACCTTAGAACCTTTGTGACCACATATGGACCACTGTATCTAGGTAAGAGTTTCCTACTTGTACCTTCATTTGACCCCTTTGGTTTTCTTACTAGCACCAAATTGTCCGACTTCATATTGCGGAGATTCTCTTCGTTTCTTATCAAAATACTTCTTTTGTATTTTTGATTTACCTTAGTTGAGGAAACTGCTTCCTCCGTAACTTTTTCCAAATCTTTCTGTTCGTTTTCACAAACCTCGTTGGCTAAAAACGAATCGTTTGGACTCCTAGGAGTATAGCTTAAAAATATTTCATACGGAGATTTCCCCGTTGTTTTATTGACGGTTACATTTAACCCCCAGCGAATGGAACTTAAGTACGTGTCCCATATCCTCTCATCTTCACAAGCGGAAGTAAGAGAATTTAATATCGTACGGTTGTAGCGTTCTACTTGCTCATTAGCTCGTGGCGTTGCTGTTGCATTCAAAATTCGATTTATACCTAGTGACTTACAGTAATTGGTGAACATTTCACTTGTGAAACAACTGCCTCTATCACGTATGATTCTACTGGGTACTCCAAAAGTGTTGATGATTTTGTTAAACGTTTTTATTACTGGTCCAATTTTCGTATTTGGAGTAGGGTTCATAAAAACGAATTTTGTGAAACCATCGACTATCACGATGAGATAAATATTGCCTCGTGAACTTTTCACAAAAGGCCCTAGATGATCAACGTGCAACGTATGCATGGGTACCACAACTTTTTCAATGCTATTCAAAAAACTGGGCACTTTCCCACTGGGAGCTTTGTTGTAAAGACAACCGTTTTCTCTAAAGCAAAATGACCAATATTGTCATGGTGACACATAACGATTTCCTTTCTAGCATTTTTGGGAACAACCCACCTTTTACCTACTTCGGTATTCCTATACAGTCTGTTATTTTTCAAGCAATATTCTTTATGGATTCGCATTTCATGTTCATCTTCATCTTCAGGTTTTCTTGATAAGACTCCTATAATATTTTTGCATTTCTCATCCTGTAATTGTGCCGTAAGGACCCAATCATCTCTTGTGGTATCCACTATTAACACTTGTACCTCGTCTAATTCAATACGATTTCGGCTTAATGCATTCTACTTAAAAATTGTATTCTTGAATAGCTAACCACCATCGACCTACCCTAGGCACCATATCTTTTTTACAAATGCCGAACTTAGGGCATTGCAGTCAGTTATTATGCGAAAATCTAGCCCAAGTAAATATACACGAAAATACTTTAAAGAACTGACTACAGCCAAAGTTTCTAACTCATACGAATAGTATTTTTGCTCTTCTTTTGAAGTCGTTCTACTATAATAAGATACAGGTTTCAACTTGCCGTCAATTTGTTCTTGTAATAGAATTCCACCTAAACCCAACTTAGTGTGAAGTTCTGTTTTCGCTAACGGATCATACAAAGCTAAAATAGGTCTATTGCATTGTTTAGCTTTTAATGTCTTGAACGCGCTTTCTTCTGGTTCTTGCCACTTAAATTTTTCATTTTTCCTAAGTAATTTTGTGAGAGGAAGTGCTTCCATTGCGAAATTGTGAATGAATTTCCTGAAATAACTGGCTACTTCTAAAAACTGACGAACATTATGAACATTTTGTGGTATTGGAAAATTTTTTACTGCCGCTGTTTTTCTTTTACCTGGTTGAATACCTTCCGAACTTATTTCATATCCTAGATAATCAATCTTTCGTTTGAAAAAGAAGTATTTTTTTTAACTTTAATGTTAAATTGAATTCTTTTAACTGTTTCAAAACTAATTATAATTTCTTGAATCCTTTCTCTATATCACTCTTTGGGACTAATATATCGTTCATATAAGCGAGTGTCGTATCAAAAAGAAGGGATCCCAACACCATATTCATGGTTCTTTGAAAAACAGTGGGTGCATTTACCCATCCGGAGTTATAAACGCGGTTTTGTCTATTGAATCTTGATCAACTGGAATTTGATGATACCCATTTGCCAAGTCTAAACTTGTGAAGCACCCGCAACCTTTTAGACGCACCAGTTGATCATCTGTTCTTGGAATTGGAAAACTTTCCTTAACGGTATTGGCATTTAATCTTCTGTAATCAATGCACATTCTGTAATCGCAGGTTTTCTTCTTCACAAGAAGTATTGGACTGCTGTATGCCGAACTAGATTCCCTTATAATTTCGTTTTCTATAACAAGTCATTTACAATATCCCTTACGACCCCCTTTTCTGAATGGGACATTCTATAAGCTTTATAAACTACAGGCTCCTCAGTTTTTAATTTAATTTTCATTTGATTTATTTCGGTCTTGCCTAACTCCTGAATATATTTTTGGCAAAACACATTCGATATTCGTTCAGCAAATTCAACAATCGTTTCTTAATCTCTTCTTCTATTCCTTCGTCTACTTGACTATTGATATCTTTCAAGACGAAAGGTTTCAGACTTAGTGTATCAACTTTCAATACACCTGATTTTTCATTTGTGTGCCTCAGTTCCTCTTCACAAAGCATACCCCTAACTATAACTTGCCTCTTTTTAAATTTAATTGGTTGCTTTGATGTATTTACTATGCTAATGAAAGCTTCCTTACCTTTCGTAAGACGTCTATTAATCCAGTACTCACTGTTTGGTATTGGACGATGTTGTTTCTCGATATATATATCTCCTTCCGCCTGACTTTCGGCCTGGACAAAAGTCACAGTGTTTGGGGGGATGACATTTTCATCTTTTGCCCATAAAGCAACTTTTGCTGTAGGCAACACGTCCAATTGTGGTATAGATTCACCGTTTCGTTTTCGCACAGTCTAACTTTATTTTCTTTTATAACCATAGTAACACGTTCATTATTAATAAATGTTTGACCGATCAAAATTGGTATATTTTCTACTTCGTTTGCTACCACAATAGCATCCCATTCACATTCGGCAAGATCTACCTTCAAGTTTATACGCACTTTGCCCAGAGTTTTTATTATAAATCCACCATATCCACGGATTAACGTTACGTCTGGACTAATTTCTAATTTGAGGTCTCGCACTGCACTTTTTTTCACGATCACTGCACTACAACCTGTATCAATGTATCTTCGCAACTTCCTTTTATTCAATTCGCAGTCCAAAAAATAACAACAAGTCTTGTTTTCTAAATTTTCGTCAACTATCTTCACAGTCATATTAGTCTGTTCAAAACAGTTCTTCGACTCGTGACCCAGACGTTTGCAGATAGTGCGCTCTATTTTTGGTTTAATACACTTCGTTGACACATGTCACTTTTCGCATCATCCTTGGTGTATCGATTGTCACTCAATTTTTGTCTTTTATACATTTTCCGGTCTTGGCTTTCGTGAAAACTTTTGTCACTTACTCTTACACTTGACAAAAATACACTAAACAATTCTTCAGGTGAATTGTAGCTCCCAGCTCTTGCTCCCGTCTTAATTGTTTGATCTTGAATCTCATCTATTAAGCAGGATACGGCGTCTTTTCCACTTACTTTACATGAGTAGGGTAAATTCATTTTCTCAAAGTAATACTCTGTCATGCTTTCGTTGGGACGCTTTATTCTACTCACTAACAATTTGAGTGTTGTACACGGAGAGAAAAAACGCTCGGTTTTTTGACAAACGATCTCGGTCCGAAATACACTACCGAGAATTTTAGCCTTAAAAATTAACCGGGAGGTTTAAACTAAATTTAGAAAACTGCCGGTTGTATTCTACAGAGATAAAACTGTCCAATGTCGGTTGATATCAACCGAGACATTAGAAGAATCCCGGTTGTTTATACCAACAAACCCCTGTTGTAAATAACCGACCTTTTATGGAAATCTCTCTGTTATTTCCCAACGATCCCGACCCCGTTGCTATGAATTTCAAACTTACTCGGTTGGACATAACCGACCCCAAGCTAAACACTCTGTTGTACCTACTGGAAATAAATTTATTCCAAGTAATTTTTAATTCATTTATTTTCACACATAATACATAATAATACATGATATATAATACATATAATTCATTAATGCTGCTCAGCGGGAAGTCCGGGTGACCGCCTCGGTTTCGAACACTGAAATCCTGCAACATTACCATACTCACATTAGTCATTTGATCATTTTTTAATCACATTTAAATTGGTTATTGCAGTAGTTTTGTAACAATTAACTCACCTGTGGTGGGGGTGGAAGGGGGTTGGTTGTGCAAAACGATGTGCTGTCGCTGATGGATTGTTCCGCGAAACGGGATAGTAAGTCGCTAGCCTTTCATCGTGATTGACAACAGATAGACGGACCAACCATTATTTTCGTGGGATGCAAACGTTCACTCAAAACTAACAAGTCTCCACCACAATCATGCATCATTTCCACCAAAATTCAATCTAAATTATTAAAATAAACTCACCAACTTCGAAAACCACGGAACTTACTGAGTGTACTGTGTACATGACTTGGTTCTACAGCAACAGAGAGAACGCGATAATTAAGAACTCTCGGTTGGATATCAACAGAGAACCGATGTATATATTCGGATCGGTTAGTTGTTTTCTGAATGATTGGTACACTCGGTAGAAATTTACAGAGTATACTCTTGCTAACTGAAATTCCCTGTTACATTTAACAGACTGCGTTCCGATTAACTAATCTCTCGGTTAATTTGTTGCAGATCCCGGTTGCCCCTTCTGAGTTCTCGGTCAAAATATCCATTCCCGGTTATTTACAACAGAGAACTAACTATTTTCAACCGAGAAGAACAAAACAACCGAGTCAAAATCCTCAAATTTTCTCTCCGTGTAGCAAAATCATAATTTAATTTAATTTATTCTTTCAGCAGCTACAATTATTACAAAATATATTCCACAATATTTAACTAAGCTAAACCTCACATAAGCAAGCTTGTGAGTGAGGAACTGACTATACTAATTTGTATGAAAATAAAATCAATACATGAAATTAATTACTGACTACTTCCGAAGTTACCATAGTAGGAGTTAAGATTGTGTAAAGAAAAAGTTGCAAAAAAGTATTTACTTCAGGTTACAGCTTAATAATTAATAATCTAGGTGTGGAAGATATCGCTAAAAGTATTTGGATTTTTATAACCAAACGGGTACTGTGAACTGACTCATGAGGAGCGAACCTTGTTTAATTTTTGGTAATGAATTTAAGAATGGAGAAAGAATACATTTGACGAATTGTCATTACGTTGAAGTCCCTAAAAGCCTGTGAAGTAGAAAAGAACTTAGATTTTTTTAGACAAATTTTCACTACCTTAGCATGAAGATTCATTAAGGATGCCAAGCAAGCAGTATAGGCTGCACCCCATGCCGTTATCCCGTACTGCAAGATCGACTGAATCAGTGCAAAATAGACCACACGCATAAGATCAAAATCTAAGCAATTAGAGATCACCAATAGTTTATGCAACAATCTCTTAATTCTAACGCAGACATAGAGCACGAGCTTATCCCATTTAAGATTTTCATCAATCAAAACACCGAGATATCTTACTTGATGAACCGAAACCGAATACCGACTTTAATATCGGTTTGAGAGTCTTTTGCCCCGAATGACATCCACACGGTTTTCTTTAAATTTAAGGTGAGTTTATGAAGGCACAGCCAATGGTAAACAATATTAAGGCCCTCATCAGGAACCGACATTATCGAAGCCCAATCTGAACGGCGAAACAATAAGACTGTATCATCTGCGTAAGAAACGATATGACCATTTAAAGTGGAATTATTCAAAAACACAAATCATTGATGTAAACCAAGAATAATAAAGGGCCTAAAACACAGCCCTGAGGAACGCCACATTTCACCAGCAGTGGAGTAGAATAAGACTGTCCTATTCTGACCACTTGAGTTCTCCCACTAAGGTATGAGTGAAAGAGTGACAGCTCATTGTCATTTACCCCAATTTTACTGAGCTTATTCAGAAGTATTTCATGGTTTACAGTGTTAAAGGCTTTTTTGAGGTCTAGAAATATCCCAAGAACTTTATCATTATCATTAAGAGCATTATTAATGAAATTGGTCACATCATATAATGCTTCAGCAGTTGTGCAGTTATCTCTAAAGCCATACTGATTATTAGATAGGATCTGCCAGTCCTGGATATAACGGGATAGCCTGTTTTTTATGCATTTTTCCAAAATTTTTGAGATAATGGGTAAAAGAGATATAGGTCTGTACTCTGTAGTTGTCAGGCTCTTCCTTATCACCGGCCTTAACCAAAGGAATTATAAATGCACACTTCAATCTACTAGGAAAAATACCATTAGAGAAACACAAATTAAGAATATAAGCGAGGGGGCTTATTATGAAAGGGGCAATAATTTTAATTGTCTTGGCAGTGAAACCATACCTGGCGCTTTGTTAACTGCTAGATCGTTAATGTAACGATTGATTTCATCAGATGAAACAGCACGCAATTGGAAAGGAATGATATAGCGGCTCTGCGCTCGAAGCATCATGGACGCACACAGGTTCAATTAATTCCGAAATTTTCTGACCCACACTAGCGAAATTGTCACGGGAGAGATCGGAACTAAAAACCTGTCACGGGCGAAAGCGATTGGGAAGAAGAAGAGGACGGAAAAGTGACAAGAGAGTGAGACGAGGGTCGAAAAAAAAGAACGCACGGAAAAGTAGTCTTTGGCAAGAAAATGTTTTATTGGAAATAAATACTTGATTAAATCACTAAAGTTGTTGTTTTGCGGTGACAGAATTCAGAAGTGGGATCAGAGAATCCATAATAACGTTCAAACGCTTTCGTGAGAAGAAAAAAACGTCGATTTTTGCAAGCGCTCGGACAGCGAACGCCGCGCCGCTTAATCAAACGATGCCGAATATAAAGGTACGCAATCTCGGTAATGAACAATTAAAACTAGTGTTGCAAGGCCGAGGACTGTCGACAATGGGATCAAAAAGGGTTCTAGTAAAAAGACTAGTCGAAAACAACGACTCCGATGAAATTGACGAGCACGAGGTTGGTGACGTTATGTGTGAAAAAAATGCGGAAACCGAAGAAATTGTGCAATTAAAGCAAAACGTTGGTGAATTGTGCAAAATGGTTCAGCAAATCAACGCGAAACTCTCAAATCTCGAAAACCCAATTCAAGATTCGCGACCGGCATGCTCAATCGGGGATCCGTCGGTGTCGAGTCGAACACCTCCGCCGATAACCACCGTCAGGGCAGATCCGTTAATGAACAATTCAGAACCGTCTCAATTCGTTCACTCTCCAACAGACGTAGCTACAAACCATATACAGCCGTATATAGTTCCGAGTGTCGAAGCATCGTTGATGCAACCGCCGACAAATACCGTTCAAATGCAGGCAAGAGCGTCGTCGATGAATCAGTTGCCACACGTTACCGCAAACGCTCTCGGTAGTGCACTGTATTCGTCATCGTATATGACGCCACCCTTTGCAGTCGCACTCTCAGTGTCAAATACACGCCCAATCGTGTCGTTTCCGTCGACAATGCCGTATACACTGACTGCACCGCCACCGCCGATTATCGCCTCAAAACCAGGGCCACGAAACTCGTCAATTCCCCCAGGATTGAACTTGGCTGGACAAATTCCAAACGCGCATGGATTCAACAGCTATTCGCTAAATAATGAATTTAAATCACGAGATTTAATCGATCTAATTCTAGAATTCGATCCATCAAACGACTTGTCGCCGACCGCTAGTCAGTTCATTTACAGAGTCAACAGCATCATGCAATTATATGGCTGCAACGCGAACCACATTCTTTTAGTAATTCGCACCAAACTCAAAGGTCCAGCCAGAATCTGGGCCGATTCGACTGTTGAATTACACAGGACATGGGAAGAATTTTCGCTAGCATTGCGTCGAGATTTCGAAGTAACCATCGACGAAGCGGAGATACACATGAAAATGGGATCGTGTGTCCGTCGACCGGGCGAGCGAATCATCGATTACTTCTACCGCAGTCGAGCTCTAGGGCAAAAGTATATGCTATCTGATGCAGCGATGGTAAAGTACATTAGGAACGGTGTTAAGCATTCTGAGTTACAAAACTCCCTTGCCACATTCGAGTTCGCAACGACGAACGAACTTGGTTGTGCAATCGAGAGATTTCTTTCGAATCGATCGACATCAACTGCACAATCAGAAAATAAAGCAAACCGAATAAACGAATCGCAATACCAAAAACCGACGAATGAGAAAAAAGAAAAACAAGTGTCACCCAAAAAGAACAAATCCGCGATTTTATGCTATAACTGCTTTGAACCGGGACACGTTTCGATTAACTGTCCAAAACCGCAATGCCGTAGTCGATGTTCTATTTGCACGCGTACTAACCATTCGGAAAAGGATTGTCCGAACGTTAAAGCAAAAGCGGAAAGTATTGTTCGCCAAATAAGTTCAATAGCCACTAGCTCAGAAAATCGAACGAAAACCATTCATGTCAATGATCGGGAGGTAGTGACAATTCATTAATTCGTAAATCCATGGCCAATCAAATAGAAACACCGCGTAAAACAAAACCCTTCATTTAGATATGTATTTTTGTCTTGCTGAATGCCGAGTATAATGTCGAGACAATTGTATCGCCTTTTGATTAATGAGAGAAATAAGACTAAGTTACAAATTCATGAAGTCAATCAAATCGTTAAATTTGAAGAGTTTGCATGCAATGATAAAAATGACAAAAAAGATTATTCAAGTGTTTATTGTAATTTAATAGCTTTCTAAAACGAAGTTAGGTACGGATTAAAAAATTGTTTGTTCCCAGTTGTTTCTGCTGCGCGAAATTATCTTTGACACCTCTTATTGTTGACAGCTCTATTGTTTACAACGATTGCAATTAATTTATTTGTATGTCATGATTTGAAGTTATTATTTTGGTAATTTTAAGTTATTTGCATGCAATTTTATATTTCTGTTTATTTATTTTAAATTGTTATTGTCATTTAGATTCTACTGAGGATGGACTTGTCCGAAATATATATAGATTCGATCAAAATGAACTAAAAATAACAGTTTTTTCATTGGATGCTAACAAGGCGATACAATTGTCTCGACAAAACCATTCATGTTAAAAGGTTTCGCTGGAGGCTCGTACGAAGGTAATAGTTACGTGGAAACTGACATTGAGGCCGATAACTGTACAACTGTAGGCAAACTTTTGGTTGTTGAGGACGATCTGTTAGCGCATGACGTCCTACTCGGTAATGACTATCTGAATCAAAATCAACTCAGTCTCATACTCGAACCCAATGAGTGCCGATTCAAAAAGAGAAATGCTGCAATTGGAGATAATCTTAAAGAAGACGAATATCGGAAAATTGAAAAAATCCTCGATAAATATTCTGACTGTTTTGCAGAAACCCTAGATCGTATCGGAAAGTGTAAATCCACAAAGATGCGAATCGAATTATCAAATAACACACCGATTAATAAGAAGCCGTATCGAATCCCATTCGCAAAACGAGAAGTGGTCGACAAAATTGTTGACAACCTACTCATCAATGACGTTATTAAACCTAGTTCGTCGGCGTACTCATCTCCCATAGTTCTGGTGAAAAAATCCAATGGCGAAGACAGGATGTGCGTCGACTACCGAGCCTTAAATGCCAATTTCCTTATTGCAAATAAATACTTAATTAAATCACTAAAATTGTTGTTTTGCGGTGACAAAATGAACATTGAATATATTCGCAACTGATTTACAATCAGACGTAATGACTCCTGTGCCATTTTTTAATATTAATACTGTTTTGTCCACAGGCTTTTTGTACGAAATTTCGTTGATTTTTTCCCATAGTTTCTTTGGATCATGCCTGACATTCTGACTCTTTTCTCTATAGTAATTCCTTTTCGCCGTTTTCAATACTAAGGTCAATTTATTCCTATAAGACTTATAGTAAGTTTTTAGATCAGTGTTGAAAGGTTGTTGACTCACCTGCTTAGCAATTTTATTCCGGTTCCTAATTGCTGCCATAATTCTAACAGAACGTTAATTTGGCAAGTGTACTATAGTGGTCAGTTACCTATATGTGTATGGTAAATTGCTGGAGCAAAACTGAAGTAATTATCAGTTTTGCAAAATATATGATCAAGGCAGCTCTGCTTCATCCTACCAATTCTAGTAGCTCCTAACAGAAAATTAACCAAACCTAACTTAGATAACGTGTCAAGATAGTCATGAGAGATCGGAGAAAACCTTTTATCTAAAATATCAATATTAATGTCACCAACCACAATATGGTTAGGTATATTCTTGGAGCGCAATAAAAGCTCATCGAGTGACGAGACAAAAGAAACTGCATTAGAATTAGGAGACCTATTGTTCGAAGCAAACCTAAAAAGAGCAAAAATAAACCTGAATTTTTATGAATTAAAATGAATTAACTAAATTACCTGAAGTTCCAGTGCCGACACTTGCGAGATCCAGGCCTGAAGTTCCTGAGAGGTTATGTTGAAAATCTAAAATAAATAAACGAAAAAAAAGAAACATTGAATTATTATACATACAATAAACATATAAATTCACAAATTAGAATAAAAACAAGCACGAATTATTAAACAATCACAAATCAAAGTGCATTTTGACATGTCACAACATAAACACAACATGAAAACAGAATGCACAATTACATGAAAATACACGTCACAAACAAGGCTACGCCACTATATTTACATTAAACATGGAGCACATCTACAAAACATAACACATTTGCACACTAAACACTAAAAAACACCATAGAAACACAGTAAAAAGAACACCGCACACGGAACGTCAAAAGTAAACAATTGTCTGGAAAAATACAAAGGTGGACAATCAAAATACCCCACATTGCAAAATTAAGAAAATTAAATATATTTATGTTGCCCATTAGGAAGAAAGGGACAACATAAAAAAAGGTAGACAACTAGTGGCAACATTCTCTCTGCCATAAAAATATTCTTCACAATGCTGCAATATTGACCTGTATGGATCAAATCGGAGCACGAACCCATTTTTGCCAATTAAAAATTAATTGTACGTTCAGCATAAAGCGAAACATACTCCAAGCATAACCATAAGCATTAGTGACAATATGTTGCAGAATTTTTGTGCACACGATTTTCTCACTCTCAGCATTTATAAAAACCAAAGAATATCTAAACTAAGAAGGGAAACTTGGCGTAAACACTGTCTGTGAAACACGTTTGCTTAGTGGTAGTCTGCCGTTAGTAAATAGCAACAGAATAGCAGTTGTGTGAGGGAGAAATGAAAAGGCCTGGCCAGTCGCAGCACATTTTGCCGTGACCAAAAACGAAAAGCAAAAATCAACAGTGGAGAAGATTGGTGAGGAATGTAAAATCGTATTTATAAAAAACAGTGGCAAAAACAGATGAAGCACGTTGTGGCAGAGCAGAAATAGTGCGCGCTCTTTCGCCCTTATGTTCATTTTGTACTCTTCTACGTTTGAACTATTCTAATATTTTTGTTAAAAAAAGTTAGAATACTTTTGTAGCAAAAGTTTCCCTTCTTAGTTTCGATATTCTTTGATAAAAACACAGGGATCGAGTTTGACCCATGCAGTACTAGATGATGGGAGCAGCAAAGATATAAAAGGAAACTCACCACCAGGTTCGCAGCAGACTCTTCAAGTTCTTCCAGTCGGACGGAAATTTATCATCAACAGTAAAGTACGCAGGTCTAGTGATGCTTTTTTCATAAAAGACATTGAATCCAGATGTACTTGCTGTCCGCCGTTAATAACTGTCGCGATCGTTTTGTTGGAATCTTTACTTGAAAATTTCGTTAACATTTAGCAATTCATTTCATATAAAATTAATAACGCATTTTTTTTAAACTTGTAACAAATGAATCGCAGTATGCTATACTTCCGAATTACAGTATATCATACAAAATTATAAACAAGGAGCATGCAAAATACTGTATTTAGCCTACTAAATTAACCGAAAATTTCACAAGAAAACAACTATAAAAGGACGACGCATTGCTCCAGGAATTCAGTCGATTCAAAGACATAGCCGAGTGCAGTAGCTTTAAGTAGCAGCTCTCTCTGGATTAAAATATATCTTTTGAATTGATTATAAAGTAAAATAAAATAAGCTCTCTTAATAAAATAAGTTATTACAAACTTAATTTTGAATTTTAAAGATTAGGGGGCACGGCAGTGCCCCCGCCAAGTCGAGCGCGAAACAAACACTGCCGTACCATCCTTTACTGGAACCATTTCGCCGCATTTTCAAGCCCCTATTTGAGAACCTCTGGATAAGACCAGAACGCAGAAATTTTCGTTTCGCCAAGTCCCACAACATTAACTATAATAATAAATAAATCGCAGTAAGGAACCTTAGACTTGGCACGACTTTGTCTAGATTTCATTACTTTTTAGAGATAAACAAGCAGCTCCATCGAGACTTGGCTAGTTTTTTACAGAATGTGTTTGGTGGGATAAATTTGAACTGAAATAATATTTACATTTGTTTTCTTTTGAAACAATTTTTTTTATTATATCTATTTTAATTTTAATTATCATTCTTCTTACGCATTATTTGAATTTATATCAGCTAGTTTTTTGTTCTTTTTTTTTAATACAATAAACACGTTAAAAATCAAGGCTGCTTGCGCATTTTTTAATTACCGCTACACAATTTTACCAGTTGCTCACGCAACACCTATATATTGCTGTAAACTTAGCCACTATACCTCCAAGATAAGATCCATTTGTAGTGCATTTGCTTCCAAAATATCTACACTGCAAACATGGACGGTGTGCACCATCTTCACATAGACGGCGACACCGTCGCATTTGTTACATTTGCAAGGCTGAATGAAGAGATCATAGCCAAATAGATGAAAACAGTCCGAATTATTCACCCATGTTTCCGTAAGAATAATGATATCTACACCAGCATCTAGTTCATCCAACAATATAGACAATTCATCAAAGTTCCTCGCCAAGCTCCGTATATTCATATGGAAAATCTTGAAAGAATTCAAAGGGTTGTTATTGAAGAAAGTTTTAGCCGCATCGTCATCACCCAGAATCACAGTGGATACATTATCAAAACTATCAAGGGAGTCTAAAAAATCTGCCATAGAAACAAAAAACCAAATTATCTAATAAAACTAATACTAACAAATAACAAGCAGAGATCATGCACTATGTTGAAAGCGAATCTCCAAGCTAAGTTATTGTAATTTTACTCAAGTCGTCATTATTCCTGATTATAGTGACGCGAGAATTTTCATCTTTTCTGACAAGAACATTTCCTTGCTTGATCCAAACAAATTTAAAACCATTGCTAGCTGCCACAGATTTCGCTTGTTTCAGCAGATTCGCAGTATGCGGAGTTAGATGTTCAGTAATAAATACACGGCCTTCACCCAGATCCTTGTGCACATCTCTCGCAGCGATACCCGAACCGTTACCACTTTGCTTCAATTTTGCCCTGTATGCGTAGATGAAATCACTGCAGGCCCTCTGTCTTGCGGAAGTCAACACAGTACTCGAAGTTGGCTTATTGTTGGGCGACCCAGCAGCTTTACTCCTACCACTCGGTATGCATTGCTCAAATCCAGATCGTTGAACTTGAAGGCGATTGCAGTAGACACGGCCTTCACAATTTCAGTCATCGACTCATTCCTTGTTTCCTTTACACCATTAATTATAACATTGTTTTTCCTAACTTCTTGCTGGATTCTATTCATTTCGTTTTTTAAGGTTTCCACTTCCAATTTCAACGATCTGTTCTCCAATTGAATTTTCTGCATTTCCTGGAGAAGCTGCTCCATTTTATTAGTGGTCTGATCAAATTTATCCGAACCCTTCAGATCACTTAACTCTTTTTTAGTTATTGCAGATACTTGGTCCAATTCACTTTTAAATTTAACGAATAGCTTATTTACCAAGCCTTCACAGTCCTCCATGACCTGATCAGTAGCACCTTTGCAAGAGTCGCACCTCCAGCTGTCGCGTTCTCTACCGAGTCTCCTAATGTTATCCACTGTCTTTAAACTACAACACTTAGAATGATAATACTCATTGCAAGCAATACGTCACGATACCGATAACTGTGGCAAATAAAATTTTTGACATTTTCCGAAGGATTTTTAGTCGCTGATCACGGGAAAAATAATAAAAAAAATCCCGGATGGACCGTTTACGAGATATCCTTCGAAAAAGATTCAGTTCATCTGGCTCCCAAAATCCTTCGGCAATTGGTTTATTTACACTTGAGGAGTGCGGAAGCAAAACTCGCTAATTTCACTTTTGCTGATTTTTGGGAAATCAAAAAAAACGTTTGATTTCTTTCGCTCTGTACGTATTTTTAATTTGAAAGCGCCAATCGCTTCACATTTCCCTTAGTCACATATCTACAAAATTTCGTCCTTCACCGACTTGATTCAAGACGTCCAGCAATCCTTGAATTTTAAAATAAGAGACTTTTGCAACCGTACTAAGAAATAAGACAGTTTTGTTGCAGGCGGTCGGGAAATTAGAGAGTTTTGCTGCAGCAACAATGAACATTGAACATGCGAACCTGTTGTATTTGATCATAAAAGTTACCAATTTCTTCTTAATTTTAGAAAAAGAAACAAAAAGTTTGTTTGTTTTTTTGGTTTGCAATTTTTATTGTAAGAGTAAAAGATAATCTATAATAATTTTACAGCTTAATGTTAATATTTTTTACTTAATATAGTAACTAAACGTGTAGATTATCATCTGCTTCTACTTGGCACTCAATAATATGGTCCCCATTACTTTCTTCTTCGTCATTTATTTCCGAAAGGTTTTTGTAAAGGTCCATTTCAGACATTTCCCGCCAGGATTTTCCAAAATGTTTTTCAAGCAAGTTCGAAATATCTCTAATTTTGGCACTTTTAAGTGGTACTCCCGTCGAAATTGGTTTCAACTTTCTTTCAAAATTATTAAAAGTGGCTTTTGTTTTCAACAGTGACCGAGAAAGCGAAAATTCGCTTCTATAGTTTACTTCACCCTGCACCGTAATATTTTTGTTTGACTTCCGAATTTTTATTATTTTGCATTGAGCAAATTTGAAATGCCAAGTAGAAGTAGACTTAAGTATTGCATTAGCGGCATCTTTCCAAGTAAACACCTTCACTTCATCACCAAATTTTTTCACAGTTCCAAATTCTTCAAAAATATTTTCGTATTCGGTACGGTGAATGATGGTATCCTTCCGTTTTATTTTTTTCTCGATACGCCCGAATACTCTATCTGGTGGAAGAAATGAATGGCCAACCATTGGAAATACCAGTTGTATTTCGTGAATGTGTCGAGGAGCTCTCTCGTGTAACCAGTACATTAACATGCCAAGAACTGTGGAGTTCTTATTTTGACCCGGACATCCGTCAGAAAATAGCTGCACTATCGAGACTTCTTCATCGAGCTGAGTATTTTCCAACTGGTAAAATAGGGCAGAAGCAATCAAATTGGAATTTCGCGAAAATTCGGATTCCAGACAAGTATATATTCTGACTGTTTCTGTGTTTTGTTCAGCATTCGAAGGTCCTTGGCACACGGTAAAATTGTAGAGATATAATTGCCGACTATAATAAGCAGACTGGTCGGGAACCTTTGGAAGAACCAAATTTTTCTGACAGTCGAAAGTCAACTTAAAAACGTGAGGAGTATCACTTTTCAATTCACTATAAAAGGCTTTTGCCTTCAAACGATGAACTCTCAATAGTGCCATGTTTTGAATTCGATCGCTCTCAGATTGTTTTATTTCGAAGCGTAGTTGAATACATCTCGAACATGCGTCCGTTGCGGGAGAGTTAAAACTTATGTTGTACTCTCTAGTAAAAATCGTTCTAAAGTAATCGTACTTTACTTTTAGATGGACATCCGACTTATCATTATATTCTCTCCAGAGTTTCCGTATGCTCCAATCACTTTGTAAGTAAAATCGCGCGCTTTTTTCCCTGGTGTAATGAGATTCAACACAGTAGAGACTTTCAATAAAAGATTTTACATTATCCTTCTTGTGGGAAAACCGTTTGGTAGCTCTGTTACCACCGCGATGTTCTGTAGGAGTTTCAGAATTCATCAAATGACGGCGACACAATCTCTGAACTCTATCGCGCGAAATTCGTAAAATATTTAGGAATGCTTTCTGACAAACCTTCACGCGGCCTGTTTTCCTTGGTACGAAGTACATTGTGGATACTGATCGCAATCGCTCCAGGCTCATATACTTGTCTTTTAGACGGTTTTTAGTTAAAGACTGTGTGGTATAATTTAATATGAGGCAATCTTGGAGCTGTTTGGTTTTGTTCTCATACAACATTTTGTGAAACGCGTTCACTTCACTTGGTTTTAGCTGTTTACACTTGAAGCATGATAGCTCTTTATGACGACAAGTGGGCATCTCGGGAGGCTCATGCGGCATATATCTAGATAGTACTTAATTAGTACTTATTCAACTGATTTAGTTAATTCGGCTTACCTTAGGGTTTTGGCTTTTTCCCTTTTCCACTTTTCTTTGTTTCGGAGTTTTTTTCTCCCCATTCCATTTTCGCACTCGCGAACTCGTTGATCCATCTGAGTAGGCAAAATTTAGCAATAGCACATGAAAACAAATCCTAAATTTTACTCACTTGTGGCACTTATCTAAAGCACTTAATTCTCTTACTTCTCTTCGGCCAAAGAGTCTCTGTAAGCCTGTTAAAAAGATATTTTTGCTACCGCACAACGTAAAACACTAAGAACATATAACACTCTCGACACTCCACACTTCATTCTTTTTCGGTTATAAACCCGATCAGCATTTTGTCTAAGTTTATATAATATATTTTCCTCATGCACTGATTTCTCCCTACTCAGTTCATTTCAATATCCTAAGCAATTAATATTTTCCTCGAGAAGGATAATAAACATTTCTCAGGGATCCGTCTAACAAGCCCATTAGCACAGACAATATTGTCTGTGCCATTAGTGAATTGCTTCTTACTTTGGATTTCCCAAGGATATCAAGAAACCCGCATGCATTTCTGCCAATGATCGCAATAAAAAATAAGACAGTTTTGCGCCAGTACACTTCGAGAAATTAGACAGTTTTGCAACAGGAACTCATTTAGGGTGGCTATTTTCAGGGCAATGAACTATTAGTGGTTAATAATTTCAACATAAAATTGTAGCTAAATAGATGGTAATCCAAATTGCGTTCGCAGTTTAAAATTTTCAAAAAATGGAATTAGCGAGTTTTGCTTCCGTACTCCTCACTTATTTATCACTTTAAGGACCTAATAACAATGTAGAGCTATTGAATTAATATTATTTTCAAGGCAAGCACGCATTCACATTATTATATGAATGAATACTCTACTTTTAAGTAAAAGTGCGTGGAAAGAATGAAATCGAATGAATCGACTTGACAGTTGAACAAAGTTTGTTTGGAAACTGTTCGTGGCGCCAGTTTTAGAGAAAATGCGTAAATATAACGCAAAATAAAAATAGTAGAAGCGCTTTTATTGTGAA
Organism: Leptogaster cylindrica; assembly: GCA_963082835.1. Classification (NCBI taxonomy): domain Eukaryota; kingdom Metazoa; phylum Arthropoda; class Insecta; order Diptera; family Asilidae; genus Leptogaster; species Leptogaster cylindrica. The sequence goes on from OY720107.1 coordinate 20,774,216, forward strand.
ATAAGGACTCTACATTGTTATTAGGTCCTTAAAGTGATAAATAAGTGTAAATTAAAGTGTAAATAAACCAGTTTCCGAAGGATTTTGGGAGCCAGATGACCAGAATCTTTTTCGAAGGATATCTCGTAAACGGTCCATCTGGGTTTTTTTTAATTATTTTTCCCGTGATCAGCGACCCAAAATCTTTCGGAAAAAATACAAAATTTCACTTGCCACAGTTATCGGTATCTCCCCAGCAATACACATAATCACATCCTTTGCATCTTTGAAAATATCATGGCACTTAAAGCAGTTGCTAGCCATTTTGAAGTAGAGAACAATATAAGAAAACGTCCGTACAAGTTCGCAGTCACTGAACGAACGAAAATAATGCTCTGGGAACGTTTCAACGAGTAGACTTTTCCGCTCGTCCCAAGATCTGTCATATGAGTTGAGATTCCCATACCACGTTTTTGCCAACCCCGCTAACCGATTTTGCATATTATAAATTTTTGCCTTATCATCCCAAGCATAAATTTCACCAAGCTGATCAAGTTTTCCCAGCCATTTCACCACACTCATATTCGCTTATTCCGGATAAAATTCGGGGATACAATCACTTTTCACATTATATTTTATGACCCTTTCCCCGCGAGTATCATCACTTCTTCTCATTAGAGCTTCCAACATACATTCCAAACGTTGAAATCTAGTGTCATAAGCTACATCATAACCATCTGCATTTTCTTTCCTACTAGTTGCATACTCATGTTTGCTACGTTTTTTGCTTTGACTATCAGTAGATGTCGGATCAAGACAACTTTCATTTCGAAACGATTTTTTATTTCGCGAATTATGGGAGTTCTCTGGGAGTCTTGCCTTCTTATCACTTCCTACTTTCGGCATGTTTGATTTATCATATTGATCGTCATCTCTACCACGCAAACTTTTAACACGATCATATCTTGCATCACGTTCACTTGATGATGATTCTTTTGAATATGCTCTTTGTCTTTTATTGCGTCCCATGATTAATGAGTACACACAACTTCACCAACTTTAACTATTTTCTGATCCCACTTTTGAATTATAAAAGTTTGGTATAAAAAAAGGGTAAAAATAAATTCATATGCAGTATGCTCGAGTTTCTGAGCTTTTATATTTATTTACTAAACCAGTACAAGAAAATCAACCGACCATCCGTTTAAGCCGAGCAACTAAGACTGCCATTACTTCCCTCATATCCTGTTTTTCCCATCAGGATCACTTCGACCTTCGGGTTGATCACGAAACGTTTTCATGATCCTACGCAGTTTCCTAGCAGATGGTCGGTAATAAATCATCCTCATCGCCTGAAGGGCTATTAAACACTTAATGACTACTTTTACATATTTTTTTCTTGTTCCTTAAAACTAATTTCCCTTATTACTAATGGTGCCAGGCGGGCGATAACGAGTGCCGTTGAGTTGTCGCTTACACATGAAAGTTAGACTCAGAATGGCATGTTCGAGTTAATTATGTCAAACAAGCCCATAGACGTGACAACATGGTATCACCAACAAGAAGCCCCGCCCACAAACATCGACAAAAATCAAAGCAACTTTGATTTTTATTCGAACCATTGGCGAGACCAAACATTTGGTACGCGTACCACCCCGTAGACGTCCAACATCAACTTGAACATGGTTTCTCAACCAAGTTACTCGTACCATTTTCGAGCATTTACAGTGCCCTTCAAGCAGGAAGCACACTAGTGAACCATTGCACCAGCACCATGGCGAACTCTTGTACCATGCAAACCATGCTCGAATGTTGTCTGCCGCACACTACAGAACCCTCCGAAAGAATTTTGTTCCGCAGTTGTTTTCTATTTTTCATAAAAATGATTCCTCATCATGCATCCTCATAAACTATGCACCACGGTTTGCTTTTTCGAGGACACCAAACATGGTGCAATCACAATGGTGCACGGTGCAAGCACCATGAGGTATAAACTATGCGGCTCTCCATATGTTTTCATGTTAAGCAAAACGTACACAGTGGTCCTTGCTACCAGAGGAACTCTGGTGCTGGTGCAATAGTTCACTAGTGTGCTTCCTGCTTTACAGTTTACAGAAGGGATGGACATGCAACCACAGTCTCAAATTGAGATTGTGTGAAAGCTTTTCAAAGCTATCGCACGCTTTTTGCACAGTGCAAAAAAGTTTACAACTTAGCTGTCAAGGAAAAATTGAGCCACTTGGCAAAATGAGTTCAAATCTACAGTGTACCTTAAAGCAACGGCTGCAACAGTTCCCAATCTTAATTGCCCTATTGGCTACTTGCGCACTTTTTCAAAGGTTCTTTAAAATATATTTCGTAAGTATTTTAAAAATGTTTCATGTTTCAAATGTTGTAGACAATACGAATATATATACGGCTATATAAGTATTCATTACGCGTACATAATTGTTGCAATTACACCAAATTGTAAAATAAAAACCGAGTAAAATTCTTTTTAGTTTCTATAAAATGTTGACTAGACAGTAGACATAGCAAACACATTTAGGAAAATTTGAAAAATAGTTCACTAAGAATTCTGTAATAGTAATGAATGAAACATAAGTTTACGAAAAATTTTAACTTATCATAATTTACTTTATAAACACTAGTTTTAGTTATGCAAATAAGTGAAGATGTTGTTCTGAAAAAATCTATTGAAAGTGACTTGTGTTATACAACTGAAAATGTAAATTGTTGCTAACTTATGACACTATAATAATTATTTCTAGGTGATAAAGTCAATTTTAGTTCAGTAATTATAAGTGAAAATTGTATGTTAAAAGACTAAATAATTTAAAAGTTAAGTAAGTAAAAGTAACGGCAGGCAAATATTATGCAGCGACAACATTAGGATACTAGGAATCCTGTACGATAAAAGACTCACGTGGAAGCAACACATTGAAGAATCGAAAAAGAAAGTAGTACAGTCTACAAGCATTAAATATTATGAAAGTGGAACACAGAAAGGGGAACAAATCGCACTACACAACTAAAACTATACAAAGCATTCGTCCTCCCGATCATGGATTATGGAGCAATAGCATAAGCACCAGCTGCAAAAACACACTTACAAAAACTCAACATAATACAAAACGCAGCCATCAGAATTGCAACCGGTGCATATAGAACAAGCCCTGTTAGCAGCCTACATGCAGAAGCTGGAATACTACCATTGAAATACAGGAAAAAAAAACTAGCTATCAAATACGCCATAAAATTGAAAAACATAGAGGACCACCCAAACAACGATCTAATATGGGAAACAAACAAGAACCCTCAGGACTGCAACAACAAGAAATTAATATCCACATGGACCCAAAATTTCTGTCAAAAAACGAAATACAGATAAACCATTTATCACAAAACCAAAAGAATGAAACCGCACGATGGAAAAATAAACAAATTTAATTTAATTTGACCCTAACTAAATACAACAAAACGGACACACCCATGCATGTCTATCACCAAGAAAAGGATACCATACAAAAATACAAAAATATTAACAATATAACCAAATCTTTACCGACGGATCAAAAAAGGACGATAGAAGTGCATTTGTGGTAATAGCAAACGAAGAAACTCATTCGTATAGACTACCAAGTACATGCAGTGTCTACACAGCAGAACTGAACGCTATATTGTGTGCAACCGATTCCGATATCGCGATCAGAAGCTACAAAAACAAGTACATCATCCTGACTGACTCCCTTAGTATGCTAAAATCCATCCAAAACCAAAAACAAAATATGAACAATGCAATAATGGGAAACATATACAAAGTTCCGGTGTGGAGATAGCCACACATTACTTCCATGTTCATCATATCGTTAACGGCAATGACAAACAAAAAAGAATTGTCTGCAGGTGTCGCTCATTTCGGACTGCTACTTCTGCACCCACGACCATAACCTAAAAAATGTTGGACCCGTGGACACATTTTTAACTGTAAGTTAGCCAAATCAAATGCGATCGAGCTCAAAATCAATAGGCATGATCTCGACATATTACCAGACATTTTGGTACAAGTCCCGGGAAATTTAATTTATTTTGACGGCAGTTATCGTTGAAAATCGGAAAATTATAAAACCCATTATAACTCCCTTATTTTAATACTTGGTGAACATCTTGTAATCTAAACCTGAATAGTCTAACGAGCTGAACAAAACGCAAAAAGAAATTTTGAAAAAGACCGATTTTTAAGGAAATTATGACCATTTCAAAAAACAACGGAGCTACGGAGCGACGGAGCGACTGAACGACACCAAGCTAAAAACTTCCAGAAAGTGTTTTTAACTACTCCCGACAACGATTCCATAATTTTTTCGGATACTCATTTTTCGCACCATCACCATACTTCCATTCCTATATATAGGAACATGGAAGTAAAACATAAACAAATTAACTGAAGACCAAAAAGATATAATGATGATGTGGATACCAACCCATGTTGGAATAGGAGGCAATGAAGCAGCAGACCAAACAGCAAAAAACGCACTACAAATAACTGCAACAACAAACTACATAATCGAAGCAATCGATGTCTACAATACAGCCAAGAAAAAGATATGGGAAAAGTGGACCGATGAATGGAAACTCAACTAACAAAAATCAAAAACGAACCAAAATTATGGACAACAGTAAAACAAAATAATAGAGAATTTGAAATAAAATTAGCCAGTATCAGGATAGGACACACAGCAAAAACACGCGAATGGATTCTCAATAAAAACCCCAGACCGGGTTGCACAGAATGCCAAAAACCTCTTACAAATGAGCGTATCCTCATAGAGTGCATGCAGTACCAAGAAGTAAGAAGGATATTGAATATAACAGGAAGTCTGAGCGAAATATTAGGAGACAATGAAAATGCAATTAAATAAATCGAGAATTACATTAAAAAAGTCAAAATCTAATTAATCTCGACCGAACCCAAAAAAGGTCTATATAACCAATCTGGTTGCTGACCCTTAAAAATTATATATAAAAAATAAAAAAAAAGTAAAGCAAAATGTAAGAGTAATTAAACGTGAAAAAGCCCAGCATCGCTTTACCATACTAAAATGTAACAATTACTTGAATGAGGATTTTATATGGAGACAATTTCATCATGTTTTGCGTCATCTCATTAGGATACTTGTAGCTTTTGTTGTTTTAAAATGAATAGTGCACTGTTTGCAATTGTTGCGAAAATCTTTCACGAAAAGGCACCTTAATGTAAACACACGTATTCAAATTAATAAAAGCACTTTACGTAGTACAAAATACTAAAGCCACAAGATTGAAACTCGCCGGTTCCTACTCAACGCTAAGAAAATCTCTGGAGTACAGGTGAAGTATACAGTATACACTGTACATTATAAAATATACTTGGTCATTAATGCAGGATTAAGTGATACACAATGTAGCTCATTTCGAATGACGATTTTGTGGATGCAAAAATAAACGAACTGAGATCCTTTTCCAATGCAAAAGCAGGACGAACAAAAGTTATTATTGAATTTATGCAAGTGATGTGATATTTGATTCGAACGCTGCGATTATAAATAATTTATACAATATACAGTGCAAACGGTTATGAACAAGAAATGCCCTAATTGTGATTCAATTTATTTAAACTAGAACATTGTGACAAAAACTGATTTTTTTTGTAATGAATCAGGAAGTAAGTGTAAATGCACTACATGGATTAAAACATTCAGTTTAATAATGTAAGAATTTTCGGTTGTTTTTGACTGTTTGAATTCGAACGAAAGCTTTTGTCAAAGTCCATCAAACAAAAAGCTATTTGTGTATTTACTTGACACTTCAAAGTGGTTCTCGTGCAGTGGATGAACATTGCAATTTGCAGAGGAATAAACTTTTTTTATTGCATCCTTTATTACTTCGATAATTTGAAGCAGATAACATTGAAAATTACTTACTTGGCTACCGGATGTTCAACAAAAACATTACTGAAAGTTTCTTCACGGAAGAAAATGTGGGGCTTAGCCGTAAGTAATTCATTAACTAGAATTTAATTTTGTGCGAATAGGTCCTTGAGTAACGAAACGGCCAGGCCCCACATTTTGACTTAAAGTTAGGTGTAGGGTTTGTCAAGAACTTAAGACTATGATTCATACAGAACGCTGTACGCTATGATGAGAGTTAGAGAGTGTTAGGTTAGGGCGTGTATAGTTAGGAGATTGGCACTCCATAAGATCTGATAATTTTTTTACAGTGCAAGCAATATATGCCTTGGCGTTACTTTACATGAAAATGTTTTTGGTGGGATTCATTCTTTCCCATAAGATCCCACTGGGTGAATTTTTTTTTGTTCGTACCTGCTGCGTTAACTGTAAACCACAGCTCCGTGTCGTCTAAAAATATAGAACTGAGCAATTGGGCAATCTTTCTGAAATCAAAGAAATACGCATAATTAAAAGAAGATGAAATAGTGCACATTAAGAGTTTCTCACCTAAGCCCTAAGTATATGTGAAATGTGGTATTAGTGTTACCCTTGCTGGCAGATGCGGCAGACCAACATAACACTTGTCGGTGTGTCTTATCCTGCTAAATGCGCTCGTCTCCGCGTGCCTCCCTTGAAGGTGTCGAGAATTGGAAACACTTTCTGTTTGTTCTCAACAATATTCAATTTTTCGAACACTTGTATTTCGTCGTCGTCATCGCTCCTCAGCGGGAAGTCCGGTTGTCCGCCTCGGTTTCGAACACTGAAATCATTGCAACATTACAATACTCATATTAGTCATTTGATCATTTATTAATGACATTTAAATTATTAATTGTAGTTTTGTAACAATTAACTCACTTTCAGTGGGGGATGAAAGGGGGCTGATTATGCAAGACGATGCGCTGCCGGTGATGGATTGTTCTAATGGATGGATGGCTGATCTAAATTAATAAAATAAACTCACCAACTTCGAAAACTGAAAACTGTTAAAAAATACTTTTATTTTCCACGGAACTTCACTACTTTTGATAACAACTTAATGACTGCTTGGAGAACAATGCGCAACTGAATCGCAGTGGGCTTTACTTAGGCCTGTCTCCAAAACTAGCGAGAATTTTTAAAACAACCGAGATTTTTCATAAAACAACTGGGAGTCTTCATAAAACAACTGGGAGCCTTCATAAAACAATCGGGACATTTTATACAACAACCAGGACCGTTTGCCAAACAACCGGGTCGCTTCATGAAATATGCCGGCTGCTTTATGAAAAATCTCTGGTGTTTACGAAATATTTCACAATTCGCATAAAACACGACATGACATGACTTCGACACATTGTTACTTTCCTGTTTCAACGGGATAACAGGAGCGTATGTTGGGTACGTTGATGAACATCCAGCAGATCTTGGTCAAACAATAGCAAGGAACCTTTTTGAGTTTACTGTGTACATGGCTTGGTTCTACAGCAAAAGGGAGAATGCGACAATTAAGTACTCTTGGTTGTATATCAACAGAGAACCGATGCATATATTCGGTTCTGATTAGTTGGTTTCGGAATGATTGGTACACTCGGTAGAAATCTACAAAGTATACTCTTGCTAATGAAAATTCCCTGTTACATTTAACAGACTGCGTCCCGATTAACTAATCCCTCGGTTAATTTGTTTCGAATCCCGATTGCCCATTCTGAATTCTCGGTCAAAATATCCGTTCCCTGTTATTTACAACAGAGAACTAACTTTTTTCAACCGATAAAAACAAAATAACCGAGTCGAAATCCTCAAATTTTCAATCCGTGGAATATGATGTACACTATATTATAATTTTCACCGTCCCGGGTGAAACCGGGTAGACCTGCTAGTTACATATAAACTTTCTTTCGTTAAATATTGTTATAAATACATACTACAATTTGTAATTTAAACGACACTTTTTTTATACGGTCTTTTAGACTTTGCCTCTTTTACATGCCCTTTTAATAACTTAAAAACAATTTTTTTTAACGACGGCAAAACAGTTTTAGCATGTTTTTTGATACGGTTTCTAAAAAACTAACTTTTTCGGTTTTAAAATAGTGCCGTTCTATAATACATCTGGCGTATTTAATAGTTGGTCTAAACCCATTATAGTTTCCGTACTGGATTTTATGTAAAATGTAACCCTTATGAAAAGTTTTGAAAAATATTTTTTTCTTGCTCCAAGTTTAAACTGAAAAAAACTCACCATGAAGTCTTGGATAATATCTTCGGCACCTTCAGCGCCATTGTCGTTGACTATTTCTATGAACAAGCAAGCGGTTAGCGGGCTGTAAACAAATAACATTCTGTGGTGTAAAAAGTTCCTTGACTTTAGTGCATAGATCTGTAAATCTTTTTTCGGAGATTACAATAGAAATGCAACCCTGTGTTATTCCTGAAGTATAGGTGTAGGATGTGCACAATGTTGTGACTGTTACTGAAGAGTACTCTTGAATCATTTTTGAAATGATGGATTCAGCGGTACATTCTGTATTCAGCATTGTTATTCCACCTGGATATTCATTTTTGTTTTTGAATGTTTGGAGTAGTAAAACAAGCCTCATTTTATAAATTGTAGTACTAATACCTTTAGTAGCAAGTGTTTGACAAAAAAGTAGGAATCATGATCCCACTGTTGAATTTGATTTAGCAGCTGTGTTCACGAAAAGTTGCATTTGATCGCTGTCATTATACGCACATACTACTAACTGTGACAAGCTGTCGAAAGCGCAAGTGTTTGTTAGAGAAAATTTTCTTTTATCTTAAGAGCTCTAAGGTCACGCCGCGCCGTTATGTCAAGGTGTGCTATTTGCCGTTGGCGTACTACATATGACTTCAACGACTTCATTTTCTTTGCCTAATATCGCTTGTTGAATCTCGGCATCATATCTGAGCATGCAATATTTTTGCGTGAGCAACTGGTAAAATTGTGTAGCGGTAATTAAAAAAAATAAGCAGCCTTGGTTTTTAACTTATAATAATTAAAAATTAAAATATAATAAAGAAATTGTTTCAAAAGAAAACAAATGTAAATATTATTTCAGTTAAAATTTATCCTTGGCAATCAAAATTTAGTCAAATGCAAAATTAATTTTATAAGAAATGAAGAGCTAAAACGAGATTTCACGCAAAAGATTCCAACAAACGATCGCGACAGTTATTAACGGCGGACAACAAGTACATCTGGATTCAATGTCTTTTATGAAAAAAGCATCACTAGACCTGCGTACTTTGCTGTTGATGATAAATCCCCGCCCGACTGGAAGAACTTGAAGAGCCTGCTGCGAACCTGGTGGAGAGTTTTCTTTTATATATTTTCTGCTCCCATCATATAGTACTGCATGGGTCGAATTCGATCTATGTGCTTTTATAAATGCTGGGAATGAGAAAATCGTGTACACAAAAATTCTGCAACATATTGTCGCTAACGCCTGATGCTTTTAGTTATACTTCGAGTATGTTTCGCTTTATGCTGAACGTACAATTAATTTTTAACTGGCAAAAGTCGGTTTGTGCTCCGATTTGATCCATGCAGATCGATATTGCAGCATTATGATGAATATTTTTATGGCAGAGAGAATGTCGCCGCTGGTTGTCTCCCTTTTTTTATGTTGTCCCTTTCTCACTAATGGGCAACATAAATATCTTTAATTCTGTTAATTATGCAATGTTGGGTATGTTGATCGCCCTCTTTTGGATGTTTCCTGACCGGACAAGTTAATACTATTGACACACTGCTTGGTTAACCAAGTGGAGACTTGGTTAAGAGCTAAACCAACTCAAATCAGGTGGTTTCGACTTGGTTCCCCATACAAGTGACTTGGTCAGAAACCAAGCAAAAGTGACTTGGTTAACGAGTTAACCAAGTACTTTCCAATAACTTTCCAAGAATCCGCGTCAAACTTCACAGCAAACCTTCCAATATCTGACATAGTCATTCGTGTGTTCCGATCAAATTTTAATACATTCTAATACCATTGACACACAGAGCTTGGTTAACCAACTCTCCGAGTTAACCAAGAACGAAACCAAAATAGGTGACACACATTGGAGAGTTGGTTTATTTTGACAGTTGCTATTTGTTTACATTTTGCAAACATATTTTGTGAGTTCCTTTTTGTCTAAAAATGAATACTCAGAAAGAAGTAATGTTAGCGATAGCAGTTACGATAAGGGAAAATAGCAACAAAAGATTATTTGAGCAATAATCTAATGCTGTTTCATTTATTGTGCACTTTGCATCATCATCGCGTAATTGCTTTTGCAATTGCTGCACCCCACACCTCCAAAAGAAGAAATTCGGTTAATTTTGTCCATGCAACTCTTTTCTTATACATATAAAAAGTTAATAAATTCCTGTAGCTGCTCTTTATTTGATATCTTATTTATAAAAAAAAGGTCATACAGTCTTGTTTTTCGATTATTTATTTCGAAAATTCATACGTTTCGAATCCTGTTTGATTTCATCAGTGAAATTCAAATAATAAAAATAAGAAGAAAGTGAAGAATTAAACAGGATTCAAAACGTACGAATATTTGAAATAAACAATCATAAAAGAAGACTGTATGGCCTTTTTTTATAAATAAGATATCATATTAGAATGTATTAAAATTTGATTGGAACACACGAATGACTATGTCCAAATCATCGCAAGTGACAGCAAGATGACAGCAAGGCTTGCAAAAAAAGTTTGTAGTAAAAAATTTAAATATTTTCACTTAAAGACTTGAACTATTAGCTTGTCCCCGCCTGCAATATCCTTTCCAACATTTAAGTTATATTTATATAAGACATACACATAGTCTATATTTTATTAATTGCTTAAGCGTATCGAACACATAAACATTTCATATTGTGTTATACATTGCTTTTACAAATTTCTATAGATTAAATATAACTTGTTTTTCGCTTTTCAGTTGATACTTCTTAATGCAGTCGGGTTTTTTGTTTTTTAAATAATTTATTTTTTTTCTGTGCCTAAACGAGAGCCATTCTTTCGCTCCTAAACGAGAACCTTGCTTTTCCTGCTACTAAACGAGAGCCGTCCCAACCCAATTCTTGTTCATAACAAGAGCTATCCAGAATAAATTGTCTTAACTCAAGTTAAACACTTATTCTTTATTATATACCTTTGGTTTATTTAAAAATAAATAATCCTTTTTGTTTGATTAAAATTAATTTAACCGCAGAGTATTTTTTACAACTTACATTTTCGTCTCCAAGAAAAACTAAACTAAAACAAAATTAAAACTTGACTTACTACCATTGAAAATTAAAAATAATTAAATTGAAACAAGTAGTGAACGAATTATTTAAACAACAAGTAATTCCCCACATACCATCTTGATTTAAATTGATATAAAAATAAAATGAATTAAATGAATAAAATAAAATAAATGCTTGATTATGATATTACTGGCTCCTCCTCACTGTTTTCCTCCACTTCGTCATCAAAATCTGTGTCTTCCAAATGGCACCATGGGTTTCATCCGTTCAGCAGAATGTACGAATTCATACGATTTCTTCGATAGTTTTAACTCCTCGGCATCAGATATAATATATCGATCATGCGAGAGAACAGCCTTGACTACATAAGGCCCCTTATATCTGGGTTGCAGCTTCCTCGTCATCATGATTAATTAGCACCAAATCTCCCTACTGGTACTTCCTAGGACCTTGATGGTTGATGTTGAAGTTATTTGCCTGTTTGTTTTATTTTTCTGTAATTCTCTGTAGTACTTTTTCCCTAAGTTCCGCTATTGGCATGGATTCTTCTCCTCTTGTTCCATAGTGTCGTGCAATGCAAGTAATAGCTTATTCTCCAAAATATCGCGCGGTTTATATGTTAATACCAAATGATTTGAGGTCACTTTTGTTTTTGAATTTTTAAAACTATTCATTGCCCATTGAATCGCCCGCACATTCCACTGCCATCTACATCCTTGGTCATTGTAGCTATTGCGGTTGTAACCGTTCTGAAGTACCTTTCCACTTGACCGTTTGAACGCGGAGAGTTTGTACAGTTGTAGATACATGTTTAATGCAATAATTCTCATAGCAATATCTTTCAAATTCTTTAGTTGTGTACGCAGTTCTCCTATAATTGATAATTCGACTGGGTAATCCAAAATATGGGCTCATATCGTTCAATACTCTTATTACTCTTTTAGCATTGGTCGTTTTCACTGATCGAAGTATGACGTACTTTGTAAATGAGTCCACGATTCCTATCACATACGCAATTCCAGTTTTACCTTTTGGGTATGGGCCTAAGTGATTCACATGAATTGTATGGAATGGTATCGCTTTCCGCTCTGGTGTATGGAAGACATATTTATTTTCATCTTGTCCTCTTTTATGATACAGGCACTCAATGCATGATGCAATATATTTGTTTACAACAGCTTTCATGGTAGAAAACCAAACATATTTCCTTAGCGTTTCCACGGTCCTATCAATTCCAGGATGTCCTCTGTCATCATGAGCAGATTTTATTACCCTCCATCGTGTTCCTCTTGGTAAAGCGAACCTGGGACCATTAGGTGTAATCTTAAATATCCTTCCGTTTGCTATCGTAAAATTGCCCTTGATGCCGTCCTTGTTTTAGTGATTCACAAGCTCCTTGTTTAAAACTTTACGTATTTCTAGGAGATAAGGATCCTCTTTTTATAATATAGCCAACCAGTCCTCCTCCCAAACATCAATCATCAACATTTTGTCCGTCACGTTTCCCGGTACCTCGCTTCCCTGAGCGGTACATCGCGATCGGCTTAAAGCATCTGCATGTCTAAGGTTGCAAGCAGGTCGAAAAACTAATTCGAAATCAAATTCTGAGATTTTCAACCACCATCTGGCTATTCTGGGGACTAGATCCTTCTTCTCCTGCGTTTGTCGTAAAGAGTTGCAGTCCGTTATTACTTTAAATTTCCTATTCAGCAGGTACCTATTGACGACAAGTAGGGAAAATCCGTAGGAATTGAATAACTTTGGTCAGAAAATTTTCCAATATCCGTCCAGAAATCCAAGCCCAAACATCCTAGCGATTTTCCTATGGAATTTGGTCACTCTTCTTCCGAATTTCCATAGCAAAATATTATCCGATGTTCCGCAAAATATTCCTAAGAATTGCTCGGAAAATAATCCAATGCTTCGTTATTAGAATCCATAGATTCTGGGTAATTATTTCCATACTAAATTCCAATGAATGTGGTGACAAAACATCCATCCATTCATAGGAAAAAAATCTTCAACTTTATCCGAACAATCATAGGAGAAAAATCCTACCAACGTTGTATGGACGAAAAATCCGATAAATTTCCAGACTTTGTGAAAAATAGTTATATAATAATATCCTCAATCAGGATATTATTTCAGCGGGAATTAAAACATGATATCTGGAAATTTATCGGATTTTTGTTTATCGGGTGTTACTATAAAATAAAATAAAAAAGAAGAAAATCTATATATTCTATATACTTCATTTATTTATTTTTAAATTTTAAGTAAAATAAAATATTTACATTGAGCTTTCGTCTATAATACTTCTTTCATAGTGGCATCATTGGCGTCAGCCTGCTCCTTTAATTCGGTTGAAATTTCCTCGTTGCCATCTTCTTTATTTTCTTCGTTAATTTTCTCACACTCATCCTCCTTGTATTTTGTTTTTTTTGCACATGATGGAGATACACCTTGCAAGACTATTTTTTTATTTGCCTCGGTATCAGTCTTTCTCTTCTTTTCCGATTTCTTCTTCTCGCCGCTTTGTTGTTCTCCTTTGTATTTCATTTTTTTCCTTCCGCTGTCTTTTCGTTTTTGAAAAGCTAATTTTAAAGTTTTGGTTCTTAATATTTCAGTGGTGTCGCCGTATAGAACTTCTTTTACACTTTCTATAAATAAAAATAAAAAGTAAAATATAGTAATGAAGTATGTTGTAAATATCTTCATAAAATATAGTAGTTGTCTAATAATTTTCGCTGACTAAAAAAACTAGCTTGTATATTGCATAAGAAACAATGCGAAACCGTTGCATATTATGTATATTCCAATCAATTGCAAACGTTCCACAATTATTTAATCTTTTCTCAGTGCTATAATTATAAAGGATTATATTAAAATGAAATGTTGGCTATTGATGGAATAGTGCTGTATTTTTAGATGCATAAACGCTTGCGAATTTTCATACGAGTATACCTAACCAGCGAAGAAATATAATCATAGGTATGACTTAGTTTAATACTTTTTAATTACATTTACCTTGAATGGCTTTAAAAATTGAAGAATTTCCAATTACAATTTTGTCTTCAAAAGCCGTCCAAGAAAAATGGTGCAGTAAATCTTCTGTGAAAATGGTTTTCAATATGATTTTAAAATTATACTGCATATCAGATGTTCTATCCATTTCATTGAAATAGGAATTAAGCTTTTCTTTCTGAAAATAAATTGGAAATAAAAAATTGTTTATTATGAAAATTTATGAAAAAATTTACCAATTTATTGTATGATGTGTCAAGTCTACTAATGTCTTCCTCTATTTCCATGAATTCTTCCTTCGATTTTATGGGAAATCCTGATTTGGAAGAAGGGACGCATGGAGTATTCTTTGAATCTTTCTTAAGTTGCATAACGATGCGTTTTATTGTTGACAAATCCGTAGCAAAATCTACCAAAGTCGCCTGTACACTCGCTTGTCCATCAAGTATAGTCTTGTGAATCGCGCTTAGAGAATTAAGAACCGCAGTGTTAAAATCGACGAATTGAACTTCTTCCGCTGTAGTTGTTGTTATAAAATCTCCAGAAATAACATTGTTAGTATTAATGGAATTAGTTGCATCTGCAGTTTTTTCGTTAAGATTGCTTAAATTACCAACGATGACTTCAGAACTTTGATTGGTAACAGTTGTTATTTCGGTTGGTGGATTTTGGCACTTTTTATCCCATATGCTGTTAAGTTCTTCGATATTATATTCGTCATCACTTTCATCCGAATCAAATGGATGCTGGTTTAACGCCACATAAGAACTTTCTTTGTTTCTTTTAGAAGATACGGTATTCGATTGACCAGGTAGTTGAATTGTCTGACTCTGATTAATTTCTCTGTTAATCGATAATAGTTCCTCATCATCACAATCAGTTGAATCGATAGTAGCCCTTTTTTCTTTATTTCGAGCTTCTCCAAATGAATCTAAAAAACACATAGAATCAGTTATAATAAGAATAAATAGTATGATACAAATTAATGTTACCTGCTGTACTCAAAATTCTACGAAATCGATGTTGAGTCCAATTGGAATCAGGATCTGCACAGGATTCTAGTAAGGCTCGCACATTTACGTCCTTCTTAATTGGTGGCCATGAGCAAGTTTTATTCTCAAAATTGATCCATTTTGTCGGCACAAGCGAAACGGACGAATCATTAAATTCGCAAATTATATAGGTTACAGTTGTAGGCATTATGTTGTTCGAAGTTTATTATTATGTTTATAGTTAATGATGTTCAAAGTTAATTAATTAAAATATGATGTGTGAATTAGAACCATGAAGTAGTATACACCCTGTAGTTGAAATGTGGCAACCTTCGAAATATTTTCATGAAATATATAGTTTTTAATGTTTGAAAGAAATAGTGTGTCACTTGTAAACATTCCCAGTTTTTCAGATCTAATCGGTGTCAAGTAAATTGATTTTAAATTTAAAACTTTTCGACATTTAAGGATAAAATTACCATCGCCCTCATTATCATACATAGATATTATTTTTAAAATTTCTGAGGCTTCGTTTAGAAATATATAATTATTTGGTTCAAAACATGAAAGTTTATAATTGTTTAAGTAAATATATTCGTAACATCCACTCTTTAGTTTTTTATATTTTGCTGTACATTTACTTTTGATAAATCCGACTGATTTTTTTAACTGCGTTAGCTCAGCATATCGGTTATAAATTTGTTCCAAAACTTTCCACCCACTTTTTGCCATTTTTTTTAAAAATTGTAAAAAATTTTCGAATTTAAAAGAACTGTAATCATCGAGGGGAGCTTCAAAATATTTTACATCATTTGCCAAGTGAAGTAGACTGTGGACGTTAAATGAAGCAGTATGCAGCCCGTATAACCTGGGAAACTGTTCAACAAATATATTCAGCAACTTTAACGCCACATCATTTTGAACCACACATATTTTTGAAGTGGAAAGTATACGAATGGCACAATGTAGGAGCAAGAAATGCTTAAAATAATGTATATAACAGTAGCTGACGAAATTCGGTCGCTTTAAATCTTTTAAGATATGTAAGAGCTCTAGGTTTGCGACTAAATTCAACAGGTAATTGTGGGCCGATTTGTGTTATTGCATTTGATAACTTTTCAATTTCATTTCTTGACAAACTGTATTCTTTCTTTCTAACAACTATCCACAATGTTAACAACTGATTCATAACTCCTAGTAGTACAGCATGCATAGGATCGACAGGTACATTTGAAACACATCCAATATTTAGTTTCTCGATCTCCAATGACTCCTCTGTAAGGTGATGTTCGATGTCCTTTTTTTTACTGAAATCCGAATCGGATCTTAGATTTGAACAAATTGATGGAAATGTAGTTCTTTGCAACACACGAATTCCTCTTATTTGACATTTATGGCAACTATAATATCCGGAAAATGTCTTAATATTCAATAAAAATGCCCTTGCCGGGGCATCAGCAACTATTGATCTAACTTTTAAATAATATGTTTTACTTTCATGAATAAATCCGTTTTGGTTTATGTCCAAGAATTCCTCAACAAACAAATGAAAGAACTTGTTTATATTTGAGGGTTTCTTTTCACCAAAGTGGGTGCCTATTAGCAAAACATGTTCAAATCCAACAACATTCATCAATATTGGCCACAAATCATTGGATGAGCTCTTGGAAACTGGTACTCCGTCAATATTTAAATCAATGTTAATAATTCCTGCATTTAGTTTGTGGGTGAAAAAAAAGTTTTTCAAACACGCTTTAATTCCAATATAGAGAAACTGCTCGTTGTCGAAATTTATAATATGAACATTCTTGGGAGTACTACATAAGCTTCTACGATCTTTTGGCAAATTTGGATCATCTTCTCGCAAAATATCTAACAAAGAGTTAACAGAATGTCTAGTTTGTTTAGTTAGTACTGCCCATTCCGCTAGTTTTTCTCTTTTAGTCTTCCTGGTCAATGATTCATAATCTAGCTCGACGTTTTCCTCGTCATCAGTCAATTCTTCAGAGACCCCCTCTGATAAAATTTCATATTCCTCATCAGACTCTTCAAAAGCCTGTAATAAATTCCCTGAGGCAACTAATTTGTCATCGGTACATAGTAAAGTTTCATTGATATCATCCGGTGGACAGGGTAGAGAAATTAGATTTGAAGATGTGATATTGTACTCATTTATATTACTGCTATGCCTATCTCGAAGATTTAATTTAAATGAAATCAGATGGGTGTTTTCATTATTCAATAAATGGTTTTTAATTGGAAATCTGCAATTAATATATTGTTTCGCTTGTCGCCGATCACGCCGACGCAGGTTTCTATTATTTCTATAAAATAAGTTATGCAAATATAAATAATACGTATATAACTTGTAATACATATTAAATATAATATATAATATAATAATAAACGGAACAAGTTTACAACACGTTTACAACAGAAAGCACTCAAATCAGCACGAAGTGTAATTCCTAAGAAATTCCTGCATATTCGTCACTTTTAAACCAAAATACATGTCCATGCAAAATTTAATTAAAATCCGCCGCTGCCTTCTGGGTGGTCGCGTGGTTGTAAACTTATGCCTTATAAACTAAAAATATGACAATTACTTACAATTTATGCATTAAGCACTTTCAGGAACACACTTTTTAAGAAATTTTCACTTGACTCGTCCGCTTTGTTACGTTTCTTTCACTTGATTGAATACTTGTCAAAAAACGTTGGCGTCTATTTGGAAAAATTTCCAGTGATACTTCAGAGGTTGGTATAATTGTGAGGAAATCGATATGGAGGTATGGAAACTTAACATTGGCATACATTGTTCGGAAAAATATCCAAGGATAGAAAATTATCCAAGAAAACTTAAATCAGGAAATATAATTTTAGCTCGAGCGAATTTCTCAATATGGAGCTTCGGAGACAAATTCCATGCTTGTTCCGAATATCCAATACATTCTCCATATTAGATTACAATGTGGATTCTACTTCCGAGATTTCTCCACAGTTTTATTGGATAATTATCTTAAGTGAATCCCATGTGGAGTTTTGCATGGAATTGTAGTCCATTCTTCCTGCAATTGGTTGGAATTTCATTTTTACATTATCCGAACATTTTTCCTAATTGGACAAAATTTCGGAATTTCTGAAAAATTCTCCTTATGATTTGCGAACATTACCAGGATTATTTTCCTAACCTTTCCAAACTTGGAGAAAATTCCAAATATCCGGCCCAAACTCCAACACATTAGGAGAATTCTCCAACAACTCCAAGCATGTACCCGATCTAATCATCGGAGAATATTTTGAAATATATCCACATATCCAAACTTTTGTGTTTCGATGTCAATAGGGACGTAGTATTTGTATCTGTAGTATTTGTATCTGTCCAGCTCGTAGCTGTGATTCTTTGATTCGCATTCTGTCGTGGCACGGCTGAATTAAGAAACGGGTTTTAAATCAACTCCAGAGTTTTGCATCAATATTCCAGCAACCCCATGACAGCTTGCGTCTGTGTGCACTTCATGGTCTGCGTTCTGATCGTAAATAGCAAGTACTGGCCTTTTACTTAACATGTCCTTTAATTTCAAAAATGAATTTTCCGCCTCCTCCATCCACTTGAATTCAATATTCTTGTGCAGAAGTATATACAACGTAAGACCCGCTTTTTGGATCTCTGCCAAGAATTGTCGTATGATTTGCATATTCTCTTCAATGGTTTTTGATGATATTAAGATATCGTCCATAAAAGTTATAATGTCGTTTGAGTTGAGAGATTGAATGATCTTCGCCATTAGTCGCATAAATGTCGCAGGAGCGTTTGTGAGACCAAAAGGCACCCTCGTAAACTCATATTGTCCTTCAGGGGTAATAAAAGCTGTAAAGTGCCTGCTGTCTTCTGCAACCGGTATCTGGTGGTAACCACTCATGAAATCCAAAGAGGTGAAGATTTCTTTACCTGCAAGCAAATTTAGCGTCTCCTCTATGTTTGGAACGGGAAAGGTCTCTCTCTGGTTGTGTAATAGAATTTAATTTTCTATAGTCCATACACATCCGATAATCACCGCCTTTTTTAGGAACTAACGGTACTGGGCTGGCATATTCCGAAGTTGATGGCTGTATAACATGGATACGTAAAAGGTCATCAATTTGTTTTTTCAATACTGGCCTTAAACCATATGCTACTTTATATGGATGGTATCGAATTATTTTATTCTCCTTTATTTTTATGATTATTTCCACTAGATTCGTTTTACCCAACTGATTTATGTTTTGTGGAAAACAATTACGAAAATCGTGTATCAATTTGAGCAACATTTCCTTTTGATTTTCACTCACATTTGTGTTGATTTGTATTTTTGTAATGTCTATATTTTCCCAATTATTTTGAATAGTCACTTCATGAGGTTTTTCTTGTAAAATGTCAAAAACTCCCCACTTCTTAATTATCTTAATTTCAGGGCGATCCAAAAAGTTTCTCCCTATTATCATATCTACATTTTGGGCAGAATTATCTACCACCATTATATCAATTGAAATTTCAATGTTCGACACTTTTACGCGTTTATGTATTTTACCGAGAACTTTTGTTGTTTTGTTTCCGAATCCCACAAGCTTCGCGTTACTTCCTTCGATCCCCCAATTATATTTACATACTACTTCTTGAAGGATAGTGCTGCATTCGCTGCTTAAATCAAAAAATGCCAATACTTCTCTACCGTCAACATAAACCATTTTGTGATATTCGTCATTTAGTCAGGAATTTGTCTCCTCTCTAGTGCTCAGATTTGAGACATGCTTTGTTCGGCAATCTCTCGATAAATGTCCTTACTGCTGGCATCGGAAGCATTTTAAATTAAGTTTTGTAGGACAAGTTTTTGCGTAATGTCCTATTTCGTTACATTTATGATTTATGATTCGTCATTTCGGCTTCCTTCATTTTCTTAAATTTATCTGATCGGTTATCCCGATGATCTCGCGAATTGTACTCGTTTTGTTTGTATACATTGTGAAAATTCCTTGAAGGTTGGTATTTATATCCGTTTCGTGCGTATTGATTACTGTCGCCAGGTTCCCCGTTTAAATTTCTTCGTGATTGCCTCTGTTTTTGAATTTCCTCAAAATTCTTTACAATAGCTAACAAATCTGAAATACTTGCGCAATCTGTTGCCATTGTTCGTTAAGTTTTGGTCAGTCAATCCGGATATTATATATCTTACTATAAAAGCTATTTAAAACTATCAAAATTTGATCAAACTGTCCCCCGACAGCAGTCAAAATTCATAGCAACAAAACAAATTGCGAAAAGTGTTTGTACCCACGTAGTTGCGTTAAGTATATCCTTTTCTCCTCTGGACTAATAATGCGTCGAATTAACCGATGTCAAGTGAAGCATTTCTCCGACATCTTGTTCGCTCTAACTAAAATAACTTGTCTTCAACTTTTTAGTTCACTTTTTGTATAGGCAGTCGTGTTTTAGAATTATTTTAATTCTTTATTTTTTATTTTATACTTTTTAGTGACAGTAAAATTTGCGCACACTTGAGATTAACTCCATTGGTTTAGATTCCTTGGACAAACTACACGAAAAAAATAGTATTTCTTCTAATAATTCGGGGTGATATCGAAAACTACGGCTATTTACTTTTTTAAAGACTTCCGAAGGATTTTGGGTCGCTCATTACGGAAAAAATAATTTAAAAAGTCTAAAGCATACCGTTTACGAGATATCCTTCGTAAAAGATCGGTTAATTCAAACCACGAAATCCTTCAGAAAACCGGTTGCTAATCACTGGAGGCCACTTTAAGGACCTAATATCAATTTAGGCTCCTTTTAACAATAAATGAATCATTTTAATTAACCATAATTTGTGTGTAATTTACAAAATTCCAAAAATAATCCGCCGTGAAATAATCAAAACAAAGAACTGTCAAATGAGTTTGGTTTTGTGATATTTCATATTTATAAAATTTTCATATATTTGGGGCTTACTCGCTTTTACAAAATGAACTAAAAGTACAATAATCAATTAATTGTCATTGTTGCCCATTGCAAGTGTCGTACAGAGATTAAAAACCGGTTTCCGATTGATTTTCTGATATGAGTGTACCGATTATTTTGGAAGGATATTTCGTAAACGGTACGTTTTGGAATTTTTTTTACTATTTTTCCCGTGATCAGCGTCCCACAATCCTTTGGAAAATATCGAAAATTTGAATTTCCGCAGTTATCAGTATCGTGCAAATAATTCTATAATTAATCAATTTGCGGGCCATATGATTTGACATTTTAAAAGTTTAGGTACCCTATGCCACTCGAGATAACATATGGATTCTAACCATACCACATCAAAATCGGTTAAAGCATTCAAAAGTTATGGTGGAATAAAAAAAGAAAGCGTACATACATACATACATTCACCCTGAAAACATAACACTCCTTTTTTGGCAGTCGTGCAAAAGGAGTCAATCTGGTGAACTTTCTTTCGAGAAAAAGTTTGGACACATAAACCCTTTGACTTATTTAGTCAGAGTCGTAGTGTTAAGTCAAATTGATTATGGGCTATTCCTATATGGTAAATGCCCTACTACTACACTTAATATTATTAAACCTGTTGAAGTTTGTAAAGGAAAAATGAAAAACACACCCGAGCAGTTCGAAAGCCTAAAAGAGAGAGCGTGTATTTTATGACAGGTACAATATCAGAATTCAGACTACGTTCTATATTACAGTACTAGAGTAGATTTATACAGCTATTCGTTCAATTATTGTTCAATGATATTTACATATTATACTCAACACTCCCACTTATCATTGACTACAATAATTTCATTCCAAGTTATCCTCTGTGGGCAAATTTTAAAATTCAAACAGAAAGGCTTACAGTAGATAATTAGCCTAATTTAACATTCATTGGTTCCCTAAAATGTTCAAAAGATTTTTTAGGTAAGACTTTAGTAATAATGTCTGCAATTTGGTTACCAGACGATGAAGTGAAACCGTACCTCAATATGTTTTGTCTTCTTGTGATGTTCCGGATTTTTAACTAGTTTAATTGCGGCCTGATTGTCCAAAAATAAGGTTGTTGTTAAGGCTTGATCCGGTAATAAATCTTTTATTAGAAGAGTGATCCAAAGTAACTCCTTTACTGCCTCTGATGCCGCTACATACTCCGCTTCAGTTGTTGAGAGACTCACACATCTTTGTATTTGGGATGTCCACGAGATAGGAGATGATCCTAGTAAAAATGCATGTCCACTCGTTGATCGTCTGATCTTCTCATCGCCAGCAAAATCAGAATCGCTGTAGCAGTTTAAAAGGTACTTTGAAGTATTTCTAAAGAGTATACCTATATTTGTAGTGCCCTTCGCCGCAAACGCAATGTCCGGCCTGGTAGTGATGGTAAGATAGATAAGACTCCCTACGGCTTCGCGATAAGGAAAAAGTGTAGGTAACTCCTTGCCCTCTGACATCGTTGATTTCTCCATTGGGGTTGACACTGGGTGGCATTACGACATACCGAACTTTCTCAAAATCCTCTGGATATAGAACTGTTGATCAACGTGAATGGAACCGTCAGCTACTTGCTTAATGTTAAGCCCCAAAAAACATCCAAGATTGCCCGTTTTCACATCAAGATGCTTCCGCAAATAGTTCAGCACAGTGATGGCATCCTCTTCGTTGGTCGCTGCGATTAGTCCATCGTCGACGTATATAGCCATTATAACTTTCTTTCCTAATTTGTTGTACACAAATACACAAGGATCGGCCTTGGTTGCTTGAAAATTGAAGTCTTCTAATAGTTTCGTAAACGTTTGATTCCAGCATCTTGGCGACTGCTTAAGTTCGTATAAGCTTTTGCGCAGTTTACATACACGATTTGTACCGTCCTCAAAATTCTTTGGTTGGCAAATAAATATTTCTTCAGTAAGCTCACCATTTAGAAATGAGGTTTTTATATCAAACTGCTTTAAAGTTAAATTTTCGATGGCTGCAATAGACAAGATTGTTCGAATTGATGGAAATTTAACTACTGGACTAAATATTTCATTATAATTCAATCCTTGCTCTTGACAGAATCCACGAGCTATAAGCCTCGCTTTATATCGACCGACCTTATTACCATCAGCCAATTTTATTATATATACCCATTAGCTGCTAATGATTTTCCGATATTTGGGTGCTTCGACTAATTCCCAAGATTGATTCTTGTGTAGCGCTTCAATTTGCTCTCTCATAGCTTCCTGCCATAGATCTGCCTGTTCAGATTTTATTGCCGCCTGCCGTTACAAATGCATAACCTGGTGGTATCATCGAAATAGAAGTCGATACAGAAGATGATGGCTTACTACTTCGAAGGTGATTTTGAATAAAACTTATATTCTTACCAAGTTATTCACATTCATACTCAATATTCTCACAGAAAGTACCTGACATGGTGGGATACAAATAGTGCTACCTGCCAAACCAAGTTGTATACCAACTTGAAATTGAAATATGTGCTTAAGAACATTATTGTACCTAACATATAGAAAAATCACTTAAAAAAAAAATATGGATTTTGAAATATTCAAAAATAAGGGTCAAAAATTTATCCCTGTCGGTCATTTTGAGCAAAATTTATTTCGGTGTATTTTTTTCTGAAACTTAAAAGTGCTATCTGTAAAAGAAGATATAAATTGTTAAAATATAACTATATTTGCAAGAGTAGTGATTTTTTGAAATATGAAAATTTGTGAAAATTGTCATTTTTCGAATCCCGTTATAAACTAAACGGAATTTTTTTTTGAAAATCCACCCAATCTATTTTATACTACCTACGATTATCTTCCGAAAAAAAAAATTATAAAATAATCGAAGCACATAAACTCAAAAAAAATTTTCCAATATTTCTTGAAATGTTCTTGGAATGACTTGAAAAAAAAATTTTTTTTTTTAAAAATTTGTAAAAAAAATTGTCAGGCAAAATAACACAGGTTTTCTTTTAGATTATATAATTCTAAGATCTATAGAATATTTAAAAAATATAAGCAACTGGTTCTCAGCTGCGCCTTTTATCGAAAAAAGGATTTGAATATTTTAAGTTTAAAATTCCAAAATTTTCAAAAAATCTATAATTTTCTCAAAAATGCGTTAGGTATATTCTTGTGAATATATTACTATCTTAATCTGTGGGGTCTTCTAAAAATTTTAAGATGAAAATCATTGTGATGTGATCAATACAACGCAAGTTAAAAGGGTTTTTGTGACCCCTTTACTTCGCCGAAAAAAATTTTTGAAACGAAAAAAACGCAAAACTACTTAGCTTCAAAAATTCATAACTCAAAAGGTATTAGAAATAAAAAAAAAATTCATATTGTTAATTAGCACAGTACCTATTAAGAATCAATAAAAAAAAATCATTGAATTCGGAGAACATGGTTGTCATGGCCTGGATGAATTGACATGGAATGACCCTCTGCCCATAATTTAATTGAAAGTTCCTTCGCATGTAGCATAGTCCTTGCACACTCGACAACTGTACGATTTTCCCTTTCGGCTCTACCGTTTTGTTCTGGTGTACAAGCACAAGGGACTGTAGTCTAGTGTCTGATTAAAAGTTTTTCATGCAGTGATGAGACATTCTGGTTGTCATATTCCTTGTCATTATCGGTTCGGAAAACTTTAACATCTCGACCTGTCTCTGTTTTAACTGTGTTTACGTACTTTGTAATGACGTTGCATACCTCTTTCTTCTCCTTTATAAAGAATACATGCCTAAAATGAGATGAATCATCCTTAAAAATTACGTAATACTTAGAACCGCCAATGGACGACTCCTGCATTCGTCCGCATAAATCTGTATGAACTAAATTACTGATGCATTCCGCTCTGGACTTGCTGGTTTTGAAGCTACGCCTATGTTGCTTGCCGATCGCGCAAGCGTTACAGAAAAAGTTTGGAGTATCAATAGACGGAATTTCTCGATCGGTTTACATTTTGCGCACTTGTTTAATATTTATATGTCCAAAGCATAGGTGCCATATTTCAATAGCCTCCCGTTTCACGGTAATATTTGCCGACAAATGCGCACTGTTAAGGTGAAAAACTTTTATTTTCATCTTATAGAGTCTATGTTCGCGCACTCCCACTGCTACCGCATATCCGTTTGTTCGAATTTCGCATTTCTCACAGTCAGATATTAATTCATAGCTTTTGTCTAATGTACTTCCTGATGACAAAAGATTAATTTTAAGATCGGGTACAAAATAAACATCCGATATGTAGGTACATTTTAATCCACTTTTTATTATGAAAGGTCATAATGTCAATATTGCCTTTACCATACGCTAATATAGTACTCCCGTTTCCTACTACAACCGGTAAAGGCTTCTGAACTTAAGAAAATTTTGAAACCAATCGCGCTGAAATGACATATGATGACTGGCACCCGAGTCTAATGCCCAGTCATTAATTTGTATTTTTTCGTGTGTCACAAACGCATCACATACAAGAGCATTACCGCTAGTGTTTATAGTAAAACTGTTTACTTGCCTAACATTACCCTAATTAGGGCATTCGCTCTTCCAATGTCCAGTTCGTCCGCATCTGAAACATTTACATCGTTTTGAATTGCGAAATTACCTTTTTGCTGATTTTGAGCAATAAATGCGTTTTGTGAAGGCACCGCACTTGAGATTGATATCCGCGCCTCTTCCATAATAAGGCGACTTATGTTGTTAGAGGATTTACTTATGTTGTTAGAGGATTTCTTGGCAGAAAAAAAAGAACAAACAACGAATTTGACAAATATTTGTATTTAATAAATCATAACTTTCACAGATTCCGAATTACACTGATATGATTGACTTTAACAAATTATGAATTACACTACTATGATTGACTTTCACAAACTACGAATTACATTGTTATGATTAATTTAAAAATTGAACAATTCCGAATGATCTAATCTTCACAACCCCGAGTTCTCAACTGATTCGCTTTTTAATTCTTGATCTTATCTACCAGGTTGAATCTGTCGTTCCCACGATAAAAATGACAACTGAGCTTTCTTGAATTTTGTCAATTAAGCATTTCTGAATCAAATGGCCGTAAGTTGAACTGTATGGACATTTCGGCAAACTCAGGTCTGATAGTGAATAGTGATAACTTAAGACCCGGACACGTTGTTGTCTTTATCGTGGGAAGAACGGTTACATTTGAATGTAACTGGCGCGACGTGAGATTCTCTAACGTTTCCTGAGCTTCTGCTGTGGACTCCAATGCACTAAAGAAATGATTAAACTCACTCGGCAGCGTCATTAGAACTTTTTTTATCACCATCGACTGCGATACGGTCTCACCGACATCCTTTAGCTTCTAGACAATAGTTTCCAATTTTGCTATATGCCGTGGCGCAAAGCAAATGCTTGATTTTTATAAATTCGGCCTAATGTTTGTAGAACCGTCTCTATTATATTCACCATACGTGTAATTATTCATAGCTAAACCCCATCTATTTACAGGAATCAGCAACGGTGAACATGACGGTATATTGAATTTTAGTGAAAACAATCACCAAAAGAATTTAGTTAGTTTGAAATTTTAATAGTTTCCTTGCTGAATTTTCGATTGATTGAATTTTGGATTATAACATACATTTATTTTTTTATTTTTATCTTTATTAGAATTCACAAAATTTATGATTTAATTTATGATTTATGAATTTATTGGTTGAATTATCGTTTGAATAAAACATTTTTATTTAATTAAATAACAAGCAAGTATTTCAAGTTAGTGATTATTCGATCCTTCAAACATTACAGGCACCATCGGGGCAAAAATATAATTTCATTTACAATTTGATTTACATTTTCATTTTTTTGTAACATTTAATGCTGCTACAATTAAGGCCGTAACAATAATAATATATTAAATTTGGGTTTGGGGGCCGAACATATGAATTGTGGAATAGCCTCTGCACTACATCTAAATCCAGCTCCCACTCTCTGCGATCTGTAATAAATTAATTCATTATCTGTAATATTAAAAACGACGCACGTAACCATTTATAGCTTACCGGAATCACTTTGAAGAAACTTTTGTTATTTTTTTCGATCCTCTCAAAGTATACGTCGAGTTTTAACTGGTGTTGATTGTTTTTATTATCGGAATTATCCTCAGATTCGGGGTTAACCGCTCGGGCCGTTTCATTATCTGGGATATCGGGCACAAAATCGCGTGTACATGACTTCTTGGCAACGGTTCATTATTATTATTATCACTACTGTTGAATCGTCACCACTGCAATAATCTGGTAGATGATGAACGCAAGATAGCAATCCATCCGCCACTTTCATACATATTTTTCTCCTTTATTTAAACACAGCATGGCATTCGTATCAATACGTCTCATATATGAATCTGAATTAAATTTTTCTTCAACCTTGAAGTTAATGCAACCAGCCTCAAAAGATGTTTTTGTCATTATACTTTCCAGCAAACACAGTCTCGTTAGTTAATGTTGAAGCTCTGTGAGTCTTTTAGAAGGAAGAATTGTATCACACTCAAAATTCATGTCCTCTACTAAACCGTAAAATTCTACTAATACTCTTTTTATTACCGTGACTGCATTGTTTTGTTCCAGATGTTGATGTTGTTGATGTTGTCCCTCCGGCGTGAATACAGCTGATACAATGGATGTAGCTCCAACTCCCTGACCGTTCCTCGCTATTGGTAGACGTGATAGACAGTCTGCTATCATGTTGGATGATCCTTTTCTGTATTGAATGTTATACTGGCACTGGTTTAACAACAGTACCCATTACCCAACGAACCAATCTGTTCGAATACATTTTTTGTTTGTAATCCGTAACAAACGTAAATCGCTTTCCTCGAAAGTATTGATCAAATTTTTGTACCGCAAATATAATATTTAACGCTTCTCTGTTAATTATGGAATATATTTTCTCCACTTCTGACAACTTTCTTGACGCGAAAACAATCGGTTTTTCCTCCTTCCCTTGTTTATGTTGTATCACTGCGCCTACGCCTTTATCTGAAGCATCACATGAAATGATAATATCTTTCGTCTCGTCAAACGGCACTAACACTCCAGGGCCTCGATTCTCGAGTTCGTTCGAATTCAATCGTACGATTTCGAAACCGCATGACTGTTAACGAACGATTTGCAAAACAGCGATTCTCGAATTCCGAACGCTGTCGTTCGTTAACTTTTTCACCACATTCGAATGATTTATTGTGGTGGATTTTTAAGCTGTCAAAAAATTGTTTGTTTACGTTAGTTTGTAATTGCAATTGTTGTTACTTTGCGTAATGAAATATTGTGAAGATTTTAGAAGTTTTTAAAAGTGTTTTATTTATTTTTTTTTTTAATGGAGGGATTGGAAGATCTATCCTTGATACTAGAAATAGGCCGACAAATACGTCAACAAATTTCAAGAAATTACTTCACATAAATGAACCACAAGTTTTACACATATAATCTAACTTTTATTTTAAATTAATAAATTGAAATATATACATATTTTCTACTACTTTTTTAAGTTTTTGCTTATTTCACCTAAAGTTTTGCCTATGTGGCCTAAAATTACATTTTTATCGTTCAAAATTTTTCATTTTTCTTGGTATCTAATAATATTTTTTAAATTCGAACTTTTGTTGAGCAAACTTGGTTATGGTTTGCACTGTTCCTAAAGTTGCTTCTAACCGTCTTACAGCCACTCGTGGTTTATTCGGTGCTAGACAAATATTAAAAGAATATTAAATTCGCAATAAGATGACAATAAGATTCTTCAATCTTACTAGATTTATTTAAAGCTTTTCGCTTTAATGACGGCTTTGGCATAGCCTCCGCTTGGGAAGCTTGCTCCGCTGATGTTGGTGGAGCAGGTTTCGCCGATGTGCCTGGGCTAGTTCCGCCGATGAGCATGAGGCTGTTTCAGCAAGGAAAAGGATGCTCAAATCTGGTTTAAATTTGTTGAAGGCGTAAACAAGATCGTAAAACGCTTCCTGAATAATTGTTATCCATTTTATGACGAGCAATAGCTGTTCTAGGGTAAAATGAATGTTTATGCGAAAAACAATTTTTTGGATTTATTTGCAAAAAAATATATTTTTCTTATAATTTTGTATTTATTACTTTAAAAAAAAATCAACAACCAAAAGAAACATAAAAATTTCTCTTTTTTCCGCCAACAATAAATCAATTCGACCCGAAACCGCATGAAAATTTACAATTCCGCACGGAAATAACCAGTCGATTTGAATCCGAACGATTTTCATTCGAAACAGTCGCATGCGGAATTCGAGAATCGCAAATTTTGAGGATCGTTCGAAAATGGTGAGTTTCCGTATGCGGAATTCATTTCGAATGATTCGAGAATCGAGGCCCAGGTTCTGCTAATTTCCGTTTAACTTGTTCAAAAAGGTTCTGATGATATCTCGCCCATTTGCACTGTATTTTGGTTTTAATCAAATAATATAAGTCTGCTGTAATTGTTTGAAAATTAGGTATAAATTTTTCATAATAATTTATTAACCCTAAAAATGAATCTAAGCTCCGTTTTGTTTGTAGGCGTAGCTGCATTTCGAATCGCTCCTAGCTTCTTGCATTCTGTGTTTTGTAAATTTGTGTCCTAAATACTCGATAGTCTTCTACAACCGTACATTTGTGGCGTTGTACCGTAAAGTTTGCGTTCTTTAACCGCTGTAAGACTATTTGGAGTCGTTCTAGGTGTTCTTCGTCGATTTTACTCGTAATGGCAATGCCAGCGATGTATGTATATTGCAACTCCTGGGACATCGTCTAGCAACTTATGCAAATATCGTTGACATATTGCTGGCGCGTTTGCAATACCAAAGGCAAAGGCAATCTATTGTATTGAAAGTACCCAAGGTGTTTATAGAAATTATAAGAAACTTCCTTGACTCTGGACCAACCTCGAACTATAAGGAAGCATCTTGATCTTTGAGATCTATTTTGCTGAATTTGTTTCCACCGGATAATTTTGTACGTATGTGGTCTAGTAAAGGTACCGGAACCGTATCTGTAATTAGAATTGGATTAATAGTAGTTCTAAAATCTCCGCAAATACGGATAGTCCCATTCTTTTTGGGTACATTGACAGTCGGTGTGGACCACTCTACTGGAACGTTATTTGGATCGACTGCAGCTATGACGCCTTGTTGCATCAATTGTTTTAGTTCAAGTGCGACGTTTCTTTGCAAGCTAAACTTAATAGGTCTAGCAGGAGCATGTACTGATGAAGCCTGTTGTTTTAAGGCCCGGATCCACCAAACGAACAAGCAGCTCGCGAGCATGTTTTGAGCAAATGTTGCTTTGGTGGATACGTGCTCGCGTGCAGTTCATGGACATTTGACGAACACCAAAAAACATTTCTGACGATCAAATTGCTTGCGTGGGCAGCATGTCTCCACCAAACGTGCAAAACACCGAACAAGCAAATGTTCGCTTATTTGCTTTTATGTTTGCAATTGTCCACTGGTTCTTCTCTTGTTGATAGTCAATTCAGTCCGTATATGGCTTCAAAAGCAAACGACCATAGTTTGAGTAAAAAAATGAATCGGGAGGACAGAATTACTGTTTGCGCCGCAGCATTGTTAATTTTGCACGGAAATTCCGGTAAAAATAGAAAATCCCCTCGGTGTTGGGTTCGCCCCTATTTAAAATTACGGGATGAAGACAGATTATTGAACTGCCTCAAAATCGATCAGTTAGGTGGTTTTCGAAATTTTTCGAGAATATCGAGTGCAGATTTTGAATATTTTGTTACAAAAATCGGTCCAAGTGTTGGAAAACAACATACGAACTACAGGAAAAGTGTTTCAGTTGATGTACGGCTCGCAATAACGCTGAGATATCTGGCCACTGCACTGGTGACAGCTATATAAGTGTGTCATACCTATTTAAAGTATCTAGGCAATTGATTGGTAAAATTATACCAGAAGTCTGCCGGGCTCTCCTTGTGCAGTTAAAAAACTTTTTACAAGTAAGTAACGTTTATTATTACAACTACCTACTATAATATTATCAATTGATGGTGTGATAGTTTAGCCAATCATTGTTGGAGTCATTCGGAGATGGAACTGGAGTTGCTGACGTTGATGCATGATCACGAGAAAGAGCATCGTAGACCAAATAGTCAATGTCATTTTCAAGTTTGTAAAGGATCTGCGTATTTGAAATTTTTCTTAATTTTGCTGCAAGGTTTCGTCCATATAAGTCGAAATCGTCATCCTTTTTCTGCGACAAGACTTCCTCCAACAACGAAACCGTGAGCTCGACTTTCGGGTCACTTTGATTATCTTTCCTTGGCAGCTTTTTTGCTGAAGGCTGTGTGAACTTCTCCTCAACGGTTAAGACAGTATTGCTTGGCAAGTGTTCTTCCGATAGACTAATATCGTCTAGCGCCGATAACTAAACAAAAAATATTAAAAAACATTCATTAAGTTTTGTCTAAATCAGAGATGGGCAGGCCTATGCCCGCGGGCACTCCAGCTTTTACAGCTTTGAATATGTACACGAGCAGCTTTCAAGTCGAGAGCGCATCATTCGGCCGCCGGCCGTCATGCGAGCAGGACTATGTTTCTTTGCACTTTGCTTTTAGGTACACTGTAAATTTGAAGTCATTTTGCCATGTGGCTTCACTTTTACATGACAGGTGACGTCACCAAAATTAACAGTGTATAAAAAGCGGGAGAGAGCTTTGAAATGCTTTCACACAATCTCAATTTCAGAATGTGGTTGCATGCTCATCCCTGGTCTAAATTGTCTTTATTACTAACGCTTATATTTCACTTTTATAGATGCCTACAACAAAAGATGAATTGTTGCAAATTCAGGAGGATTTTAAAAATATGTGGAACTTTCCACACTGCGTTGGGGCGATGGATGGGAAGCATGTGGTAATACAGGCTCCACCGAATTCTGGGACTAACTATTTTAACTACAAAGGCAACTTTAGCATTGTACTTTTGGCGATTGTAGATGCCCACTACAACTTTTTATATGTTGACATCGGCTGCCAGGGAAGAATTTCTGATGGAGGAGTTTTGAAAAACAGCCACTTTTTCGAAATGCTGAATAAGGAAGAACTCAATCTTCCAACAGCTGAAAAAATTGGCAACGCCACAGATTTACCCTTTGTGTTGGTTGCTGACGATGCATTTGGACTTAGTGAAAATATAATGAAGCCATATGGAGGACATCATCAAAAAGGTTCCAAAGAACGAATTTTTAATTATCGATTAAGTAGAGCCCGTAGGATTTCTGAAAATAGTTTTGGGTTTTTGTCATCAGTTTTCCGTGTGTTACGAAAACCAATGTTGCTTAACCCTGCTAAGGCGATCATTGTTACTTTGTGCTGCGTATATTTGCACAATTTTTTACGAAAAAGTTCAACTTCCCGAAATCTTTATTGTCCGAACGGCAGCATTGATAGCGAAGATAGGGCAACGCATGTAGTAACGGAAGGAACATGGAGAAACGATCCCCAAGAAATTTCAAATTTGCTAAACATCAATAACCCTGCAAGTAATACTCCAGCACCGAATGCCCTTCAAATAAGAAATAAATTTGCGCAACATTTTAAATCCGCTGAAGGATCGGTACCGTGGCAAGATAGCTTCGTATAACACAATAAGCAGGAAGCACACTAGTGAACCATTGCACCAGCACCATGGCGAACTCTTGTACCATGCAAACCATGCTCGAATGTTGTCTGCCGCACACTACAGAACCCTCCGAAAGAATTTTGCTCCGCAGTTGTTTTCTATTTTTCATAAAAATGATTCCTCATCATGCATTCTCATAAACCATGCACCACGGTTTGCTTTTTCGAGCACACCTAACATGGTGCAATCACAATGGTGCACGGTGCAAGCACCATGAGGTGTGTAGTGTGCGGCTCTCCATATGTTTTCATGTTAAGCAAAACGTACACCATGGTTCTTGCAACCAGAGGCACTCTGGTGCTGGTGCAATGGTTCACTAGTGTGCGTCCTGCTTTACACAATATATAACATATATATTATGTAATCACATTTTTTAATTTTAATTTTGAATTTGTGTGAATTTGAATTTGAATCAAGTAATTAAAAAACATACCTGATTTATGCGATTCCGCGAAGATGAGATACTGAATTCTGGGACAAATGATCCGTGCAGAAAACTCAAGTGCGGAAATGCAAACCACGAGGGTTTGTATAAAGTTGCAGTTCCGCTGCCGGAAGCCTTGCTGTCTTTAATTTTATTTAGCTCCCGTCTATACTGCCGCCGAAGTATCCCCCATTTCTTCTCCGCTTCTACACCCGGTATATCCAATAAAACTCCAATTTCAAGGAAAGCATCCTTCTTTTTATTGGAATTTTTATAATCAACCAATGTCACATCCCAAATTAACGGGTAAATTTCAATTTTTTTTTATTAAACTTATCACTTTTTCATTTGACCACTGCATTTTGCACCGCGAATATTCATACAGAAATGAATGTTCTGATCGATGTTTGTCTGCATGTGGAAAAATTGGCCACGTGCAGATGTTTGTTCGCAAGCAAAACGAAACATTTTTGCCACGGTATCCACAGAAATGTTCGCGGACACGATGCTTGCGGGCTGAATTTTTCTGGTGGATTCGCGTCCACGAACATGCGGCGAACATTCAATGATCGCGAACAAACATTGCTCGGAAACATTTATTTCTGCGTGTTTAGTGTAGCCAAAGAGCAAAACTTTGCTCGCAAGCAGCTTGCGAGTTGCACGTTTGGTGGATCCGGGCCTTTAGATGTAAGTTCACTTGAAAATCTTTTATTGTCCCTGTTTGACTTCGAAAGAGTTCCTCGTTTGCTCTGAGAATGTCCATGAGAGCCACTGATTCCTTGTGGTTATGCTTTCGTTTGTTATTACTTGTTTTCACATCCCTGTATAGAGTAAACATTGTCTGGGAATTTCATTCCAAAACTATCGCACCATGGAAGTCCGATAACAACGGTGTTCCTTCACTGCCTACAATAACTGGTACTGTCTTTGTCACTTGACCTACGGTGACATCGACGTTTGTATTGCCATGAGGCTTTATCTTAAACCCTCCGAAAGCTAGCACAATCGAAGCCTTTTGTAAATTAGGTCGATTAAGATTGTTCCATACAATTTTGTTTATGATTGAATGTGGTTCGCCTGGATCCCACTCCATAGTATATTTGCAGCCGTTTATTTTGACATCTATTCACTTGATATATGAAACTAACACTTCGGTTACTGCAAAATGACTGTTCAGATGCAGAACGCTGTTGATGTGATCGCGTTTGATGAATGATATTGTTTTTCCTGTTACTGCGATTTTTGCGCGCCCTGCTTTCAAACAGCAAGAACCGAAATGCCCCTTTTGTTGACAACACTCACATTTGTGACTTACAGCTTTGCATACTGTTTTGTTTGTATGTTTATTTTGACCGCAGCGTTAGCAGTCATTTTTAGATAAAATACGCAGCTTTTGTTTGTTATTATTACCTAAATTTCCTTTCGTTGTTTTAGTCACTTTTGTTGTTTGTCTCTTGGCATGCACTTATTGATTTCATTATGTTTGTAGAACCGCTGTTCTGTCTTTTTCAGCAGTTTCACCCGGTTGTGCCACTTCGAACACTTCTGAAAATTTTACTTCCCTATCTACGCCGTTTTCTGTTAGCTTTAATTCCGGCCAACGTTGTTTGCGTACAATTTCTATTCATTTGTGATGTATACGTGTGCGGTGTGGCGAACCTATCCCTGAGTTGTCGGTCTAAAGGCCCGTCCAGATAGTACCGCCTCCTTTCGTTTTTCTTCTTCTTTCGTTTTCGTCCGTTTTTTTGTAATAACCACATAGCACCGTTTCGCTTCTTTCGTCTTTGGATTTTTAACACTTGTCATTCATTGCTTACAATTTAATAGCAATGGAAATATCGAGTGAGCTTTTACATTAAATATTTACTGTCTACGTACGATTCACCGTATTTCAATTCAAATTTATTGTGATAAGCAGAAAGTAAGGTTATGCCCGTCCGCCCGTTCGCCTAAAATTCGAAATTTGGCAAAGTTTTTCCCCTCCGTTCGTTTTCGTTCGATTCCGTCCGTCTCTATATGGACACTTCCATGGGCAGTATGTGGAAGCAAAAAATTGAAAAAACGAACGGAGGCGAACGAATGAAAGGAGGCGGAACAATCTGGACGGGCCTTAAATCATGATATTGTGATAGTACACCCAAAATCCCGAAAACAATCACGCCAAGGAAACGTGACCCCAAGGCAATGATGCACATATGACTTGGTCGATTGTGCAATTATTTTGTTTACATATTTTAGAACACTGACCCACGGCACATTGCCCATGCTGCCTACTCAGCTCAGCGGGGTGATCGACACGACATGTGCAGAGTGCTTACGAAATGCATTCCAGCGCATTATGCTGAATGTGGATTTCGGCACCCGGTGACTCGAGGTCAGGTACAATTCGCTGACTAAGGGTACTAATCAATAAGCTATTGGGAAGGCTCGATTTACCCCCTCTACTTTTAGGTAAAATTAAGAATTAAGAATTAGGTATAAATAAGCTATGAAATTAATAAAGAATCAGATAATAGTGAAGATACTTTTTGAGTACGGAGCTACAGCTGATTTTCGCTGCTCCACACTACCTCTCAACCTTTCCCAGAGCGACAGCTAGTAATAGCTGCTCTAAGAGGAGCCACTGCTTTTTAGCAGCTCCACCCTAGAAAAACCCGTGGGCATCTTGCCCAGACCACCAGAACCGACTAACCAAGCTCAGGAAGTGCTGCTGAGGCTGGATTACTATAATATAAAGAACCAAAGGTAAAGTACACATTTGACAGCTGCCTGCTATAACGTCAATGGCCTGAAACTTAAAAATTTATGACATTACAAAGGTAAACAAACAAATGTAAACATCAAGTAAACTGCACTTACAAGTATCAGAAAAGAAAGCAGGAAGAAAGACTAGCAGGAAGAAATCGAGGCAGTTGTTATGATATATAGCACGTTGTTTTGCAACATGCTTTTGGTGCCTGCACTAATGAGCAGGCAGGGACTAGCACCTGGAGGCTGTTCCTTACGGCCGCCAGATGACAGTCCCGTCAAGACAGCTGTTGCCAGGAAGCGCCCGGCTAAAGAGCTTCCCCTGTCGGCAATGGGACGCGCACGAGCTTGACGGCTAGCATGGCGGTAGGTGTGGGGGGGTTGGCCCAAAAACGTCCGCGCCGACCAGGGCCTTGACCCGCATAACGAAGGGTCTCGTGCTAGATGGGAACGAACCACCGAGGTTCGCGACGGGGGTACCTGGAAAAAAATGACGACGACGGGGGAAAACATGGCCGGACCTACCTGCACTGAGGGGGGACGAAGATGTTGATGTCCCCTTGGACTGCCCCTATCCTCCCTCTATTCCCTTCCATGTCCCTAATTGGGAAGGGAATCCTATTGGTGTCAACCCCCTCTGAAAATTAAAGTTTATATGGGCATGCGATAATATAGAAGGGGGGAAGGGAGAAACTCAAAAGCAAACTTTTACTCCATGTTGTCCTCCTTTATTTTTACAAACAGATAATTCATGTATTTAAGCCCGGTATCTCTACTTTTAAAACTCCTCCTTCACATAATCATTACGCAAAAAAAAAACTATCAAAAATGTGAAGGGCTGTTACAGCCGCGTGTATCTCCTCCCAAGTAAACACGCTTAATTTCATCCGAATTCGACGTCGCAGAAAAATTATCGACAAAAATAAAACGTAAGGGGCCGAAGTGTGATCACATTTCGTCGCTACTTGTTTCGTGTGAAATTATCATACACTTTAAGGAAAATTTGTCGTCGTCAATTGGGGGGAGATTGATCCCTTGGCCGCGTCTGGGGATGGGGTTTTGTAGGCGGATCACGCCGGATCACCCATTCGCGGGGGGAGTTTGGCGCACCGCAAGTGTCACCACTTCACTCACAATTGCTTGTACAGTTAATTATAACGTCACTTATTGATTTCGGAACTAAGTTATGATCGGATACATATATATATATAGATATAAAAACTAGTGTGACTAACCAGGGGAAGAGACTCAAATTTTAGGAGGAGCAAGAAGAAAAATTAAAGAAAACTATTCTACAAAAAGCAACTAATGCGGGCATGCGAGGCAAGATAAACAAAGGAGGACTTGCCGGGTTTTCCCTCGTTGTCTCCGATGGGGGGGGGGGGGGGGGGGGGGCAAAAAGAAAAGGGGGCTGCTTCGATGGTCCTCGCGGTGGCGCTTCCCTTCCGGAACTTCCCTTTTTTCTTTGCTTTCCTCCTCCTTCCTTTTTCCTTCCTTTGTTACACCAAGTGGGTCGTCGGCACAATTCAAGGCTCTACCGGGGATTCTTTCCCGCCTTCCCAATTAATTTTTGAAACTTCGCGGGTCTGTCGCGCGACAACGGTGTATATCGTTCTTCACTTCTCCCGGTTTAACAATTTGTTTGCAATTAGTTGTCTTCTTTTTCGTTCTTTTACGTAGCCACGCTCGATCTACTTTCTTTTCTTCAAGGAACCTTCCTTTTCGCCCAGTGCAGCACTGACTGCCGCTACCCAGACTCGCCGGTGCCGATTTCCCCACG
This sequence comes from Leptogaster cylindrica, assembly GCA_963082835.1. NCBI lineage: Eukaryota > Metazoa > Arthropoda > Insecta > Diptera > Asilidae > Leptogaster > Leptogaster cylindrica. The sequence goes on from OY720107.1 coordinate 20,812,087, forward strand.
CAGTCGCCTCAGCCTTTCTTCTTCTCTCCCGCATGCGCATTGGATCGAACATTCTCGAATTGGAATGTCAGTCCCGGTTCGCTACCAGTCAGGCCACATTTGGCCAATAGGGAGCGGCCAGATCATGGCCGCCGAGCTGGGACTGCTTCCCCTCTCTCGACTGTCATGCCGGTGTTGTCAACTGTCGGAGAAGAAATCCTGCACGTGGGTAGCTGATTTGGGAGGTAAGCTTATTCAGCCACCGATGACCGTGAAATTTTCCGTAGACTTGTCAATCAGCTGACAGTGGTTCAGCTGTCAGGTGCAGGAAAGTTCTCCTCCGTCACACCGATCACAACACAGTTCCCGCTTGCTTAGAAGGTACGGCCCTTTGGCAATACACTGGCTAAGCTATATATTCCTAAGTTATTATTAATCCAGTTGAAGACTCCAAGACCTAAACACTAGGAGAATAAAAGGAAACGCACTTTCCCGTAACAATTAATTTTATTTCTCTACTGAACACTATTACTAATAACAACAACTAGCGAAAACTTGAACTGAAAATTTAAATGGAAACCGGACTTAATACAAACAATAAAACAAGTGCAAAAATAGTAATTGCCTGAGATGTCGGCACGCGATCGATACTGGCGGCGATTTTTCGAAGACTGCTACTCCAAGTTTTTCTTCCCAGTTCGGTCGGTGAAGTTCGATTTCCTGCCTTTGATGATTCGGTGGTTTTTAAGGCAGAAATCAAATTTCTGCAATCAATGCACCAGTTTCTGTGCGTTAATTGCAATTCGATTTCTGCCGATCAGGGGTAGCTGTTGCGACGTGGTGTCAGGTGTCCGAGGCGATGACCCTCTAGCGTGTGCAGGAAACCATAGCGTAGACACCAGTTTTGGATTTTTTCGCCGTTGTGATTTTCAGAACTGCTGCCTAGCGCTGCGTGTCTGGCGTTGAAGTCCCCTCCAACAATGATTCCTTGCTAATCCCCATTTTCATGTAATTCTGTGAGTGACGTGAGAAAGTCTGAGATGTCTTTTTCGGAGTGATTGATTTGATGAAGATATACTGAACAGATTAGTATTTTTAGGATTTAATCGCTTTCAGATTTTACTTCTATCTCACATTTGGAGTGTGATATATTACTATCAACACTTTCCGAGATTGAACATCTGATTTGGGGTTTAGCTATAATTGCGGTACGTGGGTAGTTGTCACATCGTGGCGCAATCCATTCCGAAAAGAGATTGTGACAAGTCAAAGAATTCATTTGTGCTTAATGGGGTATATGGGCTCTTAGTAGGTAGATTTCCCCTCAGGCATTCTGCATACGAAATATTTTTGTTTACGTATTGATTTACCGTTTTATTTCTTTCAAGTTTTGCTTTGCTTATTAAGTTCGATCTGTTTTGTTGAATTTTGGGAATTTTTAGGTAAAAGGGGCACTTTATGTAGTTCGCTGTATGTCCCACTGATCTGCAGTTCACGCAGTATGGTGGGTTGTCCGGGCTTAAATTTTTTTTTAATCTTTGGCACTCCCCTGGATCGTGTATGTCACTGCACTTGACACATCTGTATGCCCTCCCGCAATTAGAGGCCACATGACCGAACGATTGACAGTTTTTGCATTGCACTATTCCTTCTTTTTTGAACTTGTCCCATTTGATTACCGAGCTTGATAGTCTTTTGACAGACGACGTAACCCTTGTTATATCTTGTTCTGTACCGATTTGGATAAAAAACATATCCAGTGATTGATTGTTTCTAGTTTTGAAGTGTCTAACTTTTGAGAATTTAATTCCTGGGAGTACTTTTGACAATGCATTTTCAACTTCTGCATCAGTATAATTACAATCTAACCCTTTCATAATGAGTGATATAAGCTTATTTTCTTTTAGTGTGTATGTGTAAACATCTAACCCGTCTTATTTCATGCTCTCAAAAACTTCGCGGTGAGTTTTCGAACAGTTAACGTAAAGCCTGCAGAGATTGGGGCCGATTTTCTTAATAATGAAGTCCACCTGTGGCCAATTGTCCCTCATCAAGTTGCCAATTTCTTTTACATTTATGTTATTGCTATTTAGCACTATAGGCAGGCAAAATTTTATATTGTTATTTACTTTTCCATTTTTTGATTTAGCTATATTATTGTTAATATTAGGATTAATTTTAGAAAATGTTACCGGTAAATTGCTCCTCTCGTTTTCTGTTTCCTCTTGTAGATTTTCCAAGCCTTCATAATAGTTTGTTATGATGAAAAGGATTGGTGCTAGCAAATATGCTAGCAGGGAAACTCCGCAGATTCAGCAAATTAACAATCCATAATATATTTTTTTATTCAGTGCTAAAAAAAAAGTAAACTTTTGCATGGCGCGATATCTACTAAATTCTGTCAAAAATTGAATAAGAGGGAATACTTTACGATGTTATGAATAAATTTTTACACTTGTCATTCAATTTGTACGTAAACAAAAACAAACAATGCCCCCTAGTAATCGGTTTTTTTTTTTTTGCACTTCCATATATATATTAGTCGTCTCGAGTTCAATAAGCTATTCGCGTTGCTTCAAATTAGATTTTGATTTATGACTAGCCGGTGTCTACCCGGTTTCACCCGGGGCGGTGAAAATTGTTATGTATAAAATTAGGTTGGTGCTAGCATAAATGCTAGCAGGGACTGGCACCTGGAGGATGTTCCATACAGCCGCCAGATGTCAGTCCCGACGAAACAGCTGTTGCCAGGAGGCACCCGGCTAAGTTGCCTCCCCCTGGGACCGCAGTGGACGGCGCGAGCTTGACGGCTAGCATTGCAGTAGGTGTGGGGGGGGGGGGGGGCCAAAAACGTCCTCGCAGCCCAGGGTTTCGTCCCGCATAACGAAGATCTCGCGCGAAGGGACAGCGAAAACCGCGATCAGGTAAAGGGACCAAAAACGACAAGAGCGGGGGACAACATGGCCGGACCTACCTGCACTGAGGGGGGGGGGGGGGGGCGAAGATGTTGGTGCCCCCTTGGACTGCCCTTATCCTCCCTCTATTCCCTTCCATGTCCCTAATTGGGAAGGGAATCCTGTAAGTGTCAACCAGCTCTGAAAATTAAAATTTATATAGGCATGCGGCAAAAGAGGGGGTAAGAGAGAAACTCAAAACAAATTTTCAATCCATGGTGTCCTCCTTTATTTTTACAAAAAGATTTTCCATTTATTTCAGTCGCGTATCTCTACTTTAACTCCTCCTTTACAGGATCATCACGCAAATTCAAAAAGATATCAAAAGTGTGAAGGGCTGTCCCAGCCGCGTATATCTCCACCCAAGTAAACCACGTTTAAATTGATTGGAATTCAAAGTCGAAGAAAAATTATTGACAAGGTAAGACAAAAGGGCCGAAGTGTGATCACATTTCGTCGCTGTTTGTTTCGTGTGAAACTATAATAAACTTTAAGGAAGATTTGTCGTCGCCAATTGGGGGGAGATCGATCCCTTGGCCGCGTCTGGGAATGGGATTTCGTTGGCGGATCACGCCGTATCACCCATTCGCGGGGGGAGTTGGGCGCACCGCAAGTGTCACCACTTCACTCACAATTGTTTGAACATTTACTTATAACTTCACTTATTGCTTTCACAACTACTCTATGCTCAGATATATATATACGTATAAAAACTAATGTGATTAACCAAAAGAAAAGACTCAAATTTTAGGAGGAGCGAGAAAAAAGAAAAAGCAGAAGAAAACAATTCTACAAAAAAAAAGCAACCAAAGCAATCATGCGAGGCAAGATAAACAGATAAACAAAGGAGGACTTGCCGGGTTTCCCTCGTTGTCTCCGATGGGTACTAGGGGGGGTTGTTGTTGACTGGGGAGGGAAGCTATGGATCCTTCTTGGCGGTTCCTGGAGCGCTCGCTGTTGTTATGAGGTGAGAGGGTGGGGGCGGCGCTGAGGATGGCGATGTCACTCCCTTTACTGGGTGCCTGACTCCTTCACAGTCTGCTGATTAACACTATCCGAAACTTGGCGAACAAAGCCCTTTCTCACATGAAAACACTTCAAGATACTGGGAGAATCACCCGGCCACCGCCTTATGAGTTTATTGCGACTTTTTCCGATTCGCGTTTTTCCAATTCGCGTTTTTTTTCTTTCTTTTTTTCAAATTCGCGTTTTCTCAACTGCCCAATATGGCTGCTTGATCACCTCACTAAGAAAATATCACGACCCTTTTTGTTTTATCGTTCAGCGCTGACTGCCGTTTTCCAGACTCGCCGGTGCCGATTTCCCCACGCAGTCGCATCAGCCTTTCTTCTTCTCTCCCGCATGCGCATTGGATCGAACATTCTCGAATCGGAATGTCAGTCCCGGTTCGCTACCAGTCAGGCCACATTTGGCCAATAGGGATCGGCCAGATCATGGCCGCCGAGCTGGTACTGCTTCCCCTCACTCGACTGTCATGCCAGTGTTGTCAACTGTCGGAGAAAAAATCCTGAACGTGGGTAGCTGATTTGGGAGGTAAGCTTATTCAGCCACCGATGACCGTGAAATTTTCCCGTAGACTTGTCAATCAGCTGACAGTGGTTCAGCTGTCAGGTGCAGGAAAGTTCTCCTCCGTCACACCGATCACAACAAAATCCCGTTGGTCGGGATACAATAATGTTTAGTTTTTTCAATGGAGGGTACTTTTGGGGGGTTAAATTAGGATAAAGGTTGGTAGCTCTCATTGATCTATTTTTCTAACCAAAAGTAAAATACCAATTTTATTGATTTTTTTATCTAAAAAAATGGCGGATTTTCATATAAACTTTCATCCCCTATTTTACACCGTCAGTCATGGGGATTTTTTATTTTTACAAAACATATTTTAATGCGAATGGTAAAACATTTAAAACACACGCATAGTGAAAAAAGCAAATAGAAACAAAAAGCTGAGAACTTAAATAGAAAAATGTAAATAAATTTTACCATGCGCATCATCATAATGGTATACCATAATTATTTATCTGGCTGGAATAATAGTCAGTTACGCATGGTGAAATAATTTATGTAAATAAAAATCTAAGATTAGAACCTTTTAAAATAGGAAAACATTTCACCATAATTCTAACTATTGAAAGTCAGAACCGAACATCTAATGTGCTTTCAAATTTCCCTGATAATTGCCCATTTCTCAGATAATTGCCCAGATAGGAAATTTAATAATTTGAAGAAATTTTGTACTGGAGCTATATATTAACAGGATTGTAGCCTTATAAAAAGTAGCGTTGAGTTCAATTTGGCAGTATATAAAATAATGTAGAAAATTTCATGAAAACCGATCCAGCCGTTTTGCAGTGATGCTCGGACAAACTAATTACCCATTAAAGTTTTATTTATGTAGATACCAAAAAAGATGCATCCTTTTTAGAGTTTGTTCATTGAGCGCTGCCTTGGTAATTTCCTCAAGGACTTTGCGCTCCGCTCCGCCTACAAAGCCGTCGCGTCGGTCGGCTCGCCCCCGGGGGCCGAGATGGAACGCGAAACCCGCGGTCTACCCGGTCGATTACGTAGGACTCACACTCGATATCTTTTAACGGAAAATGATTACCAGAAAAAAATTTAACTTCAGAGAAAAAGAAAACTCAAACTCTTCTAATTCACTAAAAAGCAATAGGAAGAGATAAGCTGCTACTTGATTAAAACCATGCAAGAACGAGAGAAAGACAAAGAAAAACAAGCTAATTAGGGCGAATGAAATAGAGCAGCGGGTGCATATAAAAATTCGTGCGACTTGCCAGTCTCCTGTCTTCCTATATGACGGCACACGTGGGTGGGGGCTGCTGTCGATTTTCCTCCAGTCGTCTGACGATGAGGGCTCCTCCTGGGGCGAGCACTGGGAGTCAATATTAAGAAAGGCTCTGGAAGATTGATTTGTCTCTAACTTCAAAAGAAAAGAATAAAACTCTGCCGAAAATCACTCAAAAAAAATTTTTTTTTCTTTTTTTGTATGTTATCAATTGTAATTTTCACTTTTTTCTTGGAAGATTGTTGTATTAAAGAATTTCGAAAACATTCGTAAAGAATTTTCTTTAAGAAGTGTGACACGGAGTGGTTCATATTACAGCAATTGTTCACTAAAATCACTAACACTAATGTCCTTAGCAATTTTTTGTTTGTTTTTTTTTTTCTATTCATTTATTCTCATGAACTGGGGTCACTTTGTCAACATAAACTGAGTCATGAATTCACGGATTTTGAGATCATCCTAAAACACTTAGAAAATACAAAAGCTGCTTGAATTAAAGTTCTTTATTTATATTGTTTACTCTAAAATTGTTCTGAATTCGACTTTTGTTAGTAAATATTTACCGCTGTTTGCTCACAAGCTACCGTAAAGTAGATTTACTTTTTACTTTAGATCCTCGAATATTCACCGTGTACCTTCCGGCAGATTTTTCTTCTTTTCCTTCCACAATCAAACTCCTGACTCCCCGACTCGTGACTATCAAGAAAAATCTTTTCTACTTCCCCCAGACCAGTTTCACCGACTCGCTCCCCGAGCCTCGCCGGTGCCGGTTTTCCCCACGCAGTCGCATCCGGTCTCCCTCTCTCCCGCATGCGTGGCAGACAGAACATTCTCGAAGCGGAATGTCAGTCCCGGTTCGCCGCAGATCACGCGATATTCCACCAATCGAAGTTGAAAGGTGATCTCCGTCGAACCAGGATCGACCCCCGTCGAGGCGAGCGCACCGCGGCCGCGCGCGGTGGATTCGCAGGCCTTGGAATGTTCTAGACGGCGGATGCACATGGTGCAGAGGTTAGTTTCCGCCTCTAGTACGACGAGAATTATTTTGTTCACTTCCCCGCCGGTGATGGCCGTGAAGTTTTTGTTATGTCGGGAATTCGATCAGCTGTGAGGTAATTTCTTTCTTGCCAATTGTTCGGAGACTTCCTCACAGCTGAGCCGACCACAACAAGTTTCTCCTTATTTTCCTTGTGTCTTCCCTATATTGTTTCTCAGTGTTTGTGTTGAAGCTTTCGTTATGCGACCTCTTCCTTGTTGGGTTCACCGTTCTCCATATGCCCGGTTGGGCGGTGCCCCTCACTTTCCTTCTGGTTGACATTGGAGTTGTCTAAAGGTGTGCGTGATTTGACGCCATCTTTGTTTGCGGTGCCTTCGCCTGCCCCCATTGTTGTAATCTGGATGCCATCCTGAGTGATTTGGAGGTTATGTATTTCCTCGTTGGTTTCCATTTGTAGTAACTCGTTGTCTTAACTTCTTCCCAATATTTGAGCGATGTCAAACCTACCGCCCTCGTCTATTATTTTATTTATTTTATCAATCTGCTCTTTATTGAGCAGATTGTTGCACATTTCTTTATCCCAACATTCGGACACCACGTTGGGCGCCACTTTATGTTGCGAAAAAGAATGTTGGTGCCTGCAAATATGCAGGCAGAGGCTGATTCCTGCAGGATGATCCATTCATCCGACAGATATCAGCCTCGATAAAGCGGCTGTTGCCAGGAAGTACCCGGCTAAAATACTTCCCCCGGAGACAGCAGTGGGAGGCGCGAGCTTGTTCGGCTAGCATCGCGGTAGTGTGGGAGTGTGGGGGGGTAGCCAAAACACCCTCGCCGTCTCCAGGCTTCATCCCACGCAACGAAATCTCGCGCGAAGCGAAACGAAACCAAGGCTCGAAGGGTAACGGGGCAAACGACAATACGGGGGGGGGGGCATGTCACGACTTACCTGTGCTGAGCGGGGATTAGCTGGAGTTATCCCCTTGGGCAGCCCTCTGTCCTCCCTCTATTCCCTTCTTGGCCATCTTGTGGAAGGGAATCCTATTGGTGTCAACCCCCTCTGAAAATTAAAGTTTATATGGGCATGCGATAATATAGAAGGGGGGAAGGGAGAAACTCAAAAGCAAACTTTTACTCCATGTTGTCCTCCTTTATTTTTACAAACAGATAATTCATGTATTTAAGCCCGGTATCTCTACTTTTAAAACTCCTCCTTCACATAATCATTACGCAAAAAAAATAATATCAAAAATGTGAAGGGCTGTTACAGCCGCGTGTATCTCCTCCCAAGTAAACACGCTTAATTTCATCCGAATTCGACGTCGCAGAAAAATTATCGACAAAAATAAAACGTAAGGGGCCGAAGTGTGATCACATTTCGTCGCTACTTGTTTCGTGTGAAATTATCATACACTTTAAGGAAAATTTGTCGTCGTCAATTGGGGGGAGATTGATCCCTTGGCCGCGTCTGGGGATGGGGTTTTGTAGGCGGATCACGCCGGATCACCCATTCGCGGGGGGAGTTTGGCGCACCGCAAGTGTCACCACTTCACTCACAATTGCTTGTACAGTTAATTATAACGTCACTTATTGATTTCGGAACTAAGTTATGATCGGATACATATATATATATAGATATAAAAACTAGTGTGACTAACCAGGGGAAGAGACTCAAATTTTAGGAGGAGCAAGAAAAATTAAAGAAAACTATTCTACAAAAAGCAACTAATGCGGGCATGCGAGGCAAGATAAACAAAGGAGGACTTGCCGGGTTTTCCCTCGTTGTCTCCGATGGGGGGGGGGGGGGGGGGGGGGCAAAAAGAAAAGGGGGCTGCTTCGATGGTCCTCGCGGTGGCGCTTCCCTTCCGGAACTTCCCTTTTTTCTTTGCTTTCCTCCTCCTTCCTTTTTCCTTCCTTTGTTACACCAAGTGGGTCGTCGGCACAATTCAAGGCTCTACCGGGGATTCTTTCCCGCCTTCCCAATTAATTTTTGAAACTTCGCGGGTCTGTCGCGCGACAACGGTGTATATCGTTCTTCACTTCTCCCGGTTTAACAATTTGTTTGCAATTAGTTGTCTTCTTTTTCGTTCTTTTACGTCGCCGCGCTCGATCTACTTTCTTTTCTTCAAGGAACCTTCCTTTTCGCCCAGTCCAGCACTGACTGCCGCTACCCAGACTCGCCGGTGCCGATTTCCCCACGCAGTCGCCTCAGCCTTTCTTCTTCTCTCCCGCATGCGCATTGGATCGAACATTCTCGAATTGGAATGTCAGTCCCGGTTCGCTACCAGTCAGGCCACATGTGGCCAATAGGGATCGCCCAGATCATGGCCGCCGAGCTGGGACTGCTTCCCCTCTCTCGACTGTCATGCCGGTGTTGTCAACTGTCGGAGAAGAAATCCTGCACGTGGGTAGCTGATTTGGGAGGTAAGCTTATTCAGCCACCGATGACCGTGAAATTTTCCGTAGACTTGTCAATCAGCTGACAGTGGTTCAGCTGTCAGGTGCAGGAAAGTTCTCCTCCGTCACACCGATCACAACAGGGTCAGCTCGCCGGGAACCCTGCGCATCCGGGGAGTTGAAGAAAAGGTCGGTGTGGTGAGGGTGGTGCCCAATTTGTGGCTCGACCCACGCCCGAGCTCTCATGTTCAGACTGAGCTAGCCGGGCACCGTGCCCGGTGCGTATTCCTCTTCCGTCTTCATGTAGGGTAATCTCGGTCGTTCCGTGGCGGCTGGATGGCGAGTGTTAGTCGTCTTCCCCCCCCCCCCCCCCCCCCTTTTTGTGGTGTTACCTGTATGGAAATTTAGTCGACCGTAATTTTAAGAGAATGAAAAGAAGCTAGTGATCTAGGTGGTGGTTATTCGTTGATTGGTAGTATTCAATGTGATTCAAAATGATATTTTCAGTATTTCATTGGGTTTGTAATTGATGTATACTCCATGAGTTTTTTTTTTTTTTTTTTTTTTTTTTTAGTATGGTGAGGCTTCCTGGTTTCGATTCCTTCGCCATCAGTGGCTTGGGATGGGTCGCCACCGCCGACAGGTTCCCGGCGGTCACTCCCCAACGATCTCCTTCATATCGGAGTCCCACGAAGTGGTACACGGGGACGTCCAGGCCTAATTTCTCGGTCAACGCCCGAAGTTCCTCCTGCGGGGTCCCCTTGTCGGCCCTGGTTCGTCGCGCCCTTGTTGAGGTCTGCTGGGGCACGACTCGGGCATCCACCTTGGCCGTCGGTGCCGGTGCTGCAGCTCCTGCCTCTGCCAGGGATCGGAGGCGCTACCTCGCCTTCTTGCCGGGACGTTGCCTCTGATTCCGTTTCTGGGCGGGGTCCGGGAAGCGATAGGCCGTGTGCTGCAGCACCATTTCACTGGTGCGGATTGTGCCTTCCTTGTGGCTGAAGCCGCGGCCGGTATGGACCTCCGATCCCAGGCGGATTTCGATCTTAAAGATCGGCCGGTGCGGCGGTCCCTCCACGCCCGTGGTGGTGAATATGGGCACGATCCCGTTGGCCTGTGCCAGCTTGTTTAGCCGGCACTTCCAGGTTTCCCCGGGTTGTAAAGGGCTCATATTGTCCATATTGATTCTATAACGAAAAGGAAGGTTGTGATAATTAGTACTGTTGTCCACTACTTTAGATCGGCGTGCGCTTCATCGTTCTCACCCAACTACAGAGGCATGCTAGATACTGAAGATAGCTGATAGAGAATAGCGATAGATGAAAGAAGAAGAAGATTAAGTAGGAGGTAGGTACTCGTTTATGTTTTCTCTTCCTTAGGTACGAATGTCTTTCGCATGGAAAATACCGAGACGGTTGCCCTGCAGATCCTCCAGTTCGTATAAGGAATTACCTTTTCGGGCACGCACACGGCACTTCAAAAACTTGCGGAAGAATTTCGCACTTTGCTGCTTCTCTGCGTTGCTTAGCTGGAAATTTCGCCGGTAAACTTCCTGTCCTGGTGAGAAGCTCACTTCCTTTGCTCGGTGATTGTAGGTTTTTGCTCCTTTGGCGTAGGCACGTTCAAGGTTCTGTCGAGCCTGGCTTCTCATCATCTTCAGGAGTTCGGGCTGTTCAACTTCGATATCTTCGTTTAGGCAGTTTAGTCTCCGCAAGAGTTTGTAGGTGCTGCCGTGCGTGACCATGTGCTGCCCGAATAGCAACTTATATGGAGCGAACCCTGTAGCTTGATGTACGCTACTCCTCAAAGCGCCGGTTACGAGACTCAGATGTACGTCCCATTTGTCGTGTTCGGCTTTGATATATGCTCTGAGGGCCGCAAGAATCGAACGGTTGACTCGTTCGGAGGGGTTCTCCTGTGGCGAGTACAACCCGGTCTTCATGTGATTGACTCCATATCGTTCCAAGAGTCTTTTGAATTGGACTGCTTTGAACTGAGTCCCATTGTCGGTGACAATCGTCTCGGAAGTCCCCATCAGGTGAAAGATCTCTTCTTCAACGTATCTGCAGATGCTAGCAGTGGTAGCTCGTCGTAGGGGCTTCGTAAGGACGAATTTCGTCAGGTGGTCCAGCGCGACCAGAACGTAGGCATGTCCTCGGGTGGATCGAGGATATGGTCCAAGCAGATCCACGCAAACTCGTTGCCATGGCCTGCTAGTGTCTGCCTGTCGTCCCATTGGAGGTCTTAGAATTGTATTCGGTGCTTTGCATTCTTTACAGGTGTCGCAACTCAGTACGTAGCGTCGAATGTCAGCAGTCATCCCGGGCCAGTAGAAGTATCGTTTAAGTCGTGCGATCGTTTTCCCAATTCCACTGTGAGCGGCATTTGGTGGATCGTGTGCGCGAGTTATGGTGTCTTGGATCAATTCTTCCGGGATCCATAGCTTCCAAGCGTCCTCGTCCACCATCGGGTCACCGGTTCGGGGCTTCGTCCTGTGGTACACATATCCGTCAACAACCATCAGATCGGGCAATCGGTCTTCGTGTATTTCGATATTTTGTATCAATTGGAGATACGATTACGATTGGAAGGCAGGGGAGCTGAGATCGATCTCAGGAAGAACTTCCTCTGTCTCCGTGATGGCGTTGCATTCTATCCTGGACAGTGCATCAGGAACGACGTTAAGACTTCCTTTCCGATGTTCGATGGTGAAGTCAAAACGCTGGAGCCGCAAACTCCATCTCGCTAGTCGTCCACTCAATTCTTTCTGTGACATCAGCCATTTCAGGCTCGCATGATCGGTAATGATCTTAAACGGTAGTAATTCTACGTAAGGCCGGAACTTTTCCACGCTGATGATGGCTGCTAGACATTCAAGTTCCGTCACTGAATAATTCCGTTGTGCCGAGTTTAGTTTCTGAGAAACGTACGCAATTGGCCTCTCGTTTCCTTCGTCGTCCAGCTGTAAAAGAACTCCTCCTACTCCCTGAATACTTGCATCGCACTGGATGATGAAAGGCTTGGAGAAGTCGGGGCTAACCAAAACTGGAGCAGAGGTCATCGTATTCTTCAATTTTTCAAACGATTTCTGAGCTTCCTCGGTCCACGTGAATTGTGTTGATTTCTTTAAAGTGTCCGAGATTGGTCCAGAAAGGTCGGCGAAGTTAGGAATAAATCTTCTATACCATCCCGCCATACCTAAAAATCGTCGCACCTGGCGAACGGTCTTCGGCGGTGGATACTCTACAATTGCCTGCACCTTGCTTGGGTCAACCCGGACTCCATCTTCTCCAATAATGAAACCCAAGTACTTCGTTTCTTTTAAACAAAATTTACTCTTTTCCACGTTGATGGTGAGACCCACTTTCTCCAAACAGTTCGCCACCCGTGCTAGAAGTTCCAAATGAGAATCAAAGTCCTGTGACAGAATTAATAAGTCGTCGAGATATACCAGTACCTGTTCTCGTAAATCATAAGGTATCACTTTATCCATCAATCGACACATGGTCTGCGGTGCGTTGCACAACCCGAATGGCATCACCGTGTAGTGATACAGAGGACGTCCAGGTACGGTGAAAGCTGTTTTATCTCTCGACTCAGGATCGAGAGGTATCTGCCAAAATGCGTCCTTCAGATCCAAACTGGTGATAAATTTCGCCGAGGGAAGTCTACTTAGCATGCCGTCGATCTGCGGTAATGGGTAGGCATCCTTCTTCGTCACCGCATTAACCTTTCGAGCGTCGAAGCATAAGCGTACACTTTTCCTGGCTTACGCACAAGTACAACAGGTGAACTCCAGGGGCTTTCGCTCTCCTCGATCACACCTAAGGACAACATTCGATCCAATTCGGCGTCCATTAGTTTTTGCACAGCTGGTGAAATGGGATAGAATCTTTGCTTAATCGGTTTTGCATCTCCGACGTCAATTTGATGTTGGAGTACATTTGTCTTTCCCAGTCCTCGTACTGAAAATGATGGGAACAATGATTTCGCCAGTGCTAATCTTTGTTGATCTCGTGGGCTCAACACATGTTCGTTGTTGTCAGCTTTCTCGGGTGGTGATATTACGTCCAATGCCGAGTTAAAGCCGAGAACGTCGGGAGCCAGGCCGAAGGTCCTCCAAAAGTCGATTCCCAGATACAATTCCTGTGTGAGACTCGGGACTATGAAGAGTTTAATTGGCTTGGTCTCTCCCCTGAATGTGATGTTAACGTGAGCATGACCGAGGACTTCCGGTCGGGCTCCATTAGCAACTTCGATGACGGATCGATATTGTGACCAAGGAATATTAGCTTGTTGAAGACGGTCCCTCGCTCCTTTTCCCAAAATGCTTATTGATGCCCCGCTGTCCAAAAGTCCAACAAGTTTTTGACCGAAGATACTTACTTCGGCATAAGGGCGTATGTCGGTGGGAACTTTGGTGAAAGCCGTAGCTAATATTCGTCGGTTCCTTTTAACTCGTTTCCAGAATCTCCGGAGTCGCAATGTCGAACGTCGTGGCTTATAGGGACGGATGTTGTTTCCCATTAGACCAGGTATCGTTGGAACATGAATTTCCTCCGCAAAGATTCTTTCCCTCGCTGCGTTATATTCTTGAAGCCGTTGGTGATAAGGCTTTAAAGGAAAACGTCGAGGTTCGCTGAATTCAGAATTATTGATGGGATTTGTACGTTCTGATTGTGCCGGACGTTGCAGGATTAAGATGTTGTGATCGTCCAGTACAGGTAAAGTCGTATTTGATATTTTATTTTGGTCTTGCAGGTGTATGTTTAAGTCCGATGAGGAATTTTCCGGGGTCATCGGAACATCGTCCGAAGAACTTAGCGTGGCTGGGTCCTGTGTCGGGGGCTGGTGTTGTTGCTCCCGACTCGCTGTTGGTTTTTTCGAGTGCAATTGGGACATCGCGGTTTGATGACGTCTTTCTGTCCGCAGCCATAGCAGAAATATCCTCTGGGCTCATGCGGGCAGTCTTGGTAACCATGTCCAATAGCGTCACAATTCCAGCATTTCCAATTCGAAGTATCCCTATTGGGATTGATAGCATTTAGTTCCTCGGTCGGTTCCGGTGGTGTCGCTTCGTCTTCCTCGAACGCAGGTTCCTCATCGTATGTCGTCGGGTATATTGCTTCGTCAATCCGATACGAACGTTGATGCGACGGCAGCGGTCCGGGTCGAGTCCTTGTACGAGTGACCATAACCTCAATCCTACACCCAGTAGGATTACTTCTCAGGTATGTCCAATACCAATCAGTGAGCGGCCCACTCAACAGCTGGTGCATCCCTCCGACAAGCGTAGCGAAATCTCCCGATAAAGTATTCCGAGTAAGAGTTTCCGCTCGGAAGAGGAATTCCTCGACGCTCAATTTGCTATTGTTGCCATCGTACTGTAGTCGCCAATTCCTAATGGGACTGGTCGATCGTCGTGGTTGTGGTTGAGGCCTATAGGATTGCTGTCGGGGTTCCTGCTGTCGAGTAGGGGCTCGAACTGTTTCGTGGTAGGGTGGTGGTGCATCGTTCGCTGCCCAAGCGAGTTGGTCCGGCGAGCGATTGCTTACTGTGCTGGGAATGGAACGGGGAGCTGCAGGCCAGTTCCGTCGCTCCTGTGTCATGTCCGGTAATCGAGAGGCCAGCTGAGGTTGACGGGATCTCTGTGGTGGCGGAGGGCTTCGACTGCGTCGGATTTCTTCCCTCACCATTGCTGTAATCTGTCTCTGTAGCATCTCCATCTGTGTATCGATGTCCGAATGCATTGTCCTATTTGATCGCGGTCTATCAGCTGGTCTCCCAGTTCCATTGTCTTCCATCCTCCTCGGAAGTTCCAGATTTGCGTTACGGCCCGTACGCGGATGAAATTCTGGAATGTCTCCATTCCCTTGTCGTTGTTCGTCCGGTTCCGTCCACAAGGGATGATCCACATGGATCTCCGGGGGAATGGGGGTGTTGTTCCGGATCTGTCCCGGTGGAGTGCGGGGTAGCGCAAACGAAGACGTCATAGCTGCTGCAGCTTCCCGCTCCTGTTGGCGTGTCACCACTCCAACTCTTGGAACAGCTCCTGTATTTTCCGCCATTTGTGACAATAAAATTCGAAAAAAAATCGCAAAAAAAAAATCTAATTCGTAACGTGTAAATATTCTTCCTTATTCGGGGTATCTCATAAACCAAAAATAAATAAAGTCCTGAAAAAACTTCGGTCCTCCTTGGACCACTTGAAGAACTAAATTCAAAAAAAGATTCAAGGAAAACCAAACACTAATCTTTTGTTCGTGTAATCTTTACCTATAAAACAGTAAGAACCGTGTGTGACTGACAGACAACGCACAGGCCAAACCGCTGGACCTAAAGAGCTGAAAATTTTACAGTGCATTCCTTTAATGACTTAC
Organism: Leptogaster cylindrica; assembly: GCA_963082835.1. Lineage (NCBI taxonomy): Eukaryota > Metazoa > Arthropoda > Insecta > Diptera > Asilidae > Leptogaster > Leptogaster cylindrica. Next base: position 20,827,615 of record OY720107.1, read on the forward strand.
ATATCCGCTAAGAAAGGATTTTTCAAAATTCCGCCCCTAAAGGGGTGAATAACGGAAATTCCTTTAACATGACGTCACAGAAATTCTTTTCCACGTCTCTTCTTTGTGCGGATCTTCGTAGGCGAGAACGATCCCTCACTGAGAAGATGCGGGCCAGCGGCATGCACACGGCTGACGGCGAACGGGCGAACATAACTGCGTGCATGGTGGAATAATATATCTGTGACTGTGGTGTCTGACTAATAACTAGGGGTGTTTTGAAGCTAATTTGCTTCTAGAGACAGATTTCAGACCAAGGTGCTTGTACCTTGACTGATTGTTGAGGGCGTGCCTGGTGCTTGTACCAGAACGCTAAGTTTTGGGGTGAAGTAAGTAAATTACTGAAAGGTAAATGGTTCTTAACCGACTCAAAACGCTTGGCTAATTGAAAGTAACTGATAATTTATTCTGATTGATTGGGAAATTTATACAAATTTTGACTTACTACTACAATTATATTTAAGGTGATTCGCGCCCTCGATCACGCGGCACGGCACTTGCAAGTTTGCACCTTTGCGGAATGTTGCTCGTTTCCCGTGCAGTGGAATGACCTTTTGGCTGCGAGAAATTGGAGCCCGGCAAAGTGCATTGATTGCAATGATTTATTTTCTTAAGTCTAAACAGAAGTCAAGGCCATTCAGTGTTTCAATCGATTGCTGCAATTTTCTTAAGTCTAAACAAGGGGTAAAGTGGGCGACAGCCGCGTATTTGGCATCCTTTGCGTGAGTGACTTGGTGCTAATCAGTAAGAAAATGGTTGAGGAAATTTTATTTGTTGACGGGGAATATGTCCCTCAAACTGTGACCACTCCTTTAATTTTAGGAGACTACAATTTCCCATCAAAGTTTGTTTCGCCTTGACGATTAACAAGTCTCAGGGTCAAACTTTAAAATATGCCGGCGTAGATTTAAGGGAAGATTGTTTCTCCCACAGTCAGTTTTATGTTGCTTGCTCACCAGTAAGTCCGCCCACGAGGCTGGTAATATTAGTGCCGCCCAATAAAAAAAACAAAAAACATTGTTTATAAGGAAGTCCTCTGAATATTTATTCACTTTGGCATCGTGGGTGAAATTTGGTAGACCAATAATTAAATTAAATTATTACACAAAATAGAAAATTCAGGCTGTCTACTTATATCAACTAAGTTCTGTAAAAATGTGAAGTTAAATAATAAGTAACTAATTTGTTTTAAAATTTTTTCTTCGTATTACATTATACCTAATTACATTATACTTCATTATACTTCATTATACTTCATATTGTTGTTATAATACGAGAGGTTTGTCCTGTTTTCATGCACAGAAGAAGCAATGAATATAGATAAAGAGGCGAATAACAATAAGAATGTAAAACGATGATGAATCAATGGCACGATAATTAATAACAATCATTCCACCAACCGACCGGGTGAAACCGGGTAGACCGGCTAGTATCTATATACATAATAAGAAACGAATAAAACAAGCCGATTCTTCTTGTCCGTGTAATTTATATTTATTTGTGTTGTTTATTTTAATTTTAATTTTATTTTTTTTTCTTTTCTAGGCCCATAAAAATTGAGCGAGCCAGAAAAGGATTGTAGGATAGTAGAACAAAATCAAACCGAAATCTACTTAACGACCTAGAAATAAACGTAAATAATGACTAACTTCAAAGTAAATTATCAATTGCCTACATAATGTTCTGCCAAATAAGAATAAGAAAAATATCGTCGCTTAAAGCTTAACCAAAACCAAAGGAATTCCTCAAAGGAAATTCAAAACTCAGAAAAAACGAAGTTCCACAACGAGAACTAATAAAACCCAAAGGAATTTCTCGACGAAATTCAAAAAAAAACTCAAAGTCAAAATTTTCATAAATAAGAGTTCTCTCTCCCTCCTTCCGCATGCAGAGGGTTGACACCTATGAGCCCGCAAGTGTTCAAAAGAAAAAAATCGCAACGTAAAGTCAATTGAAACCACTGCGGCCCAAAACAAATTTAATTTCCTCTGTGCTGTCCGATCATGTTTCCTCCCTGGAAAAGGAAAAGTGAGGGGAGGGGACGTCTCAAGCTTTACATGTCTTCCGTTATGGTTTCCGTCTTATTGGCTTGCATCCACTTCACCTTAGGCGTGACGCAGCTGATATCCTGTTCTTACACCAACTTCTTTCCGGTTGCATCGATTGCCAGTCTCTGCTGCAATCGGTTTCTCTTAACACTAATCCCCGTAGTCTCCGATCAGTTTCTCTCTTCCGTCCCATCAACCACCGTACCAACTATGGCCTCAACGAGCCCCTCACTAGGATGCTTCGAATGGCCAATTCCCTCCCGTCCTTTGATTTCCATTGTAGCAGGGATTTCTTAAGGAATTTGATTTTCAATCCCGCCTAATTTATACTACCTCCCCCTCCTCCCAATAATCTGTTGCTGTTAATTGTATTTGTTCAGTTAGTAGTATTTTTAGTTATAGTATAGTGTAGGTTCTTGTGTGATATTTGTGTAGTCTTAGTCTTAAATTGCTTGTATTAAGCGTAAATAAATAAATGGTTCCAACAGTAATGCTCACTCCTTGGTCAGGTAGCTAGCTCCATAGCCAACTCCTGCGTTACCAACTAGGGGAGAATACCGTGTCACCACTCCTTCGTCCATGCTCCGCCTAGAAAAGACCCCCCTCAATGAACAATGTTTCAGCTCGGACCTCTCAATAAACTTGGGACAGCTTCAATTAGCACCATTGCCAACCGGCTGTGTGATCCCGTACTTATTTAAAATGAGTAAACAAAAAGTAAACAAAAGTTTTGAGTAGGTCCAAGGTGAGACACCGGCCACCGAGGCCTCGATAGGAAATGAAAAGGATTAGATAATTGGAGCAAAAAGCTCAAAAGGAAAGGATAGAAAGCGATTGCATTCACCCAGAGCAATCATGAGTCGACTTGATGAAAACGTAAACAAAAAAAATGCAATTAGAATTCAATTTGCTTTGCAACCGATACAAACGCAAATGTAAACAGTCGAAAAAGAATCAAAAATCAAATTAGAAAAACTCAAGGATCATCAGATCAAACGCGAAAACAATTGGATGTCGACTCACACGCATGCTCTGCGCGAACGCAAACACTTTTGGCCCCACGTTGGGCGCCACTTTATGTTATGATATATAGCACGTTGTTTTGCAACATGCTTTTGGTGCCTGCACTAATGAGCAGGCAGGGACTAGCACCTGGAGGCTGTTCCTTACGGCCGCCAGATGACAGTCCCGTCAAGACAGCTGTTGCCAGGAGGCGCCCGGCTAAAGAGCTTCCCCTGTCGGCAATGGGACGCGCACGAGCTTGACGGCTAGCATGGCGGTAGGTGTGGGGGGGTTGGCCCAAAAACGTCCGCGCCGACCAGGGCCTTGACCCGCATAACGAAGGGTCTCGTGCTAGATGGGAACGAACCACCAAGGTTCGCGACGGGGGTACCTGGAAAAAAATGACGACGACGGGGGAAAACATGGCCGGACCTACCTGCACTGAGGGGGGACGAAGATGTTGATGTCCCCTTGGACTGCCCCTATCCTCCCTCTATTCCCTTCCATGTCCCTAATTGGGAAGGGAATCCTATTGGTGTCAACCCCCTCTGAAAATTAAAGTTTATATGGGCATGCGATAAAAGAAGGGGGGAAGGGAGAAACTCAAAATCAAACTTTTACTCCATGTTGTCCTCCTTTATTTTTACAAACAGATAATTCATGTATTTAAGCCCGGTATCTCTACTTTTAAAACTCCTCCTTCACATAATCATTACGCAAAAAAAAAACTATCAAAAATGTGAAGGGCTGTTACAGCCGCGTGTATCTCCTCCCAAGTAAACACGCTTAATTTCATCCGAATTCGACGTCGCAGAAAAATTATCGACAAAAATAAAACGTAAGGGGCCGAAGTGTGATCACATTTCGTCGCTACTTGTTTCGTGTGAAATTATCATACACTTTAAGGAAAATTTGTCGTCGTCAATTGGGGGGAGATTGATCCCTTGGCCGCGTCTGGGGATGGGGTTTTGTAGGCGGATCACGCCGGATCACCCATTCGCGGGGGGAGTTTGGCGCACCGCAAGTGTCACCACTTCACTCACAATTGCTTGTACAGTTAATTATAACGTCACTTATTGATTTCGGAACTAAGTTATGATCGGATACATATATGTGGGATCAATTTATTAGAATAAAAGAAGCTATTTACAAACTATTTAGAAACTATTTAGAAATTGATTAAATTCGAATGCAAAGAAACTATTCTATTTAGAAATTGATTAAATTCAAATGCAAGAAACTATTCTATTTTACTTCTGTCCTATCTCTACTTCCACTGCCACTTCTGCCACTGCCTAAACGAGAGTGTCCCTGCCCATCGTTACTCTAGTTGCTGCAGCTCGGGGAAAAATCGGTGTGTGTGTGATCGCGATGGTTCCCACACTCGGCCATCCTTAGAATCATTCGCCTCGAATGAGAATTGTCGCCCTCGTCGTCTAGGTCTCTCTCGTCTTCATCTTCGACCTCGTCTTCATCGTCGACCTCGTCTTCATCGTCGACCTCGGCTTCATCGTCGACCTCGGCTTCATCGTCATCGTCCTCGTCCTGTATCCACGGTTTCATTTTGTCCGCGCCGGTTTCTGTGCTCTTGGGTCCCTCTTGCTCGCCGACCTTTTCTACTTGGTACCTGTCGAAACCCTTGTTTCTCATTACTTTATAGGGTCCAAGGAATTTTTGACGGATTTTCAGCCCGGTACCGAACTGCACTCGTTCAATTGCTACCAAATCGCCGACGGCGTACTTCGTGGCTGTTTTTCTCTTCTTGTTGTGATTTGCTTGATTTTCGGCTTGAATTCTTGCTATCTCCGATCTCGCGTTTTCCCGATCTTCTTCTCGCTGGTCATTGAATTGATTTCTCCATTCTTCTTCAATGGCTTCCTGTGTCGATTAATCCGTTGATGATTTCTTCGTTTACGCTGACTGGTCGTATCATTTTATTTGTTTGTGCTACGTTGACTGCTCGCTTCTGCTTCCCTTGACATCCCACGGCTTTGTGACCAAATTCGTCGCAGTGAAAGCATTTTGGACCTCTGCTCTTGTTCGGACAAACTTGCGCTTCGTGTTCGGTCGATCCACAGTTAAAACAATACCTACGCTCACTACCCTTGGACGTACTTGGTTTATACCTGCTCTTTTCATTAGAACCACTTGCTGTGTCTTTCGTCACATCTTTCTTCATCTGCTCGTAAACAGTTAGTTTTTGCTTAAATTCGCGAATGCTGATAGTCCCGTATAAAACTGCTTTGTTAACCACTGAGTCATTAATTCCGTTTATAACGTAATTTATTATAGAACTTTCGTCCATTTCTGCGTGCGAGGCGATATCTATCATTTGATAAAGATATTCTCTCAGCGATTCACTGCTTTTCTTTTTACGTTCGCGTAACCTATTGTGAACTTCGGCGACGTTCACACGCGGAGCAAATTCATTATAAAGCGCCGTTTTGAGTTCATAGTAATTATGCGATTTTGCTTCGCATTCGCTAAAAAGTTTCGCAACGCCCGTAAGCGATCTCTTACAAAATATAAATCGTTGCAAATCGTTCCAATGGAATATTTCCGCATACCGTTCGAACTCCTGTAGCCACGATTTAACATTCACAGTGTCACTACCCGAGAATTTTCTAATAACATTTTCGAAATCGGTAAAATTTACTTTACCACCGTTATCACCTACGGCACCTACTTCGGATGTTCTTAACGTGGACGAAAAATTGTCTTCGACATCGATGGTGACATTTCTTCGCGAATTTCTTCCTTTACCCATGATTTAGTTATTTCGTTCTAAATCAGCTATGAGTTATTCACTAATTAATTCCGCTGACTTTCGAGATTTTCTTGTCGAATGTCAATTTGCAACCGGCTGTACACTTTGCACGGTACAATTAGAGAAAATCCCGTTTTCTTTTATTTGCAGAGTCGAAATTATTTGCCAGCTCGATACACTAAGCTTTTCGCTAAATCGCACTGTAAAAATCGCACTGCTGCCTGCGTACTTTTTTTTTTTTGTTCTCAACTTCCACTGCTCTTTCCTCTTCCACTGACTGCCACACCGGTGCACTCTACAGGCTATGCGCAAAACGACTGACTTCGACAATGCCCTTGCTGGAACGCGCACTAGCACCATTAAATATGAGCCGGCTTCGATATCCCGTTTCTGATGCCGTATTACAGAAGTAAAATTTCGATGCTTTGCCAGAATTTTCTAGATGTTTGAAATGATCCCGGTTGAGCCCCCAAATGTGGGATCAATTTATTAGAATAAAAGAAGCTATTTACAAACTATTTAGAAACTATTTAGAAATTGATTAAATTCGAATGCAAAGAAACTATTCTATTTAGAAATTGATTAAATTTAAATGCAAGAAACTATTCTATTTTACTTCTGTCCTATCTCTACTTCCACTGCCACTTCTGCCACTGCCTAAACGAGAGTATCCCTGCCCATCGTTACTCTAGTTGCTGCAGCTCGGGGAAAAATCGGTGTGTGTGTGATCGCGACGGTTCCCACATATATATATATATAGATATAAAAACTAGTGTGACTAACCAGGGGAAGAGACTCAAATTTTAGGAGGAGCAAGAAAAATTAAAGAAAACTATTCTACAAAAAGCAACTAATGCGGGCATGCGAGGCAAGATAAACAAAGGAGGACTTGCCGGGTTTTCCCTCGTTGTCGCCGAGGGGGGGGGGGGGGGGGGGGGCAAAAAGGAAAAGGGGGCTGCTCTACCGGGGATTCTTTCCCGCCTTCCCAATTAATTTTTGAAACTTCGCGGGTCTGTCGCGCGACAACGGTGTATAAAAATTAAGTTTCTATACTTGTCCCGCCGATAATATTAACTGCGCACTACTTCTCGCCTTATTGTCCACAATTACAACCTTTTTTTCCGGAGTTTCTAAAATTTTTCGTTCTTTTACGTCGCCGCGCTCGATCTACTTTCTTTTCTTCAAGGAACCTTCCTTTTCGCCCAGTCCAGCACTGACTGCCGCTACCCAGACTCGCCGGTGCCGATTTCCCCACGCAGTCGCCTCAGCCTTTCTTCTTCTCTCCCGCATGCGCATTGGATCGAACATTCTCGAATTGGAATGTCAGTCCCGGTTCGCTACCAGTCAGGCCACATTTGGCCAATAGGGATCGCCCAGATCATGGCCGCCGAGCTGGGACTGCTTCCCCTCTCTCGACTGTCATGCCGGTGTTGTCAACTGTCGGAGAAGAAATCCTGCACGTGGGTAGCTGATTTGGGAGGTTAGCTTATTCAGCCACCGATGACCGTGAAATTTTCCGTAGACTTGTCAATCAGCTGACAGTGGTTCAGCTGTCAGGTGCAGGAAAGTTCTCCTCCGTCACACCGATCACAACACAGTTCCCGCTTGCTTAGAAGGTACGGCCCTTTGGCAATACACTGGCTAAGCTATATATTCCTAAGTTATTATTAATCCAGTTGAAGACTCCAAGACCTAAACACTAGGAGAATAAAAGGAAACGCACTTTCCCGTAACAATTAATTTTATTTCTCTACTGAACACTATTACTAATAACAACAACTAGCGAAAACTTGAACTGAAAATTTAAATGGAAACCGGACTTAATACAAACAATAAAACAAGTGCAAAAATAGTAATTGCCTGAGATGTCGGCACGCGATCGATACTGGCGGCGATTTTTCGAAGACTGCTACTCCAAGTTTTTCTTCCCAGTTCGGTCGGTGAAGTTCGATTTCCTGCCTTTGATGATTCGGTGGTTTTTAAGGCAGAAATCAAATTTCTGCAATCAATGCACCAGTTTCTGTGCGTTAATTGCAATTCGATTTCTGCCGATCAGGGGTAGCTGTCGCGACGTGGTGTCAGGTGTCCGAGGCGATGACCCTCTAGCGTGTGCAGGAAACCATAGCGTAGACACCAGTTTTGGATTTTTTCGCCGTTGTGTTTTTAGAACTGCTGCCTAGCGCTGCGTGTCTGGCGTTGAAGTCCCCTCCAACAATGATTCCTTGCTAATCCCCATTTTCATGTAATTCTGTGAGTGACGTGAGAAAGTCTGAGATGTCTTTTTCGGAGTGATTGATTTGATGAAGATATACTGAACAGATTAGTATTTTTAGGATTTAATCGCTTTCAGATTTTACTTCTATCTCACATTTGGAGTGTGATATATTACTATCAACACTTTCCGAGATTGAACATCTGATTTGGGGTTTAGCTATAATTGCGGTGCGTGGGTAGTTGTCACATCGTGGCGCAATCCATTCCGAAAAGAGATTGTGACAAGTCAAAGAATTCATTTGTGCTTAATGGGTATATGGGCTCTTAGTAGGTAGATTTCCCCTCAGGCATTCTGCATACGAAATATTTTTGTTTACGTATTGATTTACCGTTTTATTTCTTTCAAGTTTTGCTTTGCTTATTAAGTTCGATCTGTTTTGTTGAATTTTGGGAATTTTTAGGTAAAAGGGGCACTTTATGTAGTTCGCTGTATGTCCCACTGATCTGCAGTTCACGCAGTATGGTGGGTTGCCCGGGCTTAAATTTTTTTTTAATCTTTGGCACTCCCCTGGATCGTGTATGTCACTGCACTTGACACATCTGTATGCCCTCCCGCAATTAGAGGCCACATGACCGAACGATTGACAGTTTTTGCATTGCACTATTCCTTCTTTTTTGAACTTGTCCCATTTGATTACCGAGCTTAATAGTCTTTTGACAGACGACGTAACCCTTGTTATATCTTGTTCTGTACCGATTTGGATAAGAAACATATCCAGGAATTGATTGTTTCTAGTTTTGAAGTGTCTAACTTTTGAGAATTTAATTCCTGGGAGTACTTTTGACAATGCATTTTCAACTTCTGCATCAGTATAATTACAATCTAACCCTTTCATAATGAGTGATATAAGCTTATTTTCTTTTAGTGTGTATGTGTAAACATCTAACCCGTCTTATTTCATGCTCTCAAAAACTTCGCGGTGAGTTTTCGAACAGTTAACGTAAAGCCTGCAGAGATTGGGGCCGACTTTCTTAATAATGAAGTCCACCTGTGGCCAATTGTCCCTCATCAAGTTGCCAATTTCTTTTACATTTATGTTATTGCTATTTAGCACTATAGGCAGGCAAAATTTTATATTGTTATTTACTTTTCCATTTTTTGATTTAGCTATATTATTGTTAATATTAGGATTAATTTTAGAAAATGTTACCGGTAAATTGCTCCTCTCGTTTTCTGTTTCCTCTTGTAGATTTTCCAAGCCTTCATAATAGTTTGTTATGATGAAAAGGATTGGTGCTAGCAAATATGCTAGCAGGGAAACTCCGCAGATTCAGCAAATTAACAATCCATAATATATTTTTTTATTCAGTGCTAAAAAAAAAAGTAAACTTTTGCATGGCGCGATATCTACTAAATTCTGTCAAAAATTGAATAAGAGGGAATACTTTACGATGTTATGAATAAATTTTTACACTTATCATTCAATTTGTACGTAAACAAAAACAAACAATGCCCCCTAGTAATCGGTTTTTTTTTTTTTGCACTTCCATATATATATTAGTCGTCTCGAGTTCAATAAGCTATTCGCGTTGCTTCAAATTAGATTTTGATTTATGACTAGCCGGTGTCTACCCGGTTTCACCCGGGGCGGTGAAAATTGTTATGTATAAAATTAGGTTGGTGCTAGCATAAATGCTAGCAGGGACTGGCACCTGGAGGATGTTCCATACAGCCGCCAGATGTCAGTCCCGACGAAACAGCTGTTGCCAGGAGGCACCCGGCTAAGTTGCCTCCCCCTGGGACCGCAGTGGACGGCGCGAGCTTGACGGCTAGCATTGCAGTAGGTGTGGGGGGGGGGGGCAAAAACGTCCTCGCAGCCCAGGGTTTCGTCCCGCATAACGAATATCTCGCGCGAAGGGACAGCGAAAACCGCGATCAGGTAAAGGGACCAAAAACGACAAGAGCGGGGGACAACATGGCCGGACCTACCTGCACTGAGGGGGGGGGGGGGGGGGGGGGTGGGGGGGGCGAAGATGTTGGTGCCCCCTTGGACTGCCCTCATCCTCCCTCTATTCCCTTCCATGTCCCTAATTGGGAAGGGAATCCTGTAAGTGTCAACCAGCTCTGAAAATTAAAATTTATATAGGCATGCGGCAAAAGAGGGGGTAAGAGAGAAACTCAAAACAAATTTTCAATCCATGGTGTCCTCCTTTATTTTTACAAAAAGATTTTCCATTTATTTCAGTCGCGTATCTCTACTTTAACTCCTCCTTTACAGGATCATCACGCAAATTCAAAAAGATATCAAAAGTGTGAAGGGCTGTCCCAGCCGCGTATATCTCCACCCAAGTAAACCACGTTTAAATTGATTGGAATTCAAAGTCGAAGAAAAATTATTGACAAGGTAAGACAAAAGGGCCGAAGTGTGATCACATTTCGTCGCTGTTTGTTTCGTGTGAAACTATAATAAACTTTAAGGAAGATTTGTCGTCGCCAATTGGGGGGAGATCGATCCCTTGGCCGCGTCTGGGGATGGGATTTCGTTGGCGGATCACGCCGTATCACCCATTCGCGGGGGGAGTTGGGCGCACCGCAAGTGTCACCACTTCACTCACAATTGTTTGAACATTTACTTATAACTTCACTTATTGCTTTCACAACTACTCTATGCTCAGATATATATATATACGTATAAAAACTAATGTGATTAACCAAAAGAAAAGACTCAAATTTTAGGAGGAGCGAGAAAAAAGAAAAAGCAGAAGAAAACAATTCTACAAAAAAAAAGCAACCAAAGCAATCATGCGAGGCAAGATAAACAGATAAACAAAGGAGGACTTGCCGGGTTTCCCTCGTTGTCTCCGATGGGTACTAGGGGGGGTTGTTGTTGACTGGGGAGGGAAGCTATGGATCCTTCTTGGCGGTCCCTGGAGCGCTCGCTGTTGTTATGAGGTGAGAGGGTTGGGGCGGCGCTGAGGATGGCGATGTCACTCCCTTTACTGGGTGCCTGACTCCTTCACAGTCTGCTGATTAACACTATCCGAAACTTGGCGAACAAAGCCCTTTCTCACATGAAAACACTTCAAGATACTGGGAGAATCACCCGGCCACCGCCTTATGAGTTTATTGCGACTTTTTCCGATTCGCGTTTTTCCAATTCGCGTTTTTTTTCTTTTTTTTTTTCAAATTCGCGTTTTCTCAACTGCCCAATATGGCTGCTTGATCACCTCACTAAGAAAATATCACGACCCTTTTTGTTTTATCGTTCAGCGCTGACTGCCGTTTTCCAGACTCGCCGGTGCCGATTTCCCCACGCAGTCGCATCAGCCTTTCTTCTTCTCTCCCGCATGCGCATTGGATCGAACATTCTCGAATCGGAATGTCAGTCCCGGTTCGCTACCAGTCAGGCCACATTTGGCCAATAGGGATCGGCCAGATCATGGCCGCCGAGCTGGTACTGCTTCCCCTCACTCGACTGTCATGCCAGTGTTGTCAACTGTCGGAGAAAAAATCCTGAACGTGGGTAGCTGATTTGGGAGGTTAGCTTATTCAGCCACCGATGACCGTGAAATTCTCCCGTAGACTTGTCGGTCAGCTGACAGTGGTTCAGCTGTCAGGTGCAGGAAAGTTCTCCTCCGTCACACCGATCACAACAAAATCCCGTTGGTCGGGATACAATAATGTTTAGTTTTTTCAATGGAGGGTACTTTTGGGGGGTTAAATTAGGATAAAGGTTGGTAGCTCTCATTGATCTATTTTTCTAACCAAAAGTAAAATACCAATTTTATTGATTTTTTTATCTAAAAAAATGGCGGATTTTCATATAAACTTTCATCCCCTATTTTACACCGTCAGTCATGGGGATTTTTTATTTTTACAAAACATATTTTAATGCGAATGGTAAAACATTTAAAACACACGCATAGTGAAAAAAGCAAATAGAAACAAAAAGCTGAGAACTTAAATAGAAAAATGTAAATAAATTTTACCATGCGCATCATCATAATGGTATACCATAATTATTTATCTGGCTGGAATAATAGTCAGTTACGCATGGTGAAATAATTTATGTAAATAAAAATCTAAGATTAGAACCTTTTAAAATAGGAAAACATTTCACCATAATTCTAACTATTGAAAGTCAGAACCGAACATCTAATGTGCTTTCAAATTTCCCTGATAATTGCCCATTTCTCAGATAATTGCCCAGATAGGAAATTTAATAATTTGAAGAAATTTTGTACTGGAGCTATATATTAACAGGATTGTAGCCTTATAAAAAGTAGCATTGAGTTCAATTTGGCAGTATATAAAATAATGTAGAAAATTTCATGAAAACCGATCCAGCCGTTTTGCAGTGATGCTCGGACAAACTAATTACCCATTAAAGTTTTATTTATGTAGATACCAAAAAAGATGCATCCTTTTTAGAGTTTGTTCATTGAGCGCTGCCTTGGTAATTTCCTCAAGGACTTTGCGCTCCGCTCCGCCTACAAAGCCGTCGCGTCGGTCGGCTCGCCCCCGGGGGCCGAGATGGAACGCGAAACCCGCGGTCTACCCGGTCGATTACGTAGGACTCACACTCGATATCTTTTAACGGAAAATGATTACCAGAAAAAAATTTAACTTCAGAGAAAAAGAAAAAAACTCTTCTAATTCACTAAAAAGCAATAGGAAGAGATAAGCTGCTACTTGATTAAAACCATGCAAGAACGAGAGAAAGACAAAGAAAAACAAGCTAATTAGGGCGAATGAAATAGAGCAGCGGGTGCATATAAAAATTCGTGCGACTTGCCAGTCTCCTGTCTTCCTATATGACGGCACACGTGGGTGGGGGCTGCTGTCGATTTTCCTCCAGTCGTCTGACGATGAGGGCTCCTCCTGGGGCGAGCACTGGGAGTCAATATTAAGAAAGGCTCTGGAAGATTGATTTGTCTCTAACTTCAAAAGAAAAGAATAAAACTCTGCCGAAAATCACTCAAAAAAAATGTTTTTTTCTTTTTTTGTATGTTATCAATGGTAATTTTCACTTTTTTCTTGGAAGATTGTTGTATTAAAGAATTTCGAAAACATTCGTAAAGAATTTTCTTTAAGAAGTGTGACACGGAGTGGTTCATATTACAGCAATTGTTCACTAAAATCACTAACACTAATGTCCTTAGCAATTTTTTGTTTGTTTTTTTTTTTCTATTCATTTATTCTCATGAACTGGGGTCACTTTGTCAACATAAACTGAGTCATGAATTCACGGATTTTGAGATCATCCTAAAACACTTAGAAGATACAAAAGCTGCTTGAATTAAAGTTCTTTATTTATATTGTTTACTCTAAAATTGTTCTGAATTCGACTTTTGTTAGTAAATATTTACCGCTGTTTGCTCACAAGCTACCGTAAAGTAGATTTACTTTTTACTTTAGATCAGTGATGGGCAGGCCTATGCCCGCGGGCACTCCAGCTTTTAGAGCTTTGAATATGTACACGACCAGCTTTCAAGTCGAGAGCGCATCATTCGGCCGCCGGCCGTCATGCGAGCAGGACTATGCTTCTTTTCGCTTTGCTTTCGGTACACTGTAAATTTGAAGTCATTTTGCCATGTGGCTTCACTTTTATATGACAGGTGACGTCACCAAAATTAACAGTGTAAAAAAGGCCGGAGAGAGCTTTGAAGAGCTTTTACACAATCACATTTTGAGACTGTGGTTGCATGCCCATCCCTGCTTTAGATCCTCGAATATTCACCGTGTACCTTCCGGCAGATTTTTCTTCTTTTCCTTCCACAATCAAACTCCTGACTCCCCGACTCGTGACTATCAAGAAAAATCTTTTCTACTTCCCCCAGACCAGTTTCACCGACTCGCTCCCCGAGCCTCGCCGGTGCCGGTTTTCCCCACGCAGTCGCATCCGGTCTCCCTCTCTCCCGCATGCGTGGCAGACAGAACATTCTCGAAGCGGAATGTCAGTCCCGGTTCGCCGCAGATCACGCGATATTCCACCAATCGAAGTTGAAAGGTGATCTCCGTCGAACCAGGATCGACCCCCCTCGAGGCGAGCGCACCGCGGCACAGTGGAAAATCGAGGTCTGTCTCTGATCATAAATCGATAACTTTTTAATTTCTAAAGATAGACTTTCAAAATTTTGTACAAATATAGAATATTATATAGGGCTCGCAATGGGATATTCTTTTCAAGATTTGCTTTAGTCAAACACACATATAAAAATATTTTAAAAATTAAAAGTTTCAAAAATGGCTTTTGTTTTATTTTTTAACTAACAATACAATTTATTATATGTCCGAAAATTGTTTATTATTGTATAATTAATAATATTTTAAGGAACTAATATCACTTCGGGATCGGGAAGTTCCGGATCTGAAATGAGTTCGCTCTCCATCAAAAGATCTAGGGTATCTTCATCAAGTTGATTCACACTTTTCTTATACGCTTTTCGAATGCTAGTAACGTACGGATCTGACGTATAAAGAAGAGTATGAAACACATCCTCATTTGTAGCTGATCGAGAGCATTTCCTGGCATGATTTAGCCGAAATTTTTTGTAATCCTTATTACGGGATTCTTGCGCAGCTTCTGAAAGTTGACCAATAGGTAGCACTGCAAAATGTTTAATGATGCTTTCTCCATGAATTAAAATTTTGTGTACAGAAGATGGCATATAGTACCAATTATAATTTCTTACATAGATTCTTGCAGTTTCAATAGCATAACTACCAAATTTTTCAGCATTTATCATTACACCTGATGAAAGAGCTTGCAGAATTATGTAAAGTCGTTTTATCAAATTTTCATCCACTCCTGTAATTTCAGCAGAACAACTTGCATTGTAAAAAAATCTTCTTGCAGTAGTTCCATCATTGGTATTACCACTTCCTTGTCGTTGTTGGTCGATGATCAATCCTAGCTCTTCACGAAAACGATTTTGTACCAAGGTTTTCTTCTCTTGCTTCATTCGTTTTTTTCTTCGCCTATGGCGGACCATGTTTGGAAAGAAAGGTTGTACGAAATATGTAATATCATTTCCATACAACGAATCCAGGCATGTAATGTAGAAAGTCCGTATTGAAAGGAATTTTCATTTTCAGGCCTAGCAGTCACATTAGCCAAGTCGTTCATTTGTCGTGGAGTAGCTCCACATATTGTGCATGTGGAACCAGAAGGCGTATCCGATAATACCTGAACCACTTTGCCATCTACCATTGTCAGAAACAGTTCATGCTTCACTTGAACTTCCTCACCTTCTTTATTGATTATTGATGGGACCAAAGAATTTATTTGACTATTTATTTCATCTACAACAGCTTTAGTTTTCTCTGGAGTTTCTTTGCAAAATTCTATTGATATAGGCCGGCAAAACCGAACAGACGAAGTTGCCGGATTTTGCCAGATAACAGCTCTAGTTATTTCATCAATTAGCTTGATAGGCACTAAAGAAGTAATGAACAAATTTGCATCAGAAATAAATTCAGACTCCTCTGGCAGTCTCTGTTTGTACTGGCTTTGACCAGATGAGCCATCACAACCCCATTTGCTGTATAAGAGTAAATGTTTCAATCCATTGTTATACACGGAATCAATTGTCAATATCCTGGCTGCTGTATGATCCAATAAATCTTGCACTTTCAGCATTCTTGCATGTGTGTTCGTAATTTCTATTGCAGTAGATGGTGGATAGCAGGTTTGTTTAATTTCTTGTACTTTGTAATATGGTGGGAATATAAAACAGTTTCGTTCGTTTGTTAAATTCCTCAAATACAAATATTGAGCTTTTGTTAAATCTAAATCAATTAAAACACTCAATGCTTCTATATCAGTCAGCATCTTTTTCTGGCTTGCGACATCCATATGAGACTCGAGAATAAGGTCTTTTTGTCGCTATCAGCCAACCTTAATGCTTCCACAAGTTTTGCTTCTGTTCCTTCTTGTATCAAACGTAAACCCTGAAGATATGCATTGTAGATGTGCTCAAATCCATATTCATTTAGTAACAAAGTATTTTTTCTCCTTTTACTGGATTCTGACGAGTCTCCATAAGATAAGCACGGCCTTCCACGTTTTCCAGAAGAAGTAGATGGTGCGATGTCAGTTGTTACGTTTTCCAAGTTTGGTAAAGTTACTGAATATTCTGAGTCTAACCAGTTACTGTTTTTTTCTAAAAATTTATCCTTTTTCCGCAACGCTTCTGATCATCGTTTGTTAAACGCAGGTAGAATATGCCTTTGGATATCACTGATGATAAAACAAATGTTTTCTTGAGACACTTGATTATTTTCAATTAAAAATGTTGATAGTGCCTCTACTGTTTTCCCTCCTTCAATGTACGAAAGAATTAACTCACGTTTTAAACACTTAAAACTTGACATTTTAAAACGTTATTTAAGTAATATTTGTACGCGACAACCGTATTTAATTATTACTATGCATTAGAAATAAAGGTGTCAGCTCTTTATATACTATTTTAAACATAAGGACAGTGTGGAATTTTTTGATAACTTTTTCCCACGTAAATGATAACCAATATGATAAACTCCTTAATATCAATTTAAACATATGGAAGAAATGACAAAACATTAGCGCGAATTAATTATTGATAGAAATAATCTAAGTTTCAAACCACAATAGATAAGCGATTTGCCGTTTTCCAATACCGCGACTTATTGATAACAATAATCTAAGTTTCAAACCATCATAGATAAGCTAT
This sequence comes from Leptogaster cylindrica, assembly GCA_963082835.1. Lineage (NCBI taxonomy): Eukaryota > Metazoa > Arthropoda > Insecta > Diptera > Asilidae > Leptogaster > Leptogaster cylindrica. The sequence continues at coordinate 20,844,400 of OY720107.1, forward strand.
TTGCGGTTTTCGCCTTTTATCAAGTTTTTTCCCCATATCTTCAAAAGTCGCAAAAAGTCGCAGCTGATTTTTATAAATGTTTTTTAGGAATATCTAAACTACCAATTAGTATCAAATTTAAAGCGTGGGCAAACGTGGGTAATAGTTAAATCCTTCGATGAACTTCAAGAAGTAATTTTTTTCCACTTGTTCTACTTTTTATTTTTTTTATACACAATTACAGCCATATAATGAAAAATGGATCATTCTTATAAAATATTCATAAGATTAGCTTTTGAGAAATTCGTAATACTTAATATCTATTCCTAGAAAGTTTAACAAGAAATTAACTTTAAAAGTGGTGATGTACACATACTTGACAGAGGCATCCATAAAAATAATGAACTTTGGAGCACTGAAACAATTTTTTTTATATATAATTTATATAAAAAATCCACGGTTTAGTAAAGTTTGACTATTAAACTATGAAAAAAAATTAAAATAGTATGTTATTAGCGACATTGTTAAAAATCATTTTTGATCTGCCTTTGTTCTACCATTTTCCACTGTGCGCGGTGGATTCGCAGACCTTGGAATGTTCTAGACGGCGGATGCACATGGTGCAGAGGTTAGTTTCCGCCTCTAGTACGACGAGAATTATTTTGTTCACTTCCCCGCCGGTGATGGCCGTGAAGTTTTTGTTATGTCGGGAATTCGATCAGCTGTGAGGTAATTTCTTTCTTGCCAATTGTTCGGAGACTTCCTCACAGCTGAGCCGACCACAACAAGTTTCTCCTTATTTTCCTTGTGTCTTCCCTATATTGTTTCTCAGTGTTTGTGTTGAAGCTTTCGTTATGCGACCTCTTCCTTGTTGGGTTCACCGTTCTCCATATTTCCGGTTGAGCGGTGCCCCTCACTTTCCTTCTGGTTGACATTGGAGTTGTCTAAAGGTGTGCGTGATTTGACGCCATCTTTGTTTGCGGTGCCTTCGCCTGCCCCCATTGTTGTAATCTGGATGCCATCCTGAGTGATTTGGAGGTTATGTATTTCCTCGTTGGTTTCCATTTGTAGTAACTCGTTGTCTTAACTTCTTCCCAATATTTGAGCGATGTCAAACCTACCGCCCTCGTCTATTATTTTATTTATTTTATCAATCTGCTCTTTATTGAGCAGATTGTTGCACATTCCTTTATCCCAACATTCGGACACCACGTTGGGCGCCACTTTATGTTGCGAAAAAGAATGTTGGTGCCTGCAAATATGCAGGCAGAGGCTGATTCCTGCAGGATGATCCATTCATCCGACAGCGATCAGCCTCGATAAAGCGGCTGTTGCCAGGAAGTACCCGGCTAAAATACTTCCCCCGGAGACAGCAGTGGGAGGCGCGAGCTTGTTCGGCTAGCATCGCGGTAGTGTGGGAGTGTGGGGGGGTAACCAAAACACCCTCGCCGTCTCCAGGCTTCATCCCACGCAACGAAATCTCGCGCGAAGCGAAACGAAACCAAGGCTCGAAGGGTAACGGGGCAAACGACAAAAAAAGGGGGGGTGGGGGGGGGGGGCATGTCACGACTTACCTGTGCTGAGCGGGGATTAGCTGGAGTTATCCCCTTGGGCAGCCCTCTGTCCTCCCTCTATTCCCTTCTTGGCCATCTTGTGGAAGGGAATCCTTTGTTGGTGTCAACCCGCTGAAACAAAAAGTTAAGCGCTCATGCGCTCAAGCAAAAACAAACGGGAACGAGGTGGTGAGAAAGAAAGACTCGAGGATTAATCTAACCCATATAACTCATTTTATTCCTGCTCACTTAAATTTAGATATAAATTCACTCATTTTTTTTTTCTACTTTAAACTTTAAGACTCGCAAAATTAGTACTAATTCTCTCACTAATCCAACGTCAATAAAAACAAGAAACTAAACAAACTTTGGGGTGAGGAGGCCCGAATTCCGGCGCACGCACTACAAATCAGTGATAAAAGTAGACACCAAGGCAATTAAATTCTTCGGGTACGCATATCTCGAGTAAATAAACTTATACTGTGGAAATTTGGTTTAGCAACCAAAGCTCTAACACCTAAACGTCTACCAAAGCTTTCCCAGCTGCAAACAATTTTCACATCTTTTCGTTTATCAACATTTTCCATTGTTTTTCCAAAAACCGAGTTATTCATTAGCTTGTAAAAGTTTTTCTCAAACTCATTCCTTGCTAATGTTCGATAATGAGTATTTAAATCAATATATACTTTCATCCAACTTGATTGTTTGAATTTTAATATTCTATGAATTTTCTTTAATTTTAATCCATGCTTAAGGCATTGTTGCAGATTTCGATAATGTATAACATAGTGTGTCTTGTTATTCAAATCAGCTATTAATTTCGGAAATTTTGAATTGGGTGGATTCTTTGTCTCTGCACAAAAAGGTAAATCATTATGTTCGTCATGCGTTGAAACTGGATACTCTAAATCAACTTCCAATATATAACCTACATCAGAAGTATCTGAGATATTTTGTATATCAATATTTATGTTTTGAACCCATTCAAACTTGGAAGTTGGAAGTGGTTGACACATTGCCCATCCGTATAAATTGTTTGCATCTAAATATGTTATGTATGTTGAGGGTTTAGAATTATCAAAGTTGGATAAATATTTGTTATTTGCCACAGAATGTCGAACTGCACATTGAGTGATACCACCTCTTATACCTTTCTTTAAAAAATTATATATATTAACATCAGTCAAAAGTTCAAGCTCAATTTTTGTAACTTTAAGCATTGCATCCCATGATAAGCCAGGTGCTGTATAATATTGACAAGGATCCAAATTATAGATATTTTTACAAATTTTCCTAAAATTTTCAAAAACATCTGTCAATAGCAATACATCTGTTTTTAAATAAAGCTCTAGATAATCCCATAAGTTTTTGCATTGAAACTCTCTCCATACATCTTTAGCATGATTGTAATCTTGATCTGAGCATACGGTATTTGTAAATTTGTTATTAAATTTAATCTGAGGTGGCAGACAAGTTTCATTTAAACGCTCCCAACAATTTACATATTCATATGGAAATACACCTTTTCTGGTTAACATTCTAAAAGATGATTCGTCTTTACATAGAGTCCTGATAGCATGGAAATCATTATTATTTAAGTTTTTAGCTAATAACTCTAAGCTGGATTGCATGAATCGGTTGGAATCGAGAAATCTCATCTCAATTGTATCTTTTTCATTCACAAAAATGCGCTTAGTTAAGGAAACATATAACTCTTTATTTAAAGGAATCACATTGATATCACCGTTAACTGTGTCCAATGCTTTAATAAATAAATGGCAATCATAGCCAGAAAAATTGTGGAAAAAAATTGGGATAAACTTTGGTGTTCGATATTTTAAATTGCATTCATTATGCGCGGGTCCCCTATACAATCCAGTGAAATGACAATGATCTGCTACTCTATCACTGCCTAAATCTAAACCGCAAATATGACAATCCTGACGTCTTAATTGTGTTTCTAGCTCTACATTTGTAAGGTTTTACATTTTTTTAGGAGTGACATAATGACTTTTATACAAATTTAATACATCATGCACTAAAGATTTCACAAAAATGTTAACACAATCCATACCTTTATATGTTCTTAATATGTTATAATTATCATTGAAAGAGCTCTTCACATAGTATGAAAAAGCACAAGGTATATGCTCCTGAATATTTACTGTGGATGAAACACCAGGATCAGGCAAGCAAGTTGAAATGTCTTGCAACAAACATTCGAAATCTGCATAAATGGTGAATGGAACATCCATTTGCCTTTCATATCGTTCAAATTTTAAAATTGATTTCTCCCTCATTGGCATCTTTGTTACGATTTTGCTGCATTCATTTTTATGTTGGGTTAAAGACTTCTCCGTATAAAAATGTAGAAGACAATTGTTGCATATGAAAATACGATGATTACTATTCGTTACCTGGTTGCGAATCAATCTATATAAAAAATGAAAATATATCCAACGATAATTTTTTAAATCATAAAATTCTAAATATAGGAACATACCTTGACATATTTTTTATCCAAACATAATGTGAGCATTCATCATTTTGAATTAGCAGCAAATTTATATGAGTCGATTTTTCACTCTTCGTGCAGTAATATGGTCCCACAATTTTAAAGCTATTTTCTTGTTCCTCATATCCGAAAACATTTATGCTAATGAAGGGATTCATTTCCTCGAAGTGTGAAACATCTGATAAACTTAATGGGAATTCTAATTGTCCGAATTCAATTTTAATTGAGTTGTTCAAAATTATAACACTGCTAGAAATATCATTTATTTTGTATGATGATGGTTTATTAGAATTTTCTCTAGCAGGATATAATGCAGAAATAACTGCCCACTTAAAACAATATATATCTTCGTTTTTAATGTTCACACAAGCACGCTTTTCACTGAGTTTTTTAGGTAGAGGTAAGTATTGTGATCCTCTCAATGGTCTATATTCATTTATATTGATTTCGAGGTGAAGAATTCTAATCAGACTCCATCCGCTGTCTTTCTCTTGGAATTCATCTGTTTTAGCGATTAAATTCTCAATCATTTGATTGTATGATGAAGTTATATTTTGCTCATCTAAAATCACATCCATTTTCGTTTGAAAAGACTTAATAGAAGTCTGAAGAATGTTATCGTTATCATCATTAGCTTTAGCTACCTCGGAAACTTTCACATATTCACAAAACAATTCTATATTATATTTAAAAGATGCATGTTTGCTCAATGTATTTACTAATAATGAGATAATTGTGTCTTTAGACTTGTTCAAAAATTCACTTGGTATTAAGAGAGCTTCGTCTTTATTCTCATACAAAAACGTTACAATTCTTTCTTTGAATCCACTTTTCACAATTTTTATACACTCATTTATCGAATCATTAATTGAATGCTTAGCATTCTTTTTATGCGAAAAAGTTCTTAAATGATTACTCCAGTTTTTGGTCTGGATATTAATACAACACGCCTCACAGTACATTAATGATGTCGATAAAGCATTGACTGATGTCGATGAAGTACTTGCATTAACTAAATCTTCTGAGCTAATTTCCATTGATGTCTGCTCACGTATATTGACATTACACTTATGCTTTCGCAAATTATCAAATCTTCTAAACTCGCAACCACATTTTTCACATAAAAATCCATCACCATGTTGAGACCTAGCATGTCGTTTCAAGGAAGAGTTTAATGAATATCTCTTTTCACATACTTCACAAATAAACATTTTTATATGATTATTATTAATTTCTTCGAATTTAAAATCAAACTTGCTCGCTGAATGTCTTAATTGAAAATAATGCTGTGTACATTCCGACTGATATCTTTTATACTTCTTTCTATTCTAAGTATATTCAGGTTTTAAATCAAATAGATATTACCTCTGATTTGTTTGTGAGGAAATTGAGGTTTCCAAAATTCTTAAAATAGCTATGATTTTTTGTATATGAGGATATCGAGGTTATCTGTAATCATTTTTTAAAAGAAGTGCAAGAATTTTGCGGTTTTAATGCTTCCTGTATGAAGACAATATTTTATAATTTGGAAGGTATAAATTGACACACGAAACATTAAATTTTCATTCAAAAGTTTGTTCTTGAAGAAGTTGGTTGTGGTATTTGTGACAAGATTGTTTTAAAAAGTATAAAGAAACTCTTTACTGATGTCTCTACAAAGTAAGTATTGGAATATTTAGAATGATTATTTAACAACTAAAAATCTTGTGATCGGAAAAGAGAATAATTTAGTAATCATAAATATTACTTTTGTTGACAGACAATTCGGTAATGAATTCAACCAATGTTAACGATGATCTCTTTGCTCTGGAAGAGCTCAATACATGCAATTATAAACCACTTTTGAAGGTTAAAGAAATGGATTCTCTACAGCATTATCTAATTCTGGGATGTGCAAAAGTTCCAACCAGATATGGTGAGCGAATTGTCTTGGAGCTCCAAGATCATCAAATGTTTTTACCAGAGCGATACAGTCGTCTAACCCCCAAAACGATGGAGATGATCAATGCTGGTGGATATTTTGTAAAATATCAGGCTACCTCTATGAATTCCTACAATTTGCAGTTTTCCAAATCTACTCCAAATCCCAATTTTTATACAGATTTATAAATTTTGCAATTTGTTTAAATTATTTATATAAAACAGTGTAATTCCAAATATATGTATGTTATATACAAAAAAGTTTAATCAAAATATAGAATACAAATATACAATTTATTTGAATAAATACCTTTCATTTCTTAATTCTTACCTTTTTTCAGATAAAATTTTGAATAATTTCACGATCAAGGCTACATTTTTTTTGTGAAGATAACATTCAGAATAGTTTGCTTATCATTCCTTCAGCAGTGCAGCAGTTTATCGCTTCTTCAATTTTGGGGATTTCTCATACAAATTTTATGTGGTCACTCGTTTTGCTTGCAATTTTTTGCTTCACGGAATTTTTATCTGACTCGGCGGCGGCGCGGCAGCCCATTCATTTAATTTGTTTACCCATTTTTTTTTGTTTTGCAATTTCACGAAATTTTTATCTAACCCCAACAACGCATTCATTTGTTTACATTTTTTTCTATCTAATTCTCATTTAATCTATTTGTTTACAATTTTTTTCTATTCTCACTCGCACTCAAATTTTATCAGCAGCGGAATCTCATCCAATATGTTTTCTATACTCACTCACATAAAAATTTAAAATTTTATCAGCAGCGGAATCTCATTCAAATTTTATATATTTCTTTTCAATTCTTTTCTATCTCACTCTGTTTAATAGTTTTTTTCTATTTCCATCTCTTTCTAATTTTATCTATTTATTTATATTTCTTTCTATCTCACTCACATTCAAATTTCATCGGCGGCGGCTCAGACTTTACCGCTCCCATACATTACACCTGAGCCGCTCTCAATTTATCGCCGCAAATTTCATGAGCCGCTTAGCCGCTAGCCGCTATATCTAGAACTCTCATATCCCTACTACTGGCGTAAATTATTCCTATTTTGAAAGTATTTTTTTAATTGAGAATTCTCAAAAATTCTGGAATCGTTGCACCTTCCAGGAGCCAACGTTTACATAAAGGAATCAGTATATAAAAGTAAATTATTTAACTTAAATGCATATATTTATTTTCTGTATTTTCCTCTAATTTTATTTTAAATTGATACTAACCGATAATCCACGAGAGCGAGTAAAACTGTTGAATACCACCACTTGTAATTGTAATAATCAACAGCCAGTTCCTTAGGGGAGATACTTTAATGTGACTACCATATGTAGAAACACGTGTGTAAACATATTGTTTTCATTATTGCATTTCTTTCAAAAAATTTACCAAGTGCTCCAATGCATTGAGAAAATCCCATCTTTTCTAAACCTTATAGTATTTCGCTAATTTTATCATGGGAAAGAGGGAATGATGGTAGATATGTTTCTCCCATAACATCCCACACCTCCCGGGAGAACTTTTGTGTTCAATATTGTCGGACGTACATAATGATAAAAAATTATTGCAGAAGGCCGTTTCTAATCTATCTAACGTGTCCATGAATTCGTTTGTGGGCCTAAGTAATTTACCAGCTGGATACTGTTTAAACTCAATAAATATTCCAGAGGTATTTCTTTCTTCCGTAAGTTGCAAAGTGCAACTATGGTGATTCCGATATTTTTTTAAAATCCACCCGCCGAAATAATAAAAAGCGTTTTTGTGCCCGATGGCGATGTCGATGTCTATATAATTAATTTTCAAATTGAACGATGATGAAACATTTCGAGAAACTTGCGTTTCAAAGGAGGAGACATTCAAATCAACCGATGATAAATCTGAATTTTTTTGGCGTTCGCAATTACCACCAATTACTACATCGTCCATGTATTTAGCTGAAAAAGATTTCCTAAACGCACAAGCAAAATTGTATGCAGTAAAATTTCTATTATTTCGCCCACGTTGTGGCAAAATACCAAAAGTGTTTTCTAACACGTCCTGGTTAAGGTTTCGTGTTAAAAGAAAAGATACATTCTCCTCCGCTAAATCTAGGAAAAGTTTTCGGAGGACATTAATACTTTGCTGCCAACCTTTGGGGAATTTCATATTCGATGTAACATTTTTGTTACCATGGAAAAATTTCATATTTCCAATGAATTCCTCCATTTCGTTCAGAAATTCTAGCTGATACGGTTCAGCTGAAAAGGGTTTTCTAAAATCTTTAGCCTCCCTAAACTTGGAAGAATTGAAAATATCGAACAATTTGTCGAATTTTTCAATAACTTCAGCAGTGTTAACTGTAGTCGAAGTGGCGGCCGAGTCATTAGTACTAACCAGGGTGTAGAGGGCAGAGGCTACTGTGGAACTAATAGCTTGTGCAGCAAGCCTTACTCTCATTTTTTCGAAGTTTGAGGGAGCATTATGTTTCTGCGTCAATTTTGGAGCCATCTTAAATTGTTGGTTTCGTTCTTTGTTATATAGCAATACGACATCCTCTTTTTGAGCCGTTAAATACAATATCGTATTGAATGAAGTTCCGCCAAAATGATTTTAGGAGGTGCGGTGTATCATACATATGTGTACAACAAACTTTTTGCTCATGGGCGCAAAAATAGGGATCCTCCGTCGAAACCGCCAAAAGTTTGGATAGACTAAGAAAATTACTTCCTTGGTCTGAAATTAATAGACATGGTTTCAAACCGACGTCTAACAAATTTTCGACGCATTTTAATATGCACTTACGCAAAGGTTTGGCAGCACAGGGAGTATTTACAGAATAATACCCAACTAAATGACTGTACCTATGTGTAATGCCCCGTATCATTACAGCTAAGTTATACTTAGCGGGTCGCAGGGTTTTATTTTCGCCATCATCTTCTAAGCCAAAGATTTGTCCTCTAGATACATCATATTGCAAATGCATTTTTAAAGAAACCTCATCAATGTATATCAAGCAGTTTCTTGCAATATCTGGTAAATTTAGAATTTTTAATTTTAACGCGTGAAATAAAATTCTATGAATACCGGGAGTGAAAGGCCATTTTTCCACAAATCTGGACAATGTTCTTTTTGATGGCAAATTCATATGTTTGGCCAATAACACGTATGCGGAGGGAGCAATAAAATAAATGCTCAAACAGAATTTTTTAAACTCGATGGGGTATCTGTACCCCTGACGCGAACATTCATTATTCCGAATATAACTTTCAACAAGATGTGCTAGTTCGAGAGGCAGTAAGCTTTTAGTTTTTTGAATGTAAAAATCATTACTATTCCAAAATGCATTCTATGCTCTCAAATTACACATTCTTGTCTCAGTTTTGCTAACTCTGGATCTTCAAAGTTAGCTTCGGTTTGGGTAGTCCTATCTACACTGTTGGTAAATTCGTGGGGAGTTTCACATACAATTTGCTCGTGAGAAGTACCCGCAACAATAGAAACACTTTCCGAGACTGGAATATTATCTACGCTACCTACTTGTTCTGGTTCAGACGACGGAATTACTAATTGTGGAACCGCTGTCCACTTTAGTCGCGTTTTCATGTAGCCATCCGTGCAGAGTGAAAATACGGGAGAAATCATCATCATCATCATCATCATCATCATTATATTAATACGCTAACACGGATTTTGTTCTCCCTTTTACGGCTGTTCTACGGAACGGATTTATATGATTTATATATCATTGAAGAGGTATTAATGAGTAGATGTGCACAATATAATTTATAAAGAAATCGGTTGGGATACTCAGGTGCAATCGTCTAAAAAAGTTAACGAAAAACACTAATGCATTTATGCATATATACATTTATAAAAATTCTCACCTGAGGAGAATTCTCAGCCTGAGGAGGAGCAACTTAATATGGTGACAGAGCTTTTGAGCATACATAGAGAAGGAAAATTTAAATAAGTTTGGAGAGATTCGAATTAATCAGCTTAAGGCCAATAAGCATCTTTTCGACATATTTATGCCTGTTTTTTTTTAACAAAAATAAAAACTTAAAAACCTTGCATATGAGCATAGACAAAGTAAGAATAAAGATGTCTCATGCCGAACAAAAAGTTGAAACGCTTTTTTCTGCCTCGCATCCACCAGCTTTCAGAAAGCTGTTTTCTGACAGCTCGAATTCCTACACATTCATATTTCACCAGCTCACCGTGTATGTATGTGCAGGATCAAAGAAAGCAGCTCTGGAACCGGTTTCCTTCCCAGACAGCAACTTTTCTAGGCTGGTGCTAGCAAACCTGCTGCTGTTTTTAATTTAGGGATTTCTTTTACAAATCTCAGCATTTCTGATTCGATTATAAAACAGCACAATTTTATTCTTGAATGAATTTCTTCCGGTGATATTTCTTCAGGAAGAAATACACTTGCCGTCGTAGTTTTTTGTGCTGTGTTTTTTACTCTTCCTTCGATATTTCTCTTCTATTACTTTAGTTTCAGACTTTTAATTATGTCCGTTCATGATGACCGTGAACCCCCATTTGAAAGAACCAAAAAATAATGATTGCTCATTTATCAATAATGATATTTTAAACCGTATGCAAGGAGAAGAAAAAGCATACTACAGTTTCGATAAAATTATTTCTGACGATATTCGGGAACAAAGCAATTATCCTGTTGAATTTTTGAATTCTTTGACAGTTAGCGGACTACCGCCACATAAAGTAGTTCTAAAAGAGAACTGTATTGTATTACTCATACGTAATTTAAATACAAAAAATGCATTAGTGAATGGGACTCGAATGCGTGTAAAACGAATGCATGCAAATACATTAGATTGTGAAGTTTTAACTGGTGTTACACGTAGCAATCGAATTTTAATTCCTCGAATTCATTTAACTTATTCCGGAACACTTTTACCTTTTTCTTTCCAACGTACTCAGTTTCCAGTCATTCCAACTTTTGCTATGACTATAAATAAATCACAAGGCCAAACATTTCAAAAAGTTGCTATTTTTCTAAGACAACCTGTGTTTACTCATGGACAATTGTATGTTGCTGCCAGTAGAGTTCGTTCCTTTGACGGATTGCGATTTTATATTAAAGATACTTCAGATCAGGGCCATTTATCTAAAGATAACAAAGTTTTCACAAAAAAATATTGTTTATTAAGAAATTATAAGCTATTAAAGAATTTTCGACTTTCATTTCCCTCAAGCGTGATTTCATTCAGTGTTGCTGAATCGATATGAATGTCTGATGTAATGTGTGTAGGTTGTTTAGGGTTCTCATCCATAAAAAGTATGCCTTGCCGCGGCGGATGAGCTTAATAGATCAGTTTTGATTACGTTCCACATTCAATTCTTTTGATGTAAGCCAAATACCTTTGCCCTATTGTTTTAAATAAAGAGAAATCAATTTAAAAAAAAAGAGAATGTTTTTTAATGCTGTGTCATACTTTGGGATATTTCGGCCAAAAGACCACATAATAGGTTGAATCATAATGTAAGTATGCACCATATATTTTCAAAATCAATATAAAATTTCCCTTCTTAAATAGATTTAAGCAAGATTTCGTACATGACATTATCATCAAGTTAGTTCTGTTTTTAATGAATAATGGTAGGAAAATATGTCGTTACGTTGCACACGGCCTAAACCTCTACTACCACAGGTGAGACGATAGATATGCTTGGTAAAAAGTATTCATTAAATTTAGTTAATCATAATAGATTTTTCCGTGCCTTGATACCGCCACTTATTACTCTCTTTACAGATTCCCTCCGTGTCATACATTTTTTGAATGTGCATTACTCAATAGTTTTTAATAACAGAAATAAATTTAAAGAAAAACAATTGCATTTTAATTTCTAAATTGCTGTCGAATTTCGGCCGCTGGCCTTCCTAGTAATTAATAATGTGGTAGTCGATAACACAATGAGTATCGAAAACAATAGAATTCTGGTACTATTGGCAATAATTGGTGCATTGAAAATGACAGAATTTGTTTTCGTTGCATATAAAAGTCATAGAAAGGGTCTCAGGAGAAGGTATTTAAATACGCCAGCATAAATAAACGTGGTGTAATAAGCAAATGGGCACATTGGACGCCATTAACTCAGAGGCGCAAACTATATTGTCTAATTTTGGTGAAAGTAGAAACATGCACTATACAGAGAAGACATTAAACGAGAAGCAAGTGAAAGTAAGGAGTAGCTGACGTGACAGTGGAGAAAGCATTGGAACTGAAAACAGTTTACGGGAAGATTATGCAGACAGCAAGCAAAATTTTTGAGTTGATTGAACTACAAAGAAAGTATAAAATGACGTATGATATATAAACCGGTACTACGCATTTGCGACCATTTGATGGGCAGCATGAGGAAACAGATTCTTACATCGAATCAATGCAGCTGCTAAATGAGTTAACTCCAGCAGAACAAAAAGCGACCATGATCAAATTTATAAATACAAGAATAACTGGAAAGGCAGAGCTAGTGATTGCGAAAGAATTGGACAGTGGACAACGTTGAAAAAATAAAGAACAAACTAAAGAAAAAGTTCTCAACAAAGTTATCCTCCAAAGCAATAATGGCACAACTGAGAACATGCCAGCAAGAAAGCAGGAAACTGGTGGACTTCTCAAATCAGATAGAGACGTTATCCAAACAACTAGCCAGGGCGTTCATTGCCGAAAAACTGGTAGCTGGGGAAGCGGCTGAGAAGTTGGCCGAAAAATTTACGATCCAGGCGTTTACCAATAATGTAGCAAATTCAAGCAACGCATTAATCCTGAAAGCAGGAAATATGGAGACCCTCTCGGAGGTAACATCAAAGGCCTTCACGGTAGATAAGCCACAAGAAACAAATGCGATTAGACATTACAACGCTGGGTCATAAAGAGGGAACCGAGGAGGCTACCAGGGAAGAAATTATAACAACGGGTACAACCCCAACAGACACAAATATTTCAACAATTCTAACGGCGGTAATTACAGCGGCAACAGAACGTTTGGCGGAGAATTTAATAAAATCAGAGAAACGTAAGGTTTCCAAGAAATAACAGGAATTGTGGCAATCAATCGGAGAGAACCAACAGAAATGGTGGCAGCAACTACAATAATCAAGGAAATTAAAAAGGGTATGTCCAGGAGGGGCAACGAAATAGGTAGGGCGGCAATTTTCAAGGAGTCAGGCCCAGAGGAATTCGTTGTTGTGGAATATCGGGGGAATGGCAAGGCCCCCAGTCAAAGAGTGATGCTGCAAGACTGGGGGAGGAGAACGAAGTAGTACCCGACTTTTCCACATAAATTTAACATACACAAATTTCATTAGGGCATACGTGGATATGTGTAGAACAGTATGCACGCTAATTGTAGATACCGGGGCAGACATTTCGATTTTTAAAAAATCATTTTTAAATAAAAAAAAAACGCCTTCAAAAAACACCCAGGAACTAAAAAGCAAATCCTACATGTACAAACTTAAACTAAAAAGTAAAAACACTGCAAATTTTACACAACGGTTTATTATTTCCAAAAAATGTGACATTTTTCAAGTCACTGCTAGATGGCAGTAGTGATCATGTGAAATGATTTCACGTTTTTTAATCCACCAAGAAATGGAATATTTTATGGAGATAAAATGGAATTAATGGAGAATAAAATAAGAAAAATAAAAACTATGTATTTTGAGACATTCAAAAATAACGGTTAATAATTTATCGCTTTCTGTTCAATATCCGGCAGAACCCTTACCACTTGTGGGGGGAATTCTGGTTAATATTGAAGAGTGCTAGTTGAAACAGTTAAATTGTTTGGAACCCTTACCGCTGGTGGGGGGACGGGGGAATTCTCAGTGACAATCACCTGGAGGTTTAGTTAATAACTGATTTCTTTATTAATTTAATTCTGATTTATATACAATTCTTATTTGCTAATTAATGTATTTTTTGGCCAATTCAATTGCTGCATTTACAAATTCCTCCTAAGTTGAGAAATTGGTTGACTATTGATTTATTTGGCGGATCAGCAGAATTCCGCTGGTGCGGTGAACTTGGATCGAATTTGAGCTGTGCATAATTGCACTTCAGCTTAGCGGGGTCGATGACATATATTTTGCTGACCAAATTGATTGGATTATGACCATTTTGATCATTTTGGGGGCGAGCGGGTAGTGGTTCGTTTTGCTGGTTTGGGTGTAATGGGAGGTACTTCAAAAGCATCGGTTGGTTGAAGTGCTTGGACCCGGGAGTTTCTCCATCTTTTGTATGGATAGAAGCTGATGAATATTAGGGGGCCTGATACTCCTAGATACGTTATTGCATAGTGATGAATGTGATGCACGTCGATCCTGGGGCCTCTAGTTGTCTTGGATGGATTGAACCTCAGCTGGTCTATGGTTAGTGAGCTCAATTTCGTGAGTGTTGCGGGATGAATTGACCACTCAGGCTCAGACGGATGAGATTGTAATAATGTTGAACCTATCAACTTAATGGTAAAACTGATGCAATTTGTTGGCTGATGATCGTCGAATGAGAGGTGATGCTCATCGTGTTATGCTTAATTTGGCAGTTTCTCCCGAGTTTAATTATTCCATCTCCTTTTAATGTTTCTATTGTTACCTGAGTAGCACAAACCACATTTATTTTGGTTTCTTCTCCGACAGAAAAGATCCAATGATTCGGCTGTTCCAGTTGTATCCAATAATGTGATACCGACGTCTCTCGGATTCCGCAGGCTCCTTTTGGTGGTTGTCTATGATTTAGGAGATCCATCTCACACCAATGAGGTATCGCATTGGTAGTGTAAACGGGATGTTTTTGGTGGCAGAGGTACCACTGCTCTTTGTTTTGATGCATTCCTTGAATTGTAATCCTTGCAGTGGGTAGAAGAGACCGCGATGCAATGTTGTAGCCAAGTATTCTGTGGATGGTTCTATGTAGAAGTGACTATTGTTGAGTATCGTTGGAACTGGATACGGCTTGAGAATCTGGTATAGTGTGTTAGTCGGTAGGGGTATTTGGATGCGAAATATAATCATTCTGAGTGTCATCCTGCATTTCACGGTCGTGAGTTGGTACAGCTCTAAAAGATTTTCCTCGTTGCCTTCACTAGGAATTATGAGGGATGGTGGTACTCTTTCCCGTATGTGCTTTAGCTGCTCTTTTAATTGTGTTGGTGAGAGTAATCGGGGGTTGATTTTTTGGTGATGGGTATCGATGAGAACGTCTAATAGTTCCTCTTGCACCTTTTCATAGTTGGTCATAATCAATGTTGTGTAGTCTGTAAGAGACGTGAAGGCTTGTGCTATTTCAGATTTCTTTATTCCTTCTTGGAGGGTGAGTAGATTTGTCGTAATGTGGTTGTTTAGTATTTCAAACTGAGTCTGTATTTCGAGTGTTGTCTTCTTTAACACATTAGTCGTTATTTCGATTATAGATGTTTGATTTCGTGCTAGTGTTAGGAGGTAGTCATCCTTGAGTTTTAATCGGTTGACTTCGTCTTCTATGAAGTTGGCATAGTTTTGGTCAAGCACGCCGAATAGACTTCTTTGAAGTGATCCGATGATTTCCAAGGGTGCTCTCTTTTGTCTTGGTCGTAATCCACTGCGTCTTTGGATCAGTGCATTCCGAGTCTGGATTTGGTCCAGTTTATGACTGAACTCGGTGATGATAGCGCTGCAATAGTAGTTATGCGTAAGGCACTTGTCGCATAGTTGAGTCAGTTTCTCCATAGCATCGGTAAAGCCTCTCATTTGTTGATAATATGTGCTCAAGTTGTAGTATGCGGCAATATTCCATTCATTATTAATCAGGTGTAGTTGTCCCAGACTTTCGAAGTAAATTCCAGGATTATTTGCGAATGGTAACCCAAGTAGCATTTTGCGACCTTATGATACCCATTCCACAGTTTTCACGCTACAACGTATTGTGATAGAATTCCATTTTTCATTAACTTATGTTGCGACTCTGTCAATAACGATCGTAAACAAAACAAAACCATATTGGGTCACGCTTCCCCGAAAATGCAAGCAATGCACTTGACCGCACGCCTATAGTGCAAGGTGAGGTTGCGTCACATGGAAATACTGCACAAGTGCAAACCATGCAATATGACGCCAACCAAATGCGGAACTTTGAATTGGGTCAATGCGTTCGATACACTATTAGCCAATATAGCTAAAGTGTGTGAATTTGCTAAAAAATACTAGGCTAAGAAGTTAGGAGTAGGGATAGAAGTAAGCCCGAAGATATGTATAAATATTAAGCAAAATGCTAAATAAAGTAGAGATACATTCAGGACTTGTGCGTTTAACTTCGGCACCCTGACCTCTCGACTTAACTCGCTTTCGCAGCGAGAATCCCCTAGAACTCGCTTTCGCAGCGAGCACCTGAACCGAATCAACTCGCTACCACAGCGAGCACTGCAGACCATTTACCCAATCAACTAGCGATTAGAACCGGCTTACAGTACAGTATTCGTTACGTTCTTATTACAAAATTCTTGGTAACTGTTGCGTTTCAATTCCCATTTGGTCAAATTTCCTATATCAACACATGTAAGAACTCTGTTACGTAACTTTTACTTTAGTTGTTACTACTTGGGAACAAATACTATTTTAGGCATTGTTTCCAAAAAGTATATTCCTAAAATGACACAAAAACGTCATTGCTACAAACGCAGTTCCTTTTTGGAAACAAATACCATTTTAGTCATTGCTGCCAACAAGTATATTCCTAAAATGACACAAAAACGTAATTGCTACAAACGCAGTTCCTTTTTGGAAACAAATACTATTTTAGTCATTGCTACCAACAAGTATATTCCTAAAATGACACAAAAACGTCATTGCTGCAAACGCAGTTCCATTTTGGACACAAATACCATTTTAGTCACTGCTACCAACAAGTATATTCCTAAAATGACACAAAAACGTTGTTGTTACAAAAGCAAATCCCTTTTGTGTTGCTACCGAGGTTGCTACTGTCATGGAAAGCAAGACTATAGTTACGTCAAGTTCCCCCTTAGCACAGTATTTATTTGAGCGTCTCCTTGTGAATTCGTTAGACGTGATTAGTTTTCTATTAAAATAACACCATCAAAATGTTAAAAAAAAAACATAGTCATTGGAAGCGATTATAACCCTAAAAGGCCTTTCAAGACAACTACTTCTTACTACAGAAAAGTAAAAAAATTAATTGTCATTTCACAAAGTGACATTTTACAAGAGCATGGTAAAAAACAGAAAAACATTATTGCAACGGCGGAAGTCACAGAAACAGAAGATATTAACAATTGTGAGTGTATTGAAAATAGTTCAGTTTGTGATGATGAATTATCTAATGACAGTGAAACTGAGTTTGCTTTTATAAAACAGACGGGCATTTTGGAAGAACCAAGGACCTGGGCATTAGCAAAACAAATTTCCGATTCTGCATTAAACAGCCTTTTGCAAATTTTACGAACAAATGGTTTAGAATATCTACCTAAAGATAGTAGAACCTTATTAGATACTCCGACTTATGTTGAGATAGTTGATATGGGAAGGGGAAAGTATTGGTACAATGGATTAAAAGAATCACTTACGGACATCCTGTTAAGAATTAATGTATTACCTACTACTTTATCTTTAATAATTAATATTGATGGTTTGCCAATTTACAACAGTTCTAAAACCGAATTTTGGCCAATTTTATGTGTCATACACGAAGTACCAGAATGCCCTGTTATGGTGATTGGAATTTTTTGTGGCGAACAAAAACCACTTCTTAAAGAATTTCTCGATCCTTTTGTTCAAGAATTGCTTCCAATTTTGAAAAATGGTATTCGTGTTCTCGAAGTTATGTACACTGTAAATATCAGATGTATTGTTGCTGATTCTCCAGCAAGAGCATATGTTAAAGGCAAGTAAACTGAAAATAAATACAGAAGTAAGTAAACAATGATTTTTGTTTATTTTGAATTTTTAGGTGTTGTAAATTTTAATGGTTATCATGGATGTACTCGTTGTGTTTCGGAAGGTGAATATAAACTCAACAGAATGAGTTTTCCTAACATTAAATGTCGTCCAAGAACAGATATAGACTTTCGCAACCGGAAGGATGAACAACATCACAAGGAAAATAGTCCATTTGAAATACTTCCTATAGACATGGTTCGTGATTTTGTGGTAGCAGATTCTTTACATTTACTTCATATTGGAGTAATGAAAAAATTACTAATAGTGTGGACAACTGGAATGTATACGTATGAAGCAAAATGGTCGGCAACTGATATGAAAAATATATCGACCTGGCTAATTGAATTCAATATTGACAAGCCGAGCGAAATACATCGTGCTACTAGAGGGTTAGACTGTTTAAAGTTTTGGAAAGCATCTGAATTTCGAACATTTTTATTATATCTTAGTATAGTTGTGCTAAAGGACTTTTTGAAATCCAGTATTTATGATCATTTTTTACTGCTTTATTGTGCTGTAACCATAGGTTCAAGCAAGCAATATAAAAATTTAATTGTTGTTGCAAAAGAATTAATTGAGAAATACATTGAACAATATATCAACATTTATGGTTCATATACTATTACAAGTAATGTACATAATCTTTCACATCTAACGGAAGATGTTGAGAAATTCGGACCTCTTCCATCATTTAGTGCCTACAAATTCGAAAGTTTTTTGGGATACATAAAAAGCCTATTGCGTACTGGAAATAAACCTTTGGCTCAGTGTGAGAAAAGAATAATAGAAATGTCGAAAATTGGAATTGATAATGATTGTCATAATAGTAATAAATTAACATATCCAATTCTAAAAAGTCAAATCAAACATAAAGCGAGTCTTTCGAGAGAAAATCTAAAAAAGTATGCAAAGTTACATATACAAAAAGAATTGATATTGACAAACAAACGTAACGATAAATGGTTCATGACAAATCAAGGAGAAATTGTATCCATGATTTATGCAATTTCTGTAAACAAAGAAATTAAAATTGCAGGACGAAGTATAATAACAAAAGAACCATTTTTTGAAACACCAATAAAATCTTCCTATTTGGATATATACGCTTGCGAAGAAAAACTAAATCCTGTAAAGCTGTATCATTTAAATCAAATAAAATGTAAATTTGTTTCACTTAACTGTAACGATGAAATCATATTTGTACCATTAATTCACTCATTCGACATTTTTCAAAAATGAAAGTATCTATCAGTTGAAAAATGCAATGTATTTTGTGTTGCTTTCAAATTTAAAGAACAATAAATAACATAATGCATACATTTAGAAATGAAAATAATCCTTTTATTATAAAATTAATAAAAAAAAAGTAACAAAATATAAAAATTATATATTGTACCTACTACCTACATACTTATAACATCAACAAGAGAAAACTTATTAATAAAACTGTTTATTTGTACTTAAAATAATACATTATATAAATCGTTTGTATTATTTCTTATTGGTTCATTTGACTGATTTGGTGGACATTCCTCTTCAGCTTTTCTAAAAAAATAATACGATAACAAATGTATTATTGGAAAAATTTGTATTTACCGTTTTCTTTGCAACCTTTGCCCCGCGTGTTTTAGTACCTTGTTCTTCAAAAATTCTTCATTCCTTTGCTTAGAATGACGGCAATCTGCTAAAGATATCACCTCAAATATCATGTCCACTATATGTGTTAATTTTTGGAAACATTGTTTTTTTCGCCGGACTTTGATGATCGCGTCCATGAGTATTAATTTAAAGCTTCAGGCAAGAACAGAAAATCCATTATTTTATACATGAGTTTTGACCCGCCCTCTGTTCTTGTAGTTCCTCCAATTGCTGATAATCTGTTGATCTAAGAGAAAGAAAAAAACATTTTAATAATGCAAATCTTTAACTACCGAGAACATTATACATACCACTTAATTTTTTACATCTTCATTATTTAGCATTGAATTTAAATTTGATATTTCCGCAACATCTTTCAATGGAAAGTTCACTTCCTTCGTAAGCACAATATCTGTTTGCTGCCTTATTTGCTTATTTCCACCCAGTAATTTTATTATATGATCAAGTTTGACATGTAGACCTTGCACAGATTTCTTTGTGTTGGCTACGTCTTGTTTTATAATCATTTTTTATCGATTCGAATTCATTATTTCTTGTAGTCATTTCAGTTTCGACTGTAGGAAATATTATCATCTCAGCTGCACTTCGATATTCTGGAGGCACAATATCATTATTTCCTCCTCCTTCCACTACCTCATATTGTTGGACATCAGAAAGAACGGACTGTAGTCCTGTGGCATCAGTTGCCTCGGCAGTTGCTCGATGTGGCATCAGTTCGATTGGATTAATTTCTTCACTAATTCGTTTTTCTGCGGTTCTATTTAACACATCTTCAACTTTTGTATTTAAATCTATTGTCTGCATTGGTTGTCGTTTTCCTTTTTTAGATGTAGTTTTAGAACGATGCATATATCTATTATAAATGTAGGTAATTTAATTTTAATTTAAAATTGCCATCACTTCACATTATTTAAGAAGGCGTTGCTTGTACTCACGATTCTTCAGCATCAGTGTCTACGAAAGATGCATACACCTTCTCCAATTTTCGTCCTTCTAAGTAGGAATTCACTGTTTCCTTTGTTGCACATTTCATTGTAGACCAGTTGGAAGAAGGTTTCACATTAGCAATTTTTAGCATCTTAACTAAGGGCCGTTTTCTTCACCTAGCCATTAAATCCTTAACTGTTAGTTAAATTTAAAGGAGCATTAAGTATAATAGCTCCATTAAAACCGGACATTAAATTATCGATTTCTTCACACTTTTTCTCTGAACATTAAAATTTTTAATGCTCAGTTAAATTTAACAGCTAGTTAAGGCAATTCCAATGCCTTTCCAAGCAAATGTCAGAAATTCCAATGCTTTTCCATGCAAACGTCACACATTCCAATACTTTTCCATGCGACTGATTCAAATTCAAATACTTTTCATTCGATTGCCAATATTTTTTTTTATAAATAATGAAAAACTGGTATTTCCAATTATAATTGGAAATAATAATAACAATTTTATTAACCCTCACCCGCAGAGCATACGTGCATGACTACTTGCCCAGTAATTATGGATGCTCGTTCTAGGAATTCCTGCTTGAGGTATTACATAATATGTATTTATTAACAATCCTACTCTTTACAAAATTGATTTATGTTTACCTGTGTACGTAAAATTTCCGGTTAGATATTTTATTACAGCATCATAAAAAACCAAAGAATGCTGTTGCAAAATATTGTCCTACGTGGACGGACAATACGGTCACATAATAAATAAAGTACGGACTAATAAAACCATAAAGTGTTCGGGTTAAAAACGAAAGGATTGTGGTCGAACAGTAATTTAGTTAATTTCTCGAAATAATATTGAAGAAATTCTGAGTAATGTTTACTCTTGAGTGGGGTGAAGAAAGTGTATCTAGGAAGGATAAAAACGTTGACTCAGGAGATGTACAATCAATATTCTGGTGGACTCTTCAGGTGAAAGTTTTGAAATTGTTTAAATACGAAATTTTTTTAAATATTAACCAATGTCGAGAATTTCAGAATCCAAAGAAACAAAGCGCGTGCGGTCGAGGAACTTCACGAGTGCGGAAGAGGAAGTCCTTTTGAAGTGCATCCTCAAGCGGAAAGGCATCACTGAGAATAAAAAAACAGATGCAGTTACAATCCGCGAAAAAAATAAGGCGTGGGAAAACATCGCGGAGGAATTTAATTCTGCCTGCCCAAATGTGGTGAGTTGTGTTTTATTTTATTTTTCAACGTTTGTTAAAATTATTGTATTATAATAAATTATTGTTGCGAATCTTGATTTAATTATTTATATCTCTATTCTATTTCAGGCACTTTCGTCAAAAGCGCTGCGGGATAAATATACCAATATAAAGGGAGGTTTGAGGAAAACTTTTGCCGCGGAGCGTTTAAGCCGAATGGCAACTGGTGGCGGTACATCAGCAGCGGACTGGACTCCAACCAATGAAGCAATGGCTGAATTGTCGGATACGATCGCGATATCGATTCAGGGAAACGAGGCCTTTTGTGATGATGACGACGATGGCGCGACGACTTCTGGAACGATGGACCCCAACATCGAAACGATCGTGGACTCCAACATCGTGACTGGAAGTATTGATGAAATGGTGATTCAGCCGGACGGGACCATACTTGTTGGCCGCGAATTAGTCGTTGGCGAATCTTTTGTTATCGGTGCCGATAATGCCGGTGATAACAATGCAACTGGAGAATCGTCAGCGACTCCTGCTACGGCTGATTGGTCGAGCCACACCCCGAAAATGCTGAGGAAGCCGTTGAGCACTGTGCTCCAAGCTACCAAGGGTGCAAAGCGAACGCGGCAGCAACGGAAAACCAGCGAGGATGACTCCATTACGGAATTAAAGAAGAAAATTCTTCAGCAGGAAATCGAGCTGAATGATCTCAGGAAAAAACCATTAATAACATCGATTTCACATCAGGAGGAGGAACATGAACTGCGGATGAAGATTTTAAATGTAGAGTATTGTAAAAAATGTAATGAAACTTTGTAATCTTATATTTAGGTATTTGTAAAATATTATATTGTAATCTTATATTTAGGTATTTGTAAAATATTATATTATTTGCTTTTAATATTAATTTTTATTATTATTTTCCTGAAAACTTCTTTAAAAATAAAAATTCTTAATTAACCTAAAACATTTTTAATTAATTGCGGTTAATACTAAGGGCCTGGAAATATTGAATCAGCATATTGTCACGTACGTTGTCTGGTGTGTTCATTGCGATTGGGTCGGCATTCGGTACCTCACATGCTGCTAAGATGTCTTCGAAATCCGCGATGCCCGTTGGCCGCAAAATGTCTTTAGAATCTATTGCAATATTGTGCAGTACCGCGCAGGCTACAATTATCAGC
This sequence comes from Leptogaster cylindrica, assembly GCA_963082835.1. Taxonomy (NCBI): domain Eukaryota; kingdom Metazoa; phylum Arthropoda; class Insecta; order Diptera; family Asilidae; genus Leptogaster; species Leptogaster cylindrica. The sequence goes on from OY720107.1 coordinate 20,867,324, forward strand.
TGTACTGTAGGTATTTGCACCCGCATACCCATTGAAAGTACCGGGAACCGTCGTTTCCACACTCCAAAAACACGTTCGATGACATTGCGAGTGCGAATTTGGCTCTCATTGTACAATTTTTGTACTTCGTTGGCGCAATTGAGATAAGGTGTAGCCAAATAGTTCGTGTTGCGGTACCCAGAATCGCCGACGAGTATAAAATTTTGAAAATCACCTCGTTCCATTCGTCCTTTCAGGGAGGAATTATTAAAAATGGTTTGGTCATGTGATGCGCCGGGCCACCGGTCGACGATGTTAATAATTTTCATGTTCGCTGCACACACCGTTTGAACGTTGAAAGAAAACCAACTTTTGCGATTCCGATAATTTTCAGCATCCTGGCCACCGGGCGACTGAATTTTGATATGCGTCCCATCTATGGCGCCAATTGTATTATTGGAATATTATTATTATTCCAATATTGGAATAATGGCGCCATTAATTTTAATGGAGAGTGAAGAAAACGGCCCTAAGTCATTATCCTTAAGGTGCGCTGGCCAATATAAAATTCCACCATCTTCCCAACTCGCGGGAACAGCGGTATATGTTTTTCCATGGTTTTCGATTGTTTCCACTAATTTAAACATTGCAGCGTTTATAATATAAATCACTCACTAATCAATTCACTCACTAGTCAAATACTTGGCGAGACTAAACAATTTAAATAAAAACAATGACTGAACAATTGAAATTCCCTAAATTTAAATGAGTGTAAAATGAACTGAAAGGCCAATATCCAGATGATCGCTTTGACACTTAATTGCATTTGCAGACTGCAGTCACGTTGCACATTTGTAACACAAAATATAGTAACTATTTCCGTAACTGGAATATTTTTCATGCCAACAAGTTTTAGCTACCAAGTGGGCTCCGTTTTATGACGCATAAAAGGAACTGTGTCAAGTTAGACACATTTTATTAGTCGCGAAGAAGGAATTGTGTCGCATTGGCCACTTCTTGTAACAGAAAATAGTAATTTTGACTATTTGGGAATATTTTTCACACCAACAGGTTTTAGTTACCAAGTGGGCTCCGTTTTATGACGCATAAAAGGAACTGTGTCAAGTTAGACACATTATTAGTCGCGATTCGCGAAGAAGGAATTGTGTCCCATTGGCCACTTCTTGTAACACAAAATAGTCATTGTGACTATTTGGGAATATTTTTCACGCCAACAAGGTTTAGTTACCAAGTGGGCTCTGTTTTATGACGCATTCAAGGAATTCTGTCAAATTAAGCCTATTGAATGGAAACGAAAAACAAACAATGGAGGATGGGTTTTGCAAAAATATATAAAAATGCAAAATGCAAATGCAAAAATGTATAAAAAAAACATAAATGCTTTCATTGTTTTAATTCGTGTTAAATCATTTTTTTTTTCAGTTAAACTTAACAGATTGAAGGCTTGGAGTCGTCGTTAAGCGAAAAATATGTCTAATTTATCATGTTTTAAAAATCATTTTTTATGAAATGCTTCAGAAAAAGTTATATTTTTAGGAAATTTGAAAGCCCATGACTTTTTAACTAGGTATCACCACAAATTTCACGATATATTCTGCTTTCTTTGGATTTTTCCTTTAGAAGGAAAGGCAAAAAACAAAAAATAATATCAAAGAACTAGAAAAATATATTTCCCTAAAGACATTTTAAATTCTACGTTCCCATGTTTTGAAATACGTACATTGATAAATGTATACTGCGTATTGGTATTGATTCTTCCATATTAATTTTCAAATACTAACATATAATAATATTTCATTTGTATTACCATTACCTATACCATTTAATAGTACGTATATCCATTACAGATTCAATTTAAAAATGCTTATGTATTGACACAAAATTGCAACAATTCCCGCATAGTCGCAACATCGAAGTAACAAAATAGTACTGGTGTAAAAAAAGTCACAATATTGCAAGTAAGATTCTCCACTCAATGCCTAAAATGCGTTTAAAAGGTCGCAAAATATGTCCGCAGTGTTGCACCAAACTCGAAACGTAGAAGTTATGAAAACGTCACTACGGTCGTAACAGTGGCGTATTGGTAACAAAATTTTGACGCCACACGTAACTACAACCCAAATGTGGAAAAAAATGCTACTTGGGAATATTTCTATTGCCTCTGACCTTGAGTTTGAGGCTTCCTTCTGTACTGATGGTGCAATTAATAGCACTAGGCAGTTTAGCAGTAACACGGCCTTCGTGGAGAGTGATATGTTGGGTCTCTGTTTTTTTGGATAACCACGTTGCGTTTAATTCGCCGGTAGCTGGGGGTGTTGGGATGTTGGTTGGATGTATTTTTGTGTGAGGCCTCTTTTTTCGGGCCAATGCGTCTGTAGCGTGATGGCTTTGAATGGTTTTCTCCGGCCTGACAGGAGGGTTTTCTTCATTTAAGCAGTTCGACAACTCGTCGTTTATCGGTAATTTACATATCCACCAGTCTTTTTAAGTTGCCTTTAGCTGTTTTGATTGTTACGACGCGCACAAGTCCATCTGTCCCGGGATGTAGTTCCTCAATTCGTCCAAGGGCCCATTTTAACGGTGGCAAATTGTCTTCTTTCACCAGTATTAGTTCTCCAATTTGTGGGTTTTTTGTTGGGTCTTTCCACTTTGTTCTTTGTTGTAGTTGGCTTAGGTATTCTGTGGACCATACCTTCCAAAAGCCTCTTGCCATTTTCTCAGTTAATTGTGTTGTGGTAATTCTATGTTTGTTATTTCTGGTGGCGAGAGTAGTGCTCTGCCGATTAAGAAATGCCCTGGCGTTATTGCTGTCCAATCGGCAGAGTCGGTTGTTAGTGGACATAATGGTCTAGAGTTTAAGCAGGCCTCAATCTGACATAAGACTGTCGTGAGTTCTTCAAATGGTAAATTTGTTTCTCCGATGATGCGTTTCAAGTGGTACTTCATGGATTTGACCCCCGCTTCCCATAAGCCACCGAAATGTGGTGACGCGGGTGGAATGAAGTGCCACTGCGTTCCTTGCCTGATCACGTCTTGAAGCGCTTCTTTGTGCGTTTTGTTTACTAGGGCACGGAATTTTCTTTCTAATTCGTTGTTGGCTCTGTTTAAAGCCAGAATCATCACTTACTTTACCTTATATCTACTATTTGATTTAAGTTAGGTCTAAATTAGTTTCACATGCACTTTAGTTGAATTATACGAATCAATTAAGTACTTTTATTCTCACTGGCAAGCCTAAGTCATAACTGTTTATAACTGTTTTAACTTCTAAGTGTAAAAGCCTGTAATTCTGCGCAGAGAGTTAGTTCGTGAACTGTGGCAGAGTGCAGATCGATTTGTGCACAATAAATTAAGTTTCAACCGCATTGAATTTCGAGTCGTTTTACTTAAATTCCTGATACCCTATTGCAGGAACAAACATCTTTTCACCGTCGTGAACAGGCTCCTATGAAAGTTGTTCCGCAATCACTGTACATGTCAGAGCATAGTCCTCGTCGGGCGACAAAACGTCGGAAAGCCGCTATAAAAGCTTCGCTGGTTAGGTCGCTAACAACCTCATTAATATGAATGGCCTTGGTGGATAGGCATATAAAAATGGCGACGTATCTTTTATAAGTTTTCATTCCTCGACCCTTTGACATTCGAATGTTGAATGGCCTGGCGTAGTCTACCCCTGTATGTATAAAGGGTTTAGATGGTACTACTCTTGCTGCAGGTAGATTTCCCATCTGTTGAGAACTCGTTTTACCTTTATTTCTGCAGCAGGGGATACATTGGTGTATTAAGCAGGACGCACCCTAGTGAACCATTGCACCAGCACCAGAGTGCCTCTGGTTGCAAGAACCATGGTGTACGTTTTGCTTAACATGAAAACATATGGAGAGCCGCACACTACACACCTCATGGTGCTTGCACCGTGCACCATTGTGATTGCACCATGTTTGGTGTGCTCGAAAAAGCAAACCGTGGTGCATGGTTTATGAGAATGCATGATGAGGAATCATTTTTCTGGAAAATATAAAACAACTGCGGAGCAAAATTCTTTCGTAGGGTTCTGTAGTGTGCGGCAGACAACATTCGAGCATGGTTTGCATGGTGCAAGAGTCCGCCATGGTGCTGGTGCAATGGTTCACTAGTGTGCTTCCTGCTTTAGGCTTCTGACTGTAGTTTTTGCGTTGAGGATCCAATATCGTCTCCTTAGGTATGCTAGTGTTGCTTGGTTTCCTCCGTGCATTGTTTTTTGGTGAGCGTCCTGGATTATCAGTAAAGTTAAATGGTGTTTAGCTGGCAGAATGATCGGATGTTTCTCGTTTTATGCCAGATTGGAATGTTCCAGTCTTCCTCCTACTCGTAATACGTCATCTTTGCCGATAAATGGTTTCAGTTCGCGGATTTTGGATGTTGATGGTAAAACTTTGTTTTCTTTTATTGCGTGAATCTCTATATTCCAGGCATCTCTTTGTATCCTTTTTATAAGTTCCAATAGAGTGTGTTGCAGTTGTCGAGTTGTTAGCTCTGAGTTCATGACGTTTCCCTTGCAATGTTCTGTAAATTTTCTGCATAAGGTTAGGACTCGTAACATCGGGTATAGTTTGGAGAATCTCTCTGTGACATCATAGCGACCATGGAAGTCAGAGTGGTTTTTACTTCTCGTCGTTCCAATATTGGATTGGATGGTTGTGAAGTCGTGTCTTGTCTTGGTGTAGGTGTTTTCATCCATGAAGGGCCGTTCCACCAAAGTCCATGACCTTTAAAGCAGGACGCACACTAGTGAACCATTGCACCAGCACCAGAGTGCCTCTGGTTGCAAGAACCACGGTGTACGTTTTGCTTAACATGAAAACATATGGAGAGCCGCACACTACACAACCCATGGTGCTTGCACCGTGCACCATTGTGATTGCACCATGTTTGGTGCGCTCGAAAAAGCAATCCGTGGTGCATGGTTTATGAGAATGCATGACGAGGAATCATTTTTATGAAAAATAGAAAACAACTGCGGAGCAAAATTCTTTCGGAGGGTTCTGTAGTGTGCGGCAGACAACATTCGAGCATGGTTTGCATGGTACAAGAGTTCGCCATGGTGCTGGTGCAATGGTTCACTAGTGTGCTTCCTGCTTTAGTTGTCGTGGCGAAATTCCTCTTGATGCACAGTCTGCAGGATTTTCTTCAGATCGTACGTGATTCCATATCTCAGGTGGTGTTATTGCCTGTATTTCTGTGACTCGTCGTGCGACGAAGCTTGTCCATTTCTCTGGATGACCTTGAATCCAACCCAGGGTTATTTTGGAATCTGTCCAAGCAAAGCATTTAATGTTTTGTATTTCCAGAGCTTTTATTGTTTTTTACATCAGCTGCGTGAGTAACACTGCTGCACATAACTCTAATCGTGGCAAGCTCACTTGAGTCTTCAAGGGTGCCACCTTTGTTTTGGAGGTGAGCAATGTTATAATTATTTCTCCGTGAGCTGTTGTTACCTTGCTATAAATGATTGCTGCAAAAGCTTTCTCGGAGACATCGCAGAATCCATGAATTTCAATGTCAACGCTGTCCGTGAATTTAATCCAGCGGGGTAGTTTGATGGATTCCGTAATGCATAAATCCGTTTTAAATTTCACCCACTTTGCAGCGAGTTCAGGGGGCAATTGGTCGTCCCATCCTATTTTTTCCTTCCAAAGATCCTGAATGAGAATTTTTGCAGTAATGATGACAGGAGAGATCCATCCTAATGGGTCGCGTATTTTTTGCAATATCGGATAATACTGCTCGTTTGGTGTTTTTATCAGTAAACTGAGAGGAGTCGATGTAAAAGCAGAACTGATCAGTTCCCGGTGACCATTGTATGCCCAAGGTTTTAACAGTTTCTTTGTCGTTGATGGTAATCAGACCTTTGTCGCGCCTATCTTCTGGAATGTTATTGAGCAGACCTTGGTGGTTAGATGTCCATTTGTGTAGCGTGAATCCTCCACGTGGCAGTAATTTATCCAATTGCCATTGCTTTTCTTTAGCTTCGAGAAGTGAATTTGCTCCTGTTATGAGGTCGTCAACGTAAAAGTCGTTTCGTAATATTTGGACCACAGTCGGGAATTGAGCTTTTTCATCTTCGGCTAATTGCTGTAACGTACACATATATTCTGCTGACCAAATTGATTGGATTATGATCATTTTGATCACTTTCGTTCATTTTACGTAACATAATTTTCTTTGTATATTTTTCAAAAAGTGTAAACTCTTTTTTTTTTTTAAATGAGATATAAATCATTAATATACAATAATATTTTCCACAGCAATGTTTTTTTGAAAAATACACGTTTGCCAAAATTTGTAATTTTGAAGTCCCGCTATCTACTAAACGGGTGCGATTTATGAGAATTACCGAACATATTTCTTTCTACTTACGGGTGCTTTATGTAGAAAAAAAAATCAAAACAATCTGAGCACATGAGGTCACAGTCATTGGTGGAAATTTCATGCTTACCTCTTACGTTGATCTCTTTGCAGCGTCCTAACACCTCTCGAAACAAGAGAAATTTAAAAAATGAATAAAAGAATTGTTCACCATAAAATGGTTGACAAGAAACATGTTATGTGTTTTTTCAAAAATATCAATAGAAAAAAAGTTATAGCCATTTATTGATCTTTTTCTTAAAAATTTTTGCATATTTTTAATTATATCTTTTTCACTTTCAATTTTACGGTAAAAAGTATTTGGACCAATATTATTGACAATATAATTCTCTACACAAAGAGTCTAAAAAATTGTTCGTGAGACTAACGGTTCTCAAGATCTCGCGGAAAAAGTTTTGCACCCGTTTTTTCAAAATGGCCGCCAAATGGGGGGAGGTCAACCTCGAAAACCGAGATTTAGGATTACACTGACCCCCCCTACACATCCTAAAACAAAAATTTGTCCTACCCAAAATGCAAGGTTCGGTCAAAATTTTGTAACATTTCAATGGACTATTCGAAATCTACCTAAAAATACCCAAATTGCTTCGAATGTACCTACCTGTAAAATATAAAGAATTCCCTCGATTTGCTAGGGTTCCATCATCAGATCCTGATCTGATGGCCATGCTACCATCGGGGAAGTATACTCTTTCAAACAAAAAAATAAATTTGGGTAGTTGAATTATGATAGAAGTCGGTAGTTCTTATTTAACTTTTTTTCTAACCGGTTTCTGTCTACCCGGTTTCACCCGGGGCGGTGAAAATCCTTTAATAGTTGGTTAATTTTTTCAATGGAGGATAGTTTTCGGCGGTTGAATTAGGATAAAGGTTGGTAGCTCTCATTGAGCGTTTTTACTTCCATGTTCCTATATATAGGAATGGAAGTATGGTGATGCTGCGAAAAATTGGTATCCGAAAAAATCATGGAATCGTTGTCGGGAGTGCTTGAAAACACTTTCTGGAAGTTTTTAGCTTGGTGTCGCTCAGTCGCTCCGTAGCTCCGTCGCTCCGTTGTTTTTTGAAATGGTCATAATTTCCTTAAACATCGGTCTTTTTCAAAATTTTTTGCGTTTTGTTCAGCTCGTTGAACTATTCAGTTATAGATTACAAGAAGTTCACCAAGTATTAAAATAAGGGAATTAATTATTACGGGTTTTATAATTTTCCGATTTTCAAAGATAACTGCCGTCAAAATAAAATGAATTTCACGGGACTTGTACCAAAATGTCTGGTAATATGTCGAGAACATGCCTATTGATTTTTAGCTCGATCGCATTTGATTTGGATAACTTATAGCTAAAATTATGTCGACGCGTCCAACATTTTTGAGGTTAAGGTAGTGGGTACAGAAGTAGCAGTCCGAAATGAGAGACACCTGCGGTAAATTCTTTTCTTTTTGTCATTACCGTTAATAACATGGTGAAGATGGAAATAATGTGTGGCTATCTCCACACCGGAACTTTCTAACCAAAAAGGAATTTTTTATTTGAAATTAACCAACCGGAAGGTATTCTTTTGCATATATGCATAGGAATGATCGAGAAGCGCGTGCGTGTGTCGCAGAGCCGAACATCGCTAAAAGATCCTAGGTGACACAACCAAAACTCGTTTGTTTTTTATTGAATGGGAATTAACTGGAAGAAGATAGTTAAAAAACAAAAATCGTGATCAAACGTGTTTTGAGTACTGACAAAGTTTACTTGCGATAGAAAAACAGAAATAAAAAAAAAGGCAAGAGCGAAATAAAAAAAGAAAATGGTTGTTGAAATATACCGCTGGTTTGCATTTAAGTTTTTTAAATTTGGTACTTCATTTCAATTTTAGTGTTTTTTTCTTACTAAAATTTACTGTTGGGCTGCACCTGGAAGCTCAAATTTTCAATTTTTATTCACTCTGTTGTGTTGTAATATTTAAAAAAAAAGAAGTCCGGATTGACTGACTGATTCATTAACACCCAGCCTAAGCCCTTGAACCTAGAAATCTAAAGCTTTGCGCAGAGGATGCTTTTGTGATGTAGACATGATGTAGGGCAAGATATTTTGAAATTTGACCTTTAACGAGGTAACAGAGTTTGTATAAAAATCCACCATTTTTGAAGTAAAAACATTCATAAAAATTTGTATTTGGCCTTTTGGTTAAAAAAAAGCTCAATGAGAACTGCTAACCTCTATCCTAACTCAACGCCTCAAAACTACCCTTGACTGAAAAAAACTAACTAACTCTTATTGCAGCCCGATCTACAGGAAACGGTTTTATGTATTATACGTCGCGTTTGGGAGTAGTTGTAAATTTTAATGTAATATGATGCATTGATGCACATTATAGATATTATAATTTTCACCGCCCGAGTGTAACCGGGTAGACCTGCTAGTTATATATAAAGACAAGTATTTAAATATTAAATAACTTTTTTTTTTGGTTTTCAGCGATACAAAATCTTTGATTAATTCTTTTATTTCTAGTTTTTGTGCCTCTTTGGCTTCTATTGACAGCAATGCCATATATTTTAATCGATCCTGGCTAATTGAATTCCTTAAGTAGTTTTTTATTATCTTTAGTTTGGAGAAGGATCTTTCAGCAGAAGCTACTTTTACGGGTAATGTGAGAAAAAGTTGCAACGCCGTAGAAACTTCAGTAAAGGATGAGGCCATATAACTGTGTTACTTGTATAAAATTAAATAGATCCTTAATGGTTTTTACCTCACATAGTTGAGTTTCCGATCCAAAACTATGTTTAAAAAGTGTTATTTCGATTTCAAATGCTAATGAGAGATCTTTCGAATAATAATTCTGTAAAACTTTAGCGCAATTCTTTATTTCAGCTTCAGCCATTGATATAATATTTTGTGGTTGAAAGAAATCAAACTTTTCAATAACATGGTTCATAGATTGAAATCTAAATTGTAATTGGGTACTGATAATGTCCAAAACTCTATAGTATATATTAATTTTAAAGTTTTCTTCTGAATTGTTAAGTCTGTAATCTTCAGACAATTCTTCATGAAATTTTTTTATTTTTTTAGGACGCACGTTTTTGAAATGGAAATCTATTTCCCATTTGGAAGCTATTTCTATAGCTTCAAGTTTAATTTCAGTATATGACTGCCGAAAATGATTGATTCTATGCATAACATATTGTAAACTATTCCTCGCAGTTATTAAATCTAATTCTTTATAATGTAACAATTTTGAAACTGTATCTATGAGTGTGAATATCTTAGATAGAATTGTACATAGAAATACGAAATCGAAATTAGCCATAGATTTCAACAATCGATTTGCTTCATCACGATCCTTTTTGTTTTCGAAAGTCAGTGAAATTTTAGTAAGTGACATTAAAATATTCTTATACCGTATCGTTACAGCAGTAAGTGTACTAGATCTTCCAGCCCAACGAGTTGGGTTTAATTTTTTTAATGTTGTACTTGATTCACTAGTGAACGATGCAAGTAATTCCCACCTGTTAAGACTTACTCCAAAGAAATTATACAAATCTTGTAGTATAGCGAAAAATGTTGACACTTCTTTAACACCACATACAGCATCACTAATTACCAAACCGATGTTATGTGCAGCGCAATGAATAAATTCGGCTGTCGCTTCTATATCCTTAATGCGTTTTTGAACGCCGGTGTAAATACCACTCATAACACTGGCACCGTCGTACCCTTGTCCCCGACATATATGAATGTCCAAATCAAATTTTGTTGAAAAATTTAAAATTTCGCTGGCTAGGCCACCAGCACTTCGGTCTGTCACATTCATAAATCCCATAAAACTTTCACAAATATTAAATTTGATAGTATTGCCTAATGCATCTTTCTCAACATCAATGAACCTCATGATAATTGACAGTTGGTCTACCTTAGTTATATCTTGAGTAGTGTCCAAAATTATGGTATAAAAAGGGCATGCTCTAACTCTGTTCATTATATTGTTCTCCAAATTTTTTCCTAAACAGCAAATTATCTCATTTTGAATTTTTGGACTTAAATATTTAACTTGTCCTTTTGGTTTTTGCAAAAGTTCTTTCAAAAGTGGGTCATATTTAGCCAAAAGTTCTACTTCACTTAAAAAATTTCCATTATAAATATCAAGTTAGTCCAGGCAAACTAGACTAAAAATGTCGAAATGGCCGAACTAAATCATGTAGTTCCAATTTTTTGAGGAATGTGTAGGGGAGGGTCCCCTAAACCTCGTGGAATAAAGTCCCCGCAATTTCCGGGTCCGCGGGGGTCGGGGGGGGGGGGGGGGGGGGTTTAAAGGTCCACTTTTTCAGTTTTTCGCTTATAACTCAAAAACAGTACGCCGGAAAGAAAACTTGTGTTACAGGTAAAAATGAAAAAGGATAAAATTCCCTACAAATTAGTATATATAAGTTTTTTCCTATCTCCTGAAATTAATCTTCTATCGAGTTCTACCTTTTGTCTAGCATTTAATTTAAGTTTTTTATTTTTTCCATTTAAAATTAACATTACAATTTTTTTTGTCACACCAAGATCAATCAGATGCATAGTATCAAAAGGAAATTGTGATACCATTTTAATTTCTAGGGTTTCCAAAGGATGAATATTTTGTTGGAACTGTTTTAAATGATGGAATACATCTTTTCGACTTAAAAAATCATCATCTGTGCGTAAGTCTCCGGAATTTGTGCAGTATGGAAGAGTCTTATTGATTTTCCTGCCCTTTTGTGTACACTTGGGACACCCATCACCACAGTTCCCGTTACGAATGCTCTGGCTGGACTGTCACAAATAAAAGCACGTATTTTTATATCATACTTATTGTTTTCAATTACGATATTTTCTTTTTTTAAATACAAAAGTTCGTTTACGAATTTTTCTAAATATTGTTCAAGCTTTGCTGGTTTTGATATTCCTACGAATATACCAATTACAAAAGGAGGTATTTTCCTGTAATTGGGAATACTTCCTAAGATAGGCCACAATACTGTTGATGAACTTTTGAATAATGGTAGACCGTCGATAAAAATATCCAAAAATATTGTGTTATCATTAAATTCTGACGATTTTAAATTTAGTAGTTTTAAAGCATTTTCAACGCCGTAGTGATAATATTGTCCATTACATACATCATGAATTCCTGCCGGAGGAATTTCTTTTTTAAATGAACTTTTCAAAGTCTTCGGTACTTTAATTCCTTCTTCCAATAATATTTTCATTAAATCGTCACATGCATCTCGAGTAATTCTATGCTTAACTGCCCAGCACTTCAACTTATCCACTAAATTTTCCTTATTTTCTGGCAATGAAGAATTGTCTGTTTCAATGAAAATATTCTCAGTCGAACCAATAACGGTATTACTCGAACTTGGAGCATCACGGGATATTATATTATATTCTTCGGATTGATTGATTTTCATTAATGAAACTGGGTTCTTCCCGATTTGGATTGGTTAATTTTTCTATTCTTTTTTTTATTAAACGTTTCATATGCCTTTTCGATATGCCACAAATATTTCTCGGCATTTCTAAAGCTAATTTCCTATAAATCAGATAAAAATAAATTTCTAATAAAAAATAAAAACCACAAGTTGTACTCACCCAATGTCAAAGCACGATATAAGTTTTATTTACACAATTAATGCACAATTATTTTATAACAAATTAAGTATAATTTCAACTGCACTTCAACTTCTAAGTTCCAACAGCCTTCAACGACTTAAAGAACCAGAATGATTTGATTCATGATTCCTCAATTGCTCGCCTCAGTAAAAACAACGGTACTTAACCGTTACCGAACAAAGAGCGAGACTTAAACTCCCATTCTCCTCACTTTCTCCTCCCTGAAGATTTCAGTCCTTTGATCGCAAAACTCCCTTATACCTCTTAGAGGAAGGCATCGCAATTTTTCCTACAGGGCTGTTATGGTCTTCCCTAGCTTTGGATACGACGGATAGGTTTGTGTGCAGGAGAATCGGTATCCTTCAAGCAGCGGAGAGTTACACTAGGTTCTTGTACCTAGTGCGTTCGTTGAGCGCAAATCTGGTTCTTCTACCAGGATGCGAAAACAAAGGGTGTGATGTGGAGGACACCTCTGGGTGAAAGCCCCGATGGTAATTATTCGTTGGGCCGCTGGGATAGCGGGCTTGAGGGATGAAACCCTGCCGCGTTGTTCGCTGGCTTGGGTGTAGGTAATGCTGGCCGCGGCAGAGCTGCGAGCCGTGGATAATTTTGGTTGGGCGGAGCAGCGTCTAGCGCCTTAACTCCTGAGGAGGATTTGGAGCAGCGAGGATTCGCTTTAACTCCGGGGATCGGTTGGAGCAGCACGAATGCAGAACTCCAGGGTAAAGGGTTGAAATTCACAACTGCAATGGTTTCCTCAAAATAATCCGGTATTTATTTCACTTATTAAATTGTCGTTCAACTACTACTGACAATACCGTACAAAACTTGCTCTTGGCTCGAGTACTTTCTAAACTGAATAATTCGATACCCAATCGGGCAGAGTTTCCACTAGCTCTTTTAACAATAAAACTGAACATTTATTCTAGGGTGACAATTACTTTTATACATTTTAATTTGTACAAAGCTCTCCCTACTCTTTTTCAATAATTGATCAATTGCTATTATTGGTAAGGTACAATGTACTTTTTACCTAACCCCTGAAATAGCAATACATTCCCTAAGGAATGCTTACGCTTGCGCAATTCCGCTGACTTGCTTAATTGCAACGCAAAAGGCAATCACCTTCCAATAGTGCACGTTCCATCAATAGGTTTTTTAATTTTATTTTACTTATTAATTGCAATTTGCTAAATTGCTTTTATTGTTTACCGCGATGGGGTCAATCCATACCCGATATATTGATATGGTTATTTATGCTGACTCCCATCATTTTGCGTTTATGACAATTTTCTTGACGGCCCAGTTACTTGCGCTTCTCGCATTCTTTTTTTTACTTCGAGCAACGTGACTCGCTACCGTGTTGTTTTCTTCTTTTTATGCAAGCGCTTATCGAAACTGGCCCAAGCATATATTTAATTGTCATGGCTCGACCTTGTATTGCTATGTACAATTTTGTTTACATTTCTTGCCCTAGGTCGTTAGCCATTGCTTACGCTTTTTTTGCGGTGGTATGTATTATGCGCTTGCACTTTTGGAGTTAATTGCTCTTTGTTTACAATTAACTTTTAATTTGGTCGAATTGATCATAACATATCTGTTATAGTTTCTGAGGTATCCACCAGCAAAAATGGATAATTTTTGGAAAAAGTTGTTTTGCCTAACATTTTTCGTCAAACTTGCCGTTATAGCTCCTCACTCTTTAATTTTACAGATACATCATCTGAAACAAAGTTAAAGAGCATTGAATTTGCATCAAAATAATATACACAAGTACCAAGTTATTTTCAACCTGTCAAAAGTTATAGTGATATCAATTTATAAGGTACATTTCGAGAATCGAGATTTCGCTTGAAAAATTCTCATTCTTATATTTCGGTTATATCTCTCTGTGTAACCTTATATATTGTTTATTTCTCTATATCACCACAAATATTGTGTAGTTATGTATTTGTAATTGTTTGTTTTAAGTTTTTATATATCTAGATAGTAGATATAGCTTATACTAGGTATTTCTATTTCATGGGTCAAATACACATTTTGATGTTTCTGCCGGCGTTGTTCATCAAAGATTTTTACCCGACTGCGGCAAAGCCAAAAAGAAAGGTTATAAATATAGCAGTCTATGTATGTATGTATGTACGTATGTTCCATCGTAGCGTCTAAACTACTGAGCCGATTTTGATAAATGAGGCGTCAATCGATTCGTAATTATGGTCCAAGTGACAATAGGATGGATGTTACATCCGGATGACAATATAACGGATGTTAAATCGAAAAAAGGGGGGCGCTGAAAAAAAAATTTTTTGCTATCATATCGAGTGAGATGTCAAATCAAATGAAAGACAAGAAAATTCTGAGTTCAAAAATATAAATATAGTGTAATATTAAAATATACCAAGCGACAGAAAAACCATTTTACTAAGTAAATTTCTCTACACCATGGTAAGCATAAGCGGGATTGTAATATCTATCTATTACATTGATTCCATTGGTTTGATAACAACCCCCCCCCCCCCCCCCCCCCAACCCCTTTTGGGTTGAAATTCCAAAAACTGTTTCTCAGCGATAAGCTATGCGGTAAGTTGCAGATGTACTCCAAATTTCATGAAAATCGGTCCAGTTGTTCCGGGAAAACCTTTTTCAGCCCTTTTTACCCCCTTAAGGGTTGAATTTCTAATAACCGTTTTTTAGTGGTTACTTACAGCCTAAAAGAAACGTCCATGCAAAATTTCAAGGTTCTAGGTCAATTTGTTTGGGCTGTGCGTTAATTATGAGTGAGTTAAAACGGAAAAGTTTAAAATAAAAGAAAAGTTTAAAAAACTTTAACCCGACTACGACAAAATATAATTATAGGAAAAAGTTCCAAAATCTTTAACCCGACTAGGGATAAATAAAATAAACTAAAAAGTAAGAAACAAGTTCGGTGCTGATTGCTATCATCGTCTTATTGAGTAAGACTAGCCTTTTGATATGTTAAGTATATTGCTGTTTATTAAGTTCTATTGAAGTCTGGCAGTTCCACATCAAATAACGTTATACTTCAATTCAAATGCCGTGGTCGTGCGTATTTTTACCCGACTACGACCAAGCCAAAAGGAAGGGTTATAATTTTAGCAGTCGATGTATGTATGGGCAGAGTAATAAATAAGCCACTTAAAACAGTACAAAAATTAAGGTACTTAACCAAAAAAAAAATATATTTATATATAATAATTTATTATAAATATTTAACTACATAAAAAATTTTATTTTTCTATCAAATTAGAATGTTTGCATTTCATAGTTGACAAATAAAATAATAAAAAAATAAATTATTTAAAAAAACAAAAAACCCGACTGCATTAAGAATTATCAACTAAAAAGTGAAAAACAAATTATATTTAATCTATAGAAATTTGTAAAAGCAATGTATAACACAATATGAAATGTTTATGTGGTCGATACCCTTAAGCAAATAATAAAATATAGACTACGTATTATATAAATATAACTTAAATGTTGGAAACGATATTGCAGGCGGGGACAAGCTAATAGTCCAAGTGGTATAGTCTTTAAGTGAAAATATTTAAATTTTTTATTACAATTTATTTAGTTGTCCCCTACTGCAACATCCTTTCCAACATTTAAGTTATATTTATATAATATATAGTCTATATTTTATTATTTGCTCAAGAGATATCGAACACTGTAGAATGTTAGACACAACCACTACGTAACATAAAAAGAAAAAGACAGTGCAGGGTTTACGATTGATTACAAAAAAACTAATATTTATTTAAACCTTAAGAATACAATTTAAAATAATTATTGCTTAATCTAATTGATGGAAAATAATTAAAGAAAATAAAAAAAAGGAATTAAAATAAACTTAACTGATGGAATTAATGTTCATAAAAGAAAACTAAACAAAATCAAAATTATATTCGGCAATTGTACATAAACACCTTGCAAACACTATCGAATCACACACAGGAATTAAACGGATGCAATCAGAATTATGATAGTAAAATTTAGAAAGAGCTCCCATGCAACAAAGTTCCGCTCACGCGCCTTTTTGCAATATGGCCTTCTTTCTTTGAAAAAAACTTGATGCAAAAGAGAGTGATCCCCTGTTACACGCTTCCTTTTATAGCACATTTTTCCCCTTCTGCCGACACAGGTTGACTCAAATTGCCTGGAAGTTCTTGATGGAACCTGTGGATTCAAATTCCAATTTGAAATTGTTAATTTTGCGCATAAACGTCTGCCTTCTGCCGCATGTAAATAAATTGTCCATTCGAAGCGTTAATTTTTGATGCTGTTGCTTTAATTTATTTATTTGCCTTTTCGCCAGAAATTCATGATTTAATAAATCGCCAAAATTGCACATGCGACAATACTAAAGAAGCGGTCCTTGCAACTTTCCAGGATGACCGGTTTTTCAGAAATTACCCCTCTCGGATCTTCCTTCTCTTTCCCTCTCATTGTCCCAATTGGGGAAAGTAGAAAATTCAAAAACTAATTTCAAATTTCGCGAATTGACCTTTAAATTACAACACATCAGCTGCGCCCGAAAATTACGCATCTGTTAAGTGGTCAATTGTCGTGCAGTGCCATGAATTAATGTCAAAACCAGTGTAAACAAACAAGTGCTCTGTGACAGGTAGGTTATGTTGAACTTTTAAATATTTCTTTCCACTACCCCGTTTTATTTTTCAGCCGTCGCTCCTGATCTCATCGTTGGACGTTCCCGCACCGAATTGCTATGGTGCGCAATGGAATTAGGCGCTAAATCCATGTTCCAGGTGAGTCTGTGATGTGTACCTGTTTTCTGTCTAAATTACACTTTTCAGTGCTGTTTTTATGTTACAAGTGTTGTTTATATCTTGTTTAGTGTGTTTAGAACATGTTTTGTGCGACTGCATTGTCCAGTGTATAAAGTTTGTCCGAAAATTCATGTTGGGTTTTGGTGACGTCTCTTTGTTTACATTTCTCTGTTCACTTAAGTTTCCCTTCCCTTTTAGCTTACAGGAAGGCGGATTCAACGGACAGCTCCTCCAAACCCACTTCAGGTAATTCTTGTTGCATTTTCTGTAAGTTCAATTCTGTCCCTATTTCGTTTCAGGTACCTGTACTATGCCGCAACATCCTCCCGCCCGTTGAACGAGTGCGTTCAACATAGCTTAGATGTTGTAGTTGACTTCATTTTTTCGTTGTAATTCATACTTGTAATTCATTGTGCGCCTTCTTGGCTTACCTTCAATTCAATAAAATTCATTCATTTCAAATTTTTCAACTCATATATTCTCTGCAATTCAATTTAATTACAAGCCATGTCGCCATTATTCCTTTTTTGCTCGCTTGTGTTTCCTTGGTTTTCTTCTCTGATGGTGGTGCATTCTGATAATGTTGTCTGCGTACACTCTCATCTTGACTTCATAGCAGCCTGGGAGATTTATCCTGAAGTCCTTGCACTTCGACTTCTTAATTTTTTCGAAGTCTATGCGTCGCAATGCCTTGCATGGAATAAAAATGTCTTCTCCCTCTCTGGTCTTGAAACGTTGAACGTCGTTCTGTAGCCTCATCCTGATATCTCCAATCGTATGCGATGCACGCAAAAGCCTCCAGTTCCGGACCTCTCTGCCATTAACGTGAATGGGTTTATCCTGCTTATATGGATACTGTGACTCATCCAGCGTCCCCCTGGTGTCCGTAATTCCGGTTGATGTCGATGGCCTTGGTGCTGCTGCTGGCGCTACCGGTAAATTAGCACGACCTTCAGGTTCTGCCGATCCCTCCATCTCCACGTCAGACATCAACTCTGGCAACGGGCTACATATCGGTGAAAACGGGATGTACTCATCAAAATCCAAGATATCATAGTCGGAGTCGCTACTTGCCATGGCTACCTGAATTTGATAACTTAATGATTAAACCTGTCACCTACAACACATATTGACAACACAAAACACACACAACCAACATATATCCTCTCCCGGGATCTACAACATTTAGGGGGTCTCGTTATCCACAGGTAACAGACAAACTCTGTTTATTGGCCTGCGAAAGCTTCCTGTGCTTGTTCGTAATTGTACAACTCGTACGAATCCTGAAGAATCTGGAAATACCTCTTCGATTCTTGCAAGCGGCCAACAAGTGCTTGGCACATTGTCGTCTCTCACTACGACAATATCTCCCTGCTTCAAGTTTTTGCTAGATTGTTTCCATTTTGTCCGTTGTTGCAGTGTATGCAAGTATTCTTCCGACCATTGTTTCCAAAAGCTTTGAACCAAATGTTGTAAATGTTTCCAACGACGTCCGAGTGTCATGTTAGATGGTTCTGCAGATGGCTCTGGAACTGCATTTAATGCTTGGCCGATTAAAAAATGTCCCGGTGTCAGTACCTCTAAGTCGTCGGTACTGTTATTGATAGAACATAATGGACGGGAATTAACACACGCTTCTATTTGGGTCAAAACTGTGGCAAGCTCTTCATAAGTATAAATATCCTTCCCTATCACCCGTCGTAGATGATATTTCACCGATTTTACAACTGCCTCCCACAAACCTCCGAAGTGTGGTGCGGAAGGAGGGTTGAAATGCCAATAAATGTTCATGGCCTTTAATAATTCTGCTGCCAGTGGCGTTGCTTCACGTATCGCCTTTTTAATGTCCTTATCCAATAGAGTTTCTGCTCCCTTAAAGTTCGTGCCACAGTCTGAATAAATGTTTGTACACAGGCCTCTTCTTGACACAAACCTCTTTAATGCCGCAATAAACGCATTCGAAGTAAGATCCGACACTAACTCCAAGTGTATTGCTTTTGTGGCCATGCACACAAATATACAAAAGTATCCCTTGTAGATCCTTGCTGCCCGGTGTGGCGAAGTTCTGAGATGAATTGGACCAGCATAATCAATTCCAACTTGACTGAATGGCCTTGATATGCGCACTCGAGCTTCCGGCAAATTTCCCATTAATTGACTTCGTTTTTCCTTGCTAAGTATCACGCATTTCGTACACCTTGCAATTCTTCGTTTTATTGCCCTTTTTCCATTTACAATCCAATACAGATTACGAGTTGAGTTTAATGTTAATGTTACACCTCCGTGTAATGTATCTCCATGGATTTGATCGATGATTATATCCGTTACATGATGTTTGTTAGGCAGGATAATGGGATGTTTTCGACAAAAAGCAAGATCGGCATTCTTCAACCTCCCGCCTACTCTCATTACTCCGGCTTCATCTAAGAAAGGATCCAATGACAACAAACAGCTCTTGGCTGGGAGTGATTGCCCTGCCTTTAATTTAGCATATTCTGTTGGAAATGAAGTTTGTTGAACCAATTTATAGATCCTAGTTGAAGCCCCTTGGAATTCCTGGATAGAGACGATCCTTCCTGAAGTCCCCTTTTTGCGACATATTTCGATAAATCTGACTAGCAATGCAGTCACTCTCACCAATTTAGTAAACGACGAATAACGACAAAGAAAATCCTCATCAATAAATGCATAAAAGTTGTGCGATGCTCTTTGTTTTGCCTCTAGCTCCGTGGTGCAACCTTCTAAATTCATTTTTGGCCATTGCTCGCTGTTTTGTACCAACCAGTGCGGCCCATTCCACCATAAACTGTTGTTTATTAACTCAGTCCCGAACACTCCTCTGGAGGCCATGTCAGCAGGATTTTCCTTTGTCGGGACGTGTTGCCAACACTGTGGATCTATGATGTCCTGAATCTCTGCTACCCTGTTAGCCACGAACATTTTCCATCTTGTTGGATGACTCTTGATCCATTGCAGCGCAATTGTGGAATCCGACCAAGCTCGTACTGCAACACCTGACAGTTGCAAATTTACCCTGGTATCCTTGATCAACCTTGCCAAAGTTAAAGCTGCACATAACTCCAATCGAGGCAATGTCACCGGTTTTATTGGTGTTACCTTTGTTTTCGATGTTAACAGTTTACACTCTCCTGCTCCATTTGCTTGCTGCACTCGAAGATACACCACTGCGCCGTATCCACTTAGACCACTTAGAACCACTTAGACCAACCCACCTTGGAATCTTAATTCTCTCCAATGCACTCAAAGTTTCTTTAAATTTCAGCCAATCTTGTGCGATAGTCCCACCGGAGTGTCCCACGACGTTCCAGCTATCCATATTGTTTGCATTAGCATCTTCGCTTTGATCAGTACCGGAGAAAACCAACCCAACGGATCGAATAATGATGCCATCTCTGACAATATTGTCCTTTTTGTTAAAGTTCGCTGCCCTTCCTTCAACTTAACCACAACTGAAAACATATCAGTTCCTGGATGCCATTTGATTCCTAAGGTCTTGATTGCACCTTCTTCACCAAACGTTAAAACCTCGCTGCACTCTCTAAGTTCTTCTGGTATCGATGCTAGAACCTCCTGGCGGTTGCTTGCCCACTTTATCAAATTAAAACCACCCGCTTTCAGCATTCCTATGCATTGACGTTGGAGTTCATTGGCCTGTTCCACAGTATCAGCTCCAGTCAACAAATCATCCACGTAAAAGTCCTTCATGGCGACTTCAGCTGCAGCAGGCCAGTTGTGCTGTTCATCTCTTGCCAGTTGCTGTAACGTTCTTACTGCTAGAAACGGCGCTGAAGAAGTTCCAAAAGTGACCGTTGCCAATTGATACGTCTTAGGTTCTTTCGTTGAAGCATCCTGCCAAATAATCCTTTGATATTTTCTGTGTATCGGGTCCATCAAAATCATGCGATACATTTTCTCTATATCTGCTGTAAGAGCAATCCGATGCTTCCTCCATTTTAATAGCGTGGCGAACAATTTAGATTGTATCGTAGGACCCACGAGTAGTTGCTCATTGAGGGATTTCGAATTTCCGCTTCGTGCCGAAGCGTCGAAAACAACCCTTAATTTCGTCGTGGTGCTCTCTTTGAACACCGCATGATGAGGAATATAATAACAATCTCCTTCATCGTCTTCCTTTTCCAAGACAGGTTCCATATGGCCAAGCGCAATATACTCGTCCAAGCACTGAGTGTATTCGCGTTCCAAGTCCTTGTCTCTGGAAAATCTTTGTTGCAGGTATTTAAACCGATTCATGGCCATTTTTTTGACGGTCCAAATGTTGGTGGTTGTCCATTAACAAAGGGCAGTTGCACTTGATATTGTCCTGACTGCAAGCGACGACACGTTGCCTTAAATATCTCTTCGCACTCTTTTTCCTCCGGTTTAATGAGTTCCTTATTTGTCACTTCTTCCATTTCCCAGAAATTTCTAAGTTGACGACCCAAGTCTTCTTCCACCTCAAGAGTTACTGCGAAAGCTTTACAATGCTCTTCTAAAGCTGTAGATTAGCCCAGAAGTATCCACCCCAGTGTGGTATTAATTGCAATCGGTGTCGATTGTGGCCCCTTACGTATTCCAGCCTGAAGAATTTCGGCGTATACTGCTGCTCCAAGTAGCATATCAATAGGCCGTATTTATAAAAAGAAGTATTACCTTTTACTTGCAGAAAATAAAGGATATGCTTCAAGTTATATTTATAAAAAAAGTAAAGGAAAAGGTTTTGCTTCGAGTTGAGAGGTTTTGCTTTAAAGTACAAGGTTTTACTTTTTTCTTATTTATAAAATGAAGCATTCGCTTCAAAACTGAAGGATTTGCTTCTAAAAAAATGTATCTAGTCCACACCAGCTTTTTTTGAGAATCTCACTTTATTCACTAACAATCCAGCCGGTATGCAGCGTGTATTTTTAATTTTGTGCTATTACTTTGTTATTTGTCGACCGATTCTTATCAAACTTTTAGAGAATATTACTAACGCATCATAATAAACGAATATGTAAAAATCCAATAGTCGATTTTTTGCCAAATGAATAGATTATCCCCTTAAATATTTCATGGAAATGAAGATGAGTGAGCTTTTCGGAAACTCTTTCTAGCAATTTTTCCTTTGGTTAATAGGCGGACGCGCCTGGTTCACAACTCATTAAAGGACAATCATTTTCATCATCGTCTTTGAGGGTTATTAGGTTTTAAGTAGGGCAATTTGCGTTCGATGAGGCTGTGTCACCCACGGACAACCAGGCCAATTCGGGACCAAGTTGAGAAAAACGGTAGTTGGTGATCGAGTACTGATCAGCGAAGTCGTTGCGACCATCTGTAATATTTGAACGTTATTTTCACTATTATTATCATAGTGTTAAATAAATTATAAATTTTGGTGTGTGTTACACTGCGTGGACGTGGTGTGTTTTGTCCGTGAGCTGTAGCCTTAAAGCTGTCCGATTGCAATATGAACTGCATTTCATCAGGATTGCTTTTTTTTTTTAGATGTGTCAATCCTAACGAACTACCACCACTTTTTTTTTTACTCGTTCGCCACTTAACGATCAAGATGTTCAATTATTTAACTGAATTCTAGGAAATTAACTTAAAATCTTCTGAGGTGACCCTTTTATTACATATCGATAGTTGAAGACGATTTATCTTGTCGCCAGTCTTAATTTCGAGAGGTTTTTACAAACAACATCAAAGAAAAGGTGGACCGCGGCACGGCGTCGCCATCCTCAATATATTTCATTATTTTGAAACACATGAACAAACAAATAAACTGTATACGAATTGCTGAACTCCAAATATGAATTGCAATTTCGGAAATTTTTGTAACACGTTTGGACTCCGAATCGTAAATTCTTTGCACACTTTACTTCTTTTATGTGAAGTATTTGCTTGCAAGGAAAAGGTAAAGATTATAAATACGTTTTGAAGTAGAACCTTTTACTTCTACCTTTGACTTTCTAGTCCTACCTTTTACTTCTTCCTTTTACTTCAAAGCAAATGCTTGTTTTTTATAAATACGGCCTAATGGGTCCAGGCTTCCAGTACGTCGGATCGGCCAACTCCAATCCTTTAAGATGTTTCCATTGCTTCTGGACGACCTTTCCACTAGGCAATACATCAGTGATCTTATTTATCACTAACATATCTACCTCCAAGGGACTACTCCTCCCAATACAAGAAAATAATAGCACTTTTATCTGCTGCTTTGAGCATACCGTTTGACTCTTATTTAATCCTGTAATATGTATTTTTGTTGCTGTTCCTTGCAAACCCAAGCGCTTGCATGCATGCTCCGTGATAAAAGATGTCTGCGACCCAGGGTCAACCAAACACCTCCACTTCATAAATTGACCATTCCGATCCTTTACCGAAACCAACGCCGTGGCTAGTAAGGCATTATGTACCTTTGATGAGAAAAAGTTCCTAGCTTCTTCTGCAGTTTCATCTGTCACCTTTCCTTGGTCCGGTGTCTGCTTCGTACCTTGCTGTTGTTTGCTCTTCGTCAGGCCAGTCTGACCAAGCAAGTTTGCCTGTGATTGGTGCAGCAATCCATGATGAAAACCTTTACATTGTTTGCACCTTTTAGTGCTAGTACATTTACTCGCCATGTGTTTACTTGAGAAACAATTAAAGCATCTATTCGACCGTTCAATACACCTTTTCCTAGACTCTATACTCATTTCAAGAAATTTTCGGCATGTGCCGACATAATGTTTCTCATTACACGCAGGGCATTTGTTACTACTATTAGCCACATGATACGTTTTCTTGCTTAGCCCTTGAGGTTTTGTATTTATGGAGTACGCCATGGATTCCAGAACCTTGAACCTAGTTTCAAGAAAATTTTTGAATTTACTATACCCTGGCAAATCTGATGAGTCCCCTAGTTCCTCTTCTCATAATCGCAATGTTACGAAGGGCAGTTTTTGCACTAAAATATGAATTAAAAGGATATCCCACGATGACGTATCCACCTCCAACACTGTGAGCTGTTGTATGCATTCCTCAGTGGTGTCTAATAGTGCCTTAAGATTTTTGCTATTTTCTGTTCCTAGTTTAGGTTGATTTAGCAATGTTTTTAATTGAGTATTCACGAGCAACCTCTTATTAGAATATCTATTCTTTAATTTCTCCCACGCTGTACCATAAGCGTCCTTCGTAATAGGTGTATGCCTTAACAATCGCTCTGCCTCCCCAGTGAGACAACTCTTCAGGTAATGCAACTTTTGCACCGCCGGCAATTGAACGTCGTTGTGCACCATAGACACAAATAAATCATGGAACGACCTCCATGACGAATAATCCCCATCGAATTTTGGCAACGAAATTCTCGGGAGCTGGTGGTTGCTATTGCTGACTTGCACCACTTGATTATCCACTTGGCCACCTGATTGATTATCTCCTTTTAGTTTTTCCGTTAATCCGTCCGTTAGATCTGCTATGTATTCCGTGTATGATTTCTCAATGGCCGAATATTTATCTTCCTTCACGTAAGCATGTTCGCACTTGTTCGCAGAAGACCTGATCATTAGCTGCAACTCCGTATCCAGTGCATCAAATTCTACCCAAGCTGCCTTTAAATCCTTTAATCTGGTCTCGTAGAACCCCACTGTCCTCCGAGGTACACCAGTTCTCTTACCATTACTAATGATCTTTTCAATTTTCTCGGCCTTGACCATCAATAAATTGCATTTGTCTTCCATAATTTCGCCCTTTTTTCTTAAAACTTGATGACGAACACACTTTTAAACAATTACACAAGCACACAATTGCCAAATAAACGAATAAATGTAATAATAGTAAATTAAACAACCGTATTCTGCACTATCCGGCTCAAAGGACAAAAAAATGTAGAATGTTAGACACAACCACTACGTAACATAAAAAGAAAAAGACAGTGCAGGGTTTACGATTGATTACAAAAAAACTAATATTTATTTAAACCTTAAGAATACAATTTAAAATAATTATTGCTTAATCTAATTGATGGAAAATAATTAAAGAAAATAAAAAAAAGGAATTAAAATAAACTTAACTGATGGAATTAATGTTCATAAAAGAAAACTAAACAAAATCAAAATTATATTCGGCAATTGTACATAAACACCTTGCAAACACTATCGAATCACACACAGGAATTAAACGGATGCAATCAGAATTATGATAGTAAAATTTAGAAAGAGCTCCCATGCAACAAAGTTCCACTCACGCGCCTTTTTGCAATATGGCCTTCTTTCTTTGAAAAAAACTTGATGCAAAAGAGAGTGATCCCCTGTTACACGCTTCCTTTTATAGCACATTTTTCCCCTTCTGCCGACACAGGTTGACTCAAATTGCCTGGAAGTCCTTGATGGAACCTGTGGATTCAAATTCCAATTTGAAATTGTTAATTTTGCGCATAAACGTCTGCCTTCTGCCGCATGTAAATAAATTGTCCATTCGAAGCGTTAATTTTTGATGATGTTGCTTTAATTTATTTATTTGCCTTTTCGCCAGAAATTCATGATTTAATAAATCGCCAAAATTGCACATGCGACAATACTAAAGAAGCGGTCCTTGCAACTTTCCAGGATGATCGGTTTTTCAGAAATTACCCCTCTCGGATCCTCCTTCTCTTTCCCTCTCATTGTCCCAATTGGGGAAAGTAGAAAA
The DNA here is from genome assembly GCA_963082835.1 of Leptogaster cylindrica. NCBI lineage: Eukaryota > Metazoa > Arthropoda > Insecta > Diptera > Asilidae > Leptogaster > Leptogaster cylindrica. Next base: position 20,892,834 of record OY720107.1, read on the forward strand.
TTCAAAAACTAATTTCAAATTTCGCGAATTGACCTTTAAATTACAACACATCAGCTGCGCCCGAAAATTACGCATCTGTTAAGTGGTCAATTGTCGTGCAGTGCCATGAATCAATGTCAAAACCAGTGTAAACAAACAAGTGCTCTGTGACAGGTAGATTATGTTGAACTTTTAAATATTTCTTTCCACTACCCCGTTTTATTTTTCAGCCGTCGCTCCTGATCTCATCGTTGGACGTTCCCGCACCGAATTGCTATGGTGCGCAATGGAATTAGGCGCTAAATCCATGTTCCAGGTGAGTCTGTGATGTGTACCTGTTTTCTGTCTAAATTACACTTTTCAGTGCTGTTTGTATGTTACAAGTGTTGTTTATATCTTGTTTAGTGTGTTTAGAACATGTTTTGTGCGACTGCATTGTCCAGTGTATAAAGTTTGTCCGAAAATTCATGCTGGGTTTTGGTGACGTCTCTTTGTTTACATTTCTCTGTTCACTTAAGTTTCCCTTCCCTTTTAGCTTACAGGAAGGCGGATTCAACGGACAGCTCCTCCAAACCCACTTCAGGTAATTCTTGTTGCATTTTCTGTAAGTTCAATTCTGTCCCTATTTCGTTTCAGGTACCTGTACTATGCCGCAACAAACACATAAACATTTCATATTGTGTTATACATTGCTTTTACAAATTTCTATAGATTAAATATAACTTGTTTTTCACTTTTTAGTTGATACTTCTTAATGCAGTCGGGTTTTTTGTTTTTTTAAATAATTTATTTTTATTTCATATATTACAAATCAATTGCAATCTAACCGATTAACAACCAATTGTTAGTTTTCAAGCAAGAAAGCACGTAAATCTTATTTTAAAATGTTTTATTATTTTATTTATTAAACAACTATTTTGTTATCCTAACGTCTCTACGTTTCGAATTACACTGCTTTTTTTCTAGTTTTTTCACTCGACCTACTTAATTATCATACACATATACAACGCCTATCAAATTAGAATTAAAATACACTATTACAATTTTAAACACTTAATATTTTCCAACATTCTCCCACCAAATTAAATTACTTAATTTAATTTCTAATCTTTTCTTAAATCTTATAAATCTCTAACATTAACATCTAAATATTATTTTCCCGATCGTTAAAGTCCATAACACGACCATATTTTCCGCGTAGAATTTTTCCTGTAGCCTTTTCTTCTTCTCGATAATTTGTCACCTCCAAAGGATATAATCGTCGAACAGGACGAATCAACTCTCCATCTTGCACACGAACTCTTGCTACTCGACTTTTTCCATCATTACCTGGTATTAACTCTACAATTCGTCCTAGTGGCCACATCAACCGTTTACTATCATCTCTTTCAACAATCACTATTTCATCGACTTGTAGAGGTCTGGATGGACGTCCTCTGGGTTTGTTCACTAACTGAGATAAATATTCTCGCCGGAATCGCATTTTGATATCTTTTTTGAGAGCTTGTAAACACTTATATCGATGTCGCATTTTTTCTGCTTCCGAACCATCTATTTCAGGAAATGCAACTCCTCCACAAGGTCGTAAGAAGAGTGCCGGAGTCAATGGTTGAAGATCATTAGGATCATCCGATACATATGTAAGGGGTCGATTATTCATGACCTCCTCCAGAGTTAGTAATACCTCCTGCAACTCCGTCTTCGTAAGAGTTCCTTTCCCCACCATTCTTCTCATCAGATCTTTAATGGATCGAATTAAACGCTCCCACCATCCTCCCCACCATGCAGCAGTTGGAGGATTAAACTTCCAGATAATTTCTTTGATATCTTCCTGTATGATTTTCCAATCGATTTTTTTAAAACTATTCGCAGCACCTACAAAATTTGTTCCATTGTCACTGTAGATTACTTCAGGACGACCATGCATTCTGACAAATTTTCGTAGTACCTGTAAAAACGTTTTCGTGTCAAGAGAATTAACTGTTTCTAGGCAAACAGCCCTGTAAACTGCACATGTAAAAATTGCAATCCACATCTTCTGTCCTCCTTTCAAACGAATTGGACCAGCTAAATCTACTCCAGTAGTCTGAAAAACATTCGAATCTTTAACACGATCTAATGGTAGTGGAGCTATTTCCACAATTAGAGGTTTGGACGAATATCTGCGACAAACGACACAATTCGACAACACCTTCTTTATGATTTGTCGAGACTTTACAATATAATACTTTTCACGTAGTTTTCCCATTAAAAATTGAACTCCTGCGTGGGAATATAATTGATGAGCATCGCGTATAATCTTCATCACTAAATTATGTTGACGGGGTAATAAAATGGGATACCGAAAATCAACCGTATCATCTCTTTCAATAATGCGAGTTTTCACCCGCCATATTCCTTCTTCATCCTTAATAATTGGAAATCCAGCTGCTATTTCTCCAACATTTATTCCGATTGTCTCCTCTTGAATTTCTTTTAAAATCTGAAGCTCAGCTTTTTTTAACTCTTGAATACTTAGAGGTCCACTTATTTTCTTTTTCCTCATTATTTGGCAGGCTCGTATAACATAAGCTTGAATACGAATTAACTGACGATAAGACCGATCACAGCGAACATATTCAACATTGACCATCATTAGCTTCTTCTCAACAGTTTTCCTTTTCTCAGCTAAGATTTCATCGTCATTTGTTTCAACACACATCTTAGGCCAATCCTTTGGTGTCAATTTTAACCTTGATGGACCCTCCCACCATTTTGATCGTTCCAGATCTTGGGGACTACAACCTCGTGAAGGAAGATCTGCAGGATTGAGGGATCCAGGTATATGCTTCCAACTTTGGACATCACTATTTCTTCTGATCTCTGTTACTCAATTTCCTACGAAAGTTCCCCAATTATCTTGCCTCTTTATCCATGCAAGAGCTGTAGTAGAATCTGTCCAACAATATTCCTGCACTCCTGTTAAACGTAATGACTGTCTGATAGATAACAGTAAACGACTTCCAATCAGGCACCCAAGCAACTCAAGTCTTGGTATTGTCATTTTCTTTAGAGGTGCCATCCTTACTCGTGCTCCCAATAAATGAACATGCACACATTCCTGTCCTTTTGTTCTCAAAAACACAACAGCACTATAACAATAGAAACTTGCATCAGTACAAAGATGTAATGACCATTGACTTCTATCTTCAACACCTCCCGTAACCATCCGTGGAATATGTATTTCTTTAAGTATTCTCAACTCTTCTACCCAACTCAAAAACTTATTAACGGTATCTTCAGGCAATGTTTCATCCCAATTAATTTTAGCAATCCATGCTCCTTGCAAAAGTATTTTCATGGGCACAAGAGTTGGTGCAGTGAATCCAATAGGATCAAAAACCTTCTGAATCGTTGACAAAATATTTCGTTTGGTAACTTTTTCCACTCTAAGTTGTGGCATATGGATAGACAAAGTATCTCTTTTACGATTCCACATCAAACCTAATACAGATATCTCTTCTGAACTTGAATCTATTTCTTTATCTTGATTACTCATCCAAAGTCGTAGATCCATTTGAGCATCAGCAAAAATTTTAATTGACTTTTCTTTAAAACTCAAGTACTCATTCAAAGAATCTACTGATGTTACACAATTGTCCATATACATACTCTCCAAAAGTTTGTCTGCAACAAACTTAACTTCAGAATTCACATTTTTCAGATGATGTTCTAATATTGCTGCCAAGATAAAAGGACTACAAGTTGCTCCAAACATTACACGTCTGTGTCGGAACTCTACAACTTGACTATTTCTCTCTTTATCATACCACAAAAAACGCATATAATCTTGATCCTTTTTATTTACATCAATCATTTGGAAGGCTTTCTTAATATCTGATGTAAACGCCACGGCTCTTTCTCTAAATCTCAGAAGTATTTCTGGAATAAGTTGAATCATATTATTTCCTTTTTCCAAACAATCATTGAGGGATGGATGGCAACCAATTTTGCAAGAAGCATCAAACACTGGTCTTACAGGAGTCGTACTACTCTCCAATTTGATAACCGGCCTATGCGGCAAAACATGGGACTCCTTCGAAAGTTCCTCCATTGGTACTTTTTCTATAAAGTGACACACAGTAGCGGCCATTAGAACTCCTCGTCAGGGTAGAAATCAACTTCTTTGTAACAGCAACTTTTTCTTCATTTTTCGTTTTGACTTCTACAGGATCTCGAACTCCAATAGTATCTAAATCCCAAAGTTGAGTAACTGACATCTCATTTACCGACAGTGTAAATAAAGTTGTTGTACTATCTTCTTTCATCTCTGCAAAAGTCCCTGATAATATCCATCCCAATTTGGTTTCCAAAGCGGTCATCTGTTCAGTAAGATCCAGCTTTCCTCCAGTTAGAAGTTTACCCATAACCTCGTTTCCAAGCAGTAACTCGATCTCTGGAAAATCTTCTCCTACATCGCTGAGGTACACTGAATTTCTCTTTAATGCAGAGAATAGTTCTTTCTTTCTTCTAGAAACGCGAGGAATTTTATTACAAATAAGATCTCTACCGCGAACTCCTAAGAAACACTGGTAACCTCCTCCTTGCTTCTGTAGTGTAACATGATACACATTTTCATCTACAGGTGTTGTTTGACCTCCTCCAAACAAAGAATGTGATACTCGTTCACTCCTCTTTGGACTAAGTCCTAATTCCTTCGCTAGTCGAGTAAGTATATGAGACCGTTGGGATCCACCGTCATACATTGCTCTAACTAATTTTGATTTCTTCGATCCATGAATCAATACCATAAGAGTTTGAAGTGGAACTTCTCTAGAACAAGAGTTTGTATTTGTTAAATGACTCGTGAAACCTGAGAGAATTTCTGTCTTGTCATTTCTTCCTTCCTGTTTTGTGTTAGCGATATTCTTTTCCTTTCCTTCATCATTAGCACTATATGATTGACACATGATGGTATAATGACGTTTTGAACAGATGAAACACTTTACAAATGATTTACACTTGTTACTAATATGTTTGTCACTAAAGCATATATAACAACATCTCTTATTTTTTTAAATCTTCTGTTTATCTTCTAAAGACATCTTTTGCGCTTTAAAACACTCCTGTGGTAAATGATTTTTTTCACAGAAAACACAACCTTTACTGTCATTTGCTGTAAATGCAGCAAGCGATGGAAATTCTAACTTCTTTTCTTTCCTATCACTTCTGCCTACAATTTTTTCTTGCTTGTTAAATCCATCTTGCGCTAATACAACTCGCTGTCGAATCTCCACTTCTTTCGCTAAGAACTCCATCATATAATCTAGCCTACTTTTTTGAGGATTTTCAATACTTCCATCTTTGGTGCATAATGAACTACGCTGCCAAGTAATCAAAGTGTCTTCCGGTAAACTAGATTCTACCAGAGGGAATAACCAAGATGCTGGATCTGCTTGCTCAAGTTCTAACGACTTAAGTGAACGTAAATGAGAATCCAACTTCAGATACAACATCTCCATGGATAGCTTTTCCTTAGCGTTTGAATTAGATATTACCAGTTTCAGAAGCTCTCGAATGTAAACTTGAAGGAGTAGATCTTTATTTCCATATCTTCTTCTAAGCGCTACTACTACTTTCTGATAATTACCAGCCGTCTGTGGATAACTGTTAACTAAATCGTAAGCTTCGGTACCTTTTTCCATTGACTGCATTAAGAAATGCATCTTGTCTGTCTCATACAAAGATTCATCTTCATGGGTTTTTTTGAATTGAGACCAAAATGGAAGCCAATCAGTCAAATCCCCAGAAAATTTTCTCAACTCAATTTTGGGGTATTTGACATTTCTTCTCACATTATTCGTAGGAATGCTTCTATTTGATATATTGTCCATATCATTCACTATGTCTAAATCGTTGATTGCAGGCGTTCTCATTTCCTTCAAAGCTTGAATTTGCCGTTTCAACATCAAAAAATTAAGTTTATACCGATTACAATCATCCGCTTCTTTAGCTTGTTCGTCATCTTCTGTATTAGCATCGAACATGGCATTAAATATCTGATTATCCAGCTCATCCAACTGTCGATGTACTTCTTCTAATAACTCGAAACGACTATAAATTTGAACCCAGTCTTCTTGATCTCTCTCTAAAATATCCTTGATACCATTGATTATCTTCGTTGACTGAGCTCTTTTCGGTTTTCGATTGTACATCAATCTCTCCATATTTAATATATACAGCCTTTTGCTTAAAAAACACGTAAACAAATTACGTAATCAACGATCACGTCGGGGTCACCAAAAATATTACAAATCAATTGCAATCTAACCGATTAACAACCAATTGTTAGTTTTCAAGCAAGAAAGCACGTAAATCTTATTTTAAAATGTTTTATTATTTTATTTATTAAACAACTATTTTGTTATCCTAACGTCTCTACGTTTCGAATTACACTGCTTTTTTTCTAGTTTTTTCACTCGACCTAGACTTAATTATCATACACATATACAACGCCTATCAAATTAGAATTAAAATACACTATTACAATTTTAAACACTTAATATTTTCCAACATCATACTTTTTAGTTTTACTTCCATGTTCCTATATATAGGAATGGAAGTATGGTGATGGTGCGAAAAATGAGTATCCGAAAAAATTGTGGAATCGTTGTCGGGAGTACTTAAAAACACTTTCTGGAAGTTTTTAGCTTGGTGTCGTTCAGTCGCTCCGTAGCTCCGTTATTTTTTGAAATGGTCATAATTTCCTTAAAAATCGGTCTATTTCAAAATTTCTTTTTGCGTTTTGTTCAGCTCGTTAGACTATTCAGGTTTAGATTACAAGATGTTCACCAAGTATTAAAATAAGGGAGTTATAATGGGTTTTATAATTTTCCGATTTTCAACGATAACTGCCGTCAAAATAAATTAAATTTCCCGGGACTTGTACCAAAATGTCTGCTTATATGTCGAGATCATGCCTATTGATTTTGAGCTCGATCGCATTTGATTTGGCTAACTTACAGTTAAAAATGTGTCGACGGGTCCAACATTTTTTAGGTTATGGTCGTGGATGCAGAAGTAGCAGTCCGAAATGAGCGACACCTGCAGACAATTCTTTTTTGTTTGTCATTGCCGTTAACGATATGATGAACATGGAAGTAATGTGTGGCTATCTCCACACCGGAACTTTGTTAAAAAACAGTTGCTCAGTTAAATATTGCTAAGTAAGTAAACAAGCTGTACGATAAAGTTAGATTAACAAGATAGAAGTCGAATAAAAGAAGAAATTGATGTTCTAGCTACATAGATTAAACTTTGGGCAAGTTTTATCAGTCTAGTTAATGGTACGAGTATTTCGATATATTAGTTTGTAGTGTTCATATCCCGTAGACGTTGAAGCTCTTTTAAAGAATTCTCATCGTATGGCCGATATAGTGCTGTGAAGGGTAAAAAAGTGATAAATGTGTTCAAGTGAACTTGTGGCGAGATTTTTCGTTTTTCGCAAATAAATTTTGTGGAAAATGTTGAAAAATGACATGGAATTTTTTCAAAGTAAAACGTAATTTTCTCAAAAACTATATTAGTCTGGTAAAATTTTTTTGCACATTGTTGCGTTTTTAACTAAAATACATGTCTCCACAAAATTTTATTGAAATCCGCCACAACTAAATTTTACCCAAAAATTCAAATAAATTCAATAGTTTTTTTTTTCGAAGATGCCATTTTGAAATAATATACCCTATGTCACTCCTACAATGTATACGAATATAATAACACCTCATTTTTTAAAATCCGTCGAGCCGTTTAGGCTGCAGAGCGTCTGGTAGAAATTACATACATACATATACTCGAAAAACATAACCCTTCCTCGGCAGTCGGGTAAAAAATACGCACGACCACGGCATTTGAATTGAAGTATAACGTTATTTGATGTGGAACTGCCAGACTTCAATAGAACTTAATAAACAGCAATATACTTAACATATCAAAAGGCTAGTCTTCTTACTCAATAAGACGATGATAGCAATCAGCACCGAACTTGTTTCTTACTTTTTACCCGACTGCGGCAAAGCCAAAAAGAAGGGTTATAAAAATAGGAGTCTATGTATGTATGTAAGTACGTTTGTTCCATCGTAGCGTCTAAACTACTGAGCCGATTTTGATGAATGAGGTGTCAATCGATTCGTAATTACGGTCCAAGTGACAATAGAATGGATGTTACATCCGGATGACAATATAACGGATGTTACATCGAAAAAAGGGGGGCGCTGAAAAAAAAATTTTTTGCTATCATATCGAGTGAGATGTCAAATGAAAGACAAGAAAATTCTGAGTTCAAAAATATAAATATAATGTAATATTAAAATATACCAAGCGACAGAAAAACTATTTTACTAAGTAAATTTCTCTACACTATGGTAAGCGTAACCGGGATTGTAATATCTATCTATTGATTCCATTGGTTTGATAACCCCCCCCCCCCCCCTCCTAACCCCCTTTAGGGTTGAAATTCCAAAAACTATTTCTCAGCGATAAGCTATGCGGTAAGTTGCAGATGTACTCCAAATTTCATGAAAATCGGTCCAGTTGTTCCGGGAAAACCTTTTTCAGCCCTTTTTACCCCCTTAAGGGTTGAATTTCTAAAAACCGTTTTTTAGTGGTTACTTACAGCCTAAAAGAAACGTCCATGCAAAATTTCAAGGTTCTAGGTCAATTTGTTTGGGCTGTGCGTTGATTATGAGTGAGTTAAAACGGAAAAGTTTAAAATAAAAGAAAAGTTTAAAAAACTTTAACCCGACTACGAAAAAATATAATTATAGGAAAAAGTTCCAAAATCTTTAACCCGACTAGGGATAAATAAAATAAACTAAAAAGTAAGAAACAAGTTCGGTGCTGATTGCTATCATCGTCTTATTGAGTAAGACTAGCCTTTTGATATGTTAAGTATATAAGCTGTTTATTAAGTTCTATTGAAGTCTGGCAGTTCCACATCAAATAACGTTATACTTCAATTCAAATGCCGTGGTCGTGCGTATTTTTACCCGACTACGACCAAGCCAAAAGGAAGGGTTATAATTTTAGCAGTCGATGTATGTATGTATGGGCAGAGTAATAAATAAGCCACTTAAAACATTACAAAAATTAAGGTACTTAACCAAAAAAAAAAAATATATATATATATATATATATAATAATTAATTATAAATATTTAACTATATAAAAAGTTTTATTTTTCTATCAAATTAGAATGTTTGCATTATATCCCACTTTCATTGAACAGTGCTAAGGGAAACGGGGCCAACTCATACTCAAAGAATTTCATCATCTCTTCATCTGATCGTTTGCTTATACACATCCGCTGAAACAGCAGTGTTGGGTCAACTGCAACCTTTTCATCATGAATTTTTATCGACGAGCTGACTGAGGACAGTGGGAATGCTCGATCTTTGCGGGATAACTTGATGTGTGAGAATGTCAAGTCCACTATCTTATTCATTCCCTCTTTGCCAACTCGAGCAGCATCGTAGCAATTGATTGTGCCATCTCCCACTACTCCACTAGAAATTGACATTATTTCACAGGTTTGAGGGAAGGGAGGATGTGCATTAAACCACTGACTCAGTTTAGCAATATCTGCTGTATCTCTACTCCGACGGGCTTGTCCGAGGTCCTTGTGCTGTTCACTTGACGTGAAGAAAACTCCACAAAACTCTTCGAGGGAAGTGCAGATGTTATGAGTTGCACTCATACCAACTAACCACTTGCTGAGTACATTGTGCGAAACACCTCTGCCTCCTGTTATGCTTCCTCGGCTTTTGAATGATCTCATCAATGTGGTTTCAATAGTCATATCCGACCACACGCCTGACCAAAACCGATCAGACCGCCGCATAGTAAAGTAGCCGCTGGTTGTAAATTTGTGGTATTCTTCAGGTTTCATCGTTAATCGTAAATCCTCCATATCCTGAACATACAACTGGCAGGACTTTGCGTAGGGGAAGTGTCCAGAGGCATGAAAGTAGGGTATCATTTTTTTCACACAGTTCAGATGCGCATTCCAATCACCGGATCTTTCTGCATGTATGTATTCTTTTACGAGATAAACCATCTTGAAATACTGGATCCAAAGCTGAGCTGTGGGTCCATTGTCGCTAAGTTGTTTAATATCTCCCCAAATTTCTTGCCCAACTGTTTGATGATTTGGTTTCCATTTATGGCATTTAGTGCAGGTGGCTCATCGAGGAAACCAGACACAATTTTTGTGACAGTGGCCTTCTCTTCTTCTGTTAGATGAACTTGGTCAAGTATTTTGTTGGATAATGCGGTCGTTGCAAGAAAATGTCCTCTTACTGCTCTCGCGAACGCATGACCCTGGAGCATTTTGTCCACAGCTAAGGGAGCGTAGGCGACGCATAAAAGTTCCTTAAGGCCACTTCCAGCCATGAAGTAACCTATGCTGCCCAAAAATGACATCAGCAAGTGGAATCCACCGAGGCGCACTACACACTTGGTTATCAAAGAGTCAAGAGGTGCTGCAGCAATTATTTCTCGCGCCTTCCAGTATGGTGGCTGGTCAAAGGTGATGATTACTCTAGGGTAGTTATGGTTACTTCCGTCATCATTTTGAGTTTTTTGGATTAAATTACTGGCATAGTGCAAAGCCGTGTAGACAGTATCGTAGTTTGTGGGTGGTGCATTGATATGGTAAAGGGGAGGATTATCACTCTAGTCTTTTCACTGAAATCCCCTGTTGTTATGGTCGACATGTACCCTTTCCATTCTGGCAAGGGGAGCTCTAGTTGCTTTGCAACGAACCAGAGTATGTCGAATGTTTGAGGTTGAACCACTTCTTCGGGTATATCAATCCGTCTGACCACTACACTTTCCAGGCTAGCTCTCCTTTGGAAGGTTTCCAGCGGAACAATGCCAAGTTCTCCAATATCATGTGACGAGGGTATGCTTTTCAATCTTGGCATGTCTCCACCTTTTTCCAGCAAAGGACGATGGGCATTATTGTATGGAGACTGGGCGTAAAACCAACAGAAATAAAATATGTTTTTAGGAATAGTACTTTATGTCTAAATAACGTTTACACGTGTTTCATCTTCATCATCGCTGGAGTTGTTGAGAAAAATGAGACCCAAAATGTGTATGTATAATATAAAAATTTACGTGTTTGTTCGTATATTACACCTTGCAGGCAAACATCAAGTGAATACAGGCCTACTGAGTGTGCGCGCGTGCGAGTTGCGTGGGAATTCTACATTTTCATATGACTTTTTGCAGTCAAAAATTCATTGGTTTTTATAATTATTTAGTTTATTTATGTTCTATTTAATACGCGTAAATATAGGTACTATATTATACGAGTATCTTTATACGAAAATATTGTTTATTTGGGAATTTCAGCTCAAAAGCACTGGGTCAGTCAGTCAGCAGTTGAAACGTCTATATCTCTGTTCTCCCACGACTTTGGTATTCGTGGTCCTAATATGAAATGAACCACTAATTATTATAGGCTTTCATATAAAATATATTTCAACTCTGTTGGTTTTACGCCCATTTTGACCAAGACTCTTTGAGGGAGTAATACAACTAATTCCACCCACAGCATGGAGAGTGTTGAGTCCATCAATTGTGCAAACATTAAAATCAACATTGTCAAACACAAATTGATTAAATGCCTCTTTCTTTACACCGAAACCTGCTTTCGCATTGTATATTGCAGACACTTCTAACTTTTGGGCTTCGTGATATGATGCACAGAAACCCAAATTAGCAAGGAGATCTATCAAGTGCCTCGAGGCGTACTTTCTGTACAGGAACAAGGAGAGGCTGGACAATAGGGGTGATATGAAGCTCCTTGGTCTGACAATCGCAACAATAGCATTTCCCAAAGCAGCACATTTTCTCTTTGTTTCTTCTACTCTCTTCGTCTTCTCCAATAGAAGTCCTTCAAGAAAAAAGGTGAGGGATTTTGGCAGGGCACCAGGGTTTTTCAGGAAGTCGTCACAAGGTGGGTATGCGTCTGTGCTGTACACTTGACTCTGAATGTCTTGCCGTAAAATCTCCATAGCTTTATAAAGCTATAGCTATAGCAACAATTCTCAATCTCTCCTCTTCCTCATTTTTGGCCTTGTTGTTATACCACGCTTCATTGATAATTTTGTTCCCAGTGTCTCTAAAACATACCACAGGCACATTGAATCTGTTGACGCCTGGAGTAATCAGTATTCGATCCCCATATTTCCTTTCCAACTCTGCTTTGATGGTTCGCCACTGGGGTTTGGTCTTTGATACGACAGCAAGTATCTCATCTTTGGAGAACTGATAATCAGTGCTTCCCTCTAAGTAGGCAAAAATCTCCTCCATAGCTTGTGCGACATGACTATCTCTTGGAATCTCAGGTTTCGTAATTGGACAAATGATAGGCTTTACAAAAGTATAATAACAGTATTTATGGTATACAGCTCTCTCAGCAACAAGATCATTTATGGAGGAAAGGCGACCAAGAACTTCGTCACTCCAAGAATCCTTTCTTGCAGAACAAGCTTCTCTAATTCGAAATTGAACAGTTAGTGTCTCAACTGAATGTACAGATCTTCCTTTGTCCGAAGGCTTTTTAATTTTGTCCTGTATACAATGTGCACAGAATAAACAATTGTTCTTAAAATCAAATTTGGGAAGTGAAGACCTGAGCTGAGACGGAATTGCCTCTTCCCTAGACGTGAAAGCCTCCCTATTATCTTTTTTAATTGTATCACTTCGGGTGTAATTTTTACGACATTTGGTGCGAATCAAAAGGGTTGTCATACCACGAAAACTTTGGTGCTTGTCATTTTTCCGATCCTTACTTGCTTTTATAAGACCCAGTATTCCCTTCCCTTTCACCTCAGAAACGTCCTTACTTCCTTTAACGACGTCTTCAACACACACTGGACACTTATTATTATTAGTAGTACTCATTGTGGACTTTATAGCGCAGTATAATAGAAAATTTGTTCGCAGCAAACTCTTTGCAAGCAGCAAAAACGGTTTTGAGTAACGAACCACTGCACCGCCTGCTCAGCGACATGAAAATGTGCGCGGGGCGAAAACGAAATGACGCAAGCCAAATTTACGCGGGCCAAAAACAATGTAAAATTTTAGGAAAAATCTTAAAATTGCTGTAACTGTTATTAGGTTGGATATTATTTGGCATATGTATATATATTCTTGAAGGTAATTTGATCCTCTACAACTTCTCTTCGAGGAACTTTTTTCTCTGAGCAATAGATTAGATGATGTGGGGAAAAAGTATTTATTTCGAAAATTTCAACTTTTCCGGAGCATATAGCTCGAAAACGGTTAGAAATTCGAAAAAAATGTATAAAATAAAATTTGTAGAAAATTTTATGAGCTTTCGTTTATTAGTTAGAAATTTTATTCTAGAATGCACCGTTTTCGAGATATAAGCAGAAAAGCGAAAAAAGGGACCTTTTTTGTACCCCCCCTCCCCCCGCCTCACCCCCTAGACGGCAGGACTTTTAGTATGTTAATTCCCTAAGCTCCCTGAACAGCTTTCAAAAGAAATCGCTTAGGTTCCTACTCACGCACTCTACACCCCATATTAAGCCATTCGTTGACTGGACTAGTAACCAAAATACTGCGGTATAAGTAGAAAGTTTATTTATTAGTTTTTAGTGCTTTTTAAAATAAAACATTGTTATTTAATTTTTTTAATTTATTAATTTTTTATTTTCTTAGTTTTTAGTGCTTTTTAAAATAAAATTTTGTAATCTAATTTTTTAAGTAAAATTTTATTTCTGATTCCTTCGGCGGACCTTATCTTTTAACGTGTGAGCGGAGAGCACGGTGTTATCAACAAATATATACTTACTAGCAGGTCTACCCGGTTTCACCCGGGACGGTGAGAAGCACAATATAGTGTACATCATATTACATTTTGAATAATTGGAAATATCCCCAAACGCAACCTAGACCGGATACCTATATGGTCGTAGTTCTCATTCATCGATTATAATTCATCTATATAACTTCGCGAAAACTTGTGTATTTGTGCCGTTAAGGCAAATCTGTCGACTAATCGGCCAATTAACACACTTTCCGACATTAATCGAAATTTCAAAAAAATCTGGTATACGTGTTTCTTTATTTCTAACAAAAGGCCAAATACCAATTTTTTAAATTTTGAAGATGAAAACACGGATTCAATTTCTGATGCCGAATTCGCGGTTATCGCTCAATTTACCGCTATTCAGACATTTACTACGTTTAAATGTAGAGTTGAAAAATCGAGTCGAAAATAGTTTTCGACCTCGACCCGTGTTTTTGAGCACCCCGGGTTGAGGGATCTAGTCGAAATCGGGTACAAACGTAGTCGAAGTGAAGGTTTATTGCACTAATTTGATCTATTATATTAACAGTTTTTTCAATCTTTTCGAGTTTCATTTATATTTTATAGACATTTTAAGGAATTTGATTTCGAATAAAATCTTTTGTTTTAGCCAATTACTCAGAAAACTCAGAAACAATCGTCAACCCAGATTCAACCCTGCATGTAAATGTAGTACCTAATAGTCGCAGATACATCATTCCACGGTGCATGCATGCGCATACTCGCCGTATCAGTCACCCTTCTTCGCTGTGTTGATCGTCTTCGCATACAAAAATCCGCACAAAAAAAGAGACGCTGTGACGTCTTGTTGGACGAAAATCCGTAATTCAACCCCTTCGGGGTGAAATTTCGAAAAAACTTTTTGATTGAATTCTTTGCTAATATATATTCTATCAACATGATTAAAACATCCACAATCCCACAGATAGCGTTGAATCGCTGTGACTTTTCTTATCATTAGCATTAAATTATCGATCATCGATCACATTATTTGCAGCATCATATGATGGTTGTTGTAAAAATATTATTTCATTTTAAATAAAATTTACAACTTGATTACAGTTGTAATTGTAAGTATAAAAATCTCAGGTTAGAACCATAATACAGCAGAAAAAGGCTCAACTTCAATCGATTAAAACAAACCTGAGACAGAAACCAACTAAAATTAAAGCTTATCTAAAGCTTTTTTATAAATTGAACCATTGATTATATAAAGAAGTAGATGTGTCATTTCGATGAAAAGGTGTTGTGCCATTACCATGTGTGGCGGCTCTGTAGTCGCATATTTTCGATTTTTTAGAATGGTGCTTACATTTGCTAAGGTAATTCGAAAAAGCATCAAAGCTTCTGCTATGCATTCGAAACTATCGCAAGCTGTTTTTTGAAAGCTCGGATATCAAAAAACAAAGAAAACCATCTTCTAATCACATCTGGATATATGAAGATGGAATGGAACCGGTTTTCTTCTAGGCCTGCTGCTAGTATAGCCTAGTCGATGTCCTGTATAAATTTTATGAAATTTCTTCCCAAAGTGAGAATATACCTATTTGCCGATTAGCTGCCATGGCTCTCAAATAAGAACTTTTGATTTTTTATCTAATTTGTAATACACATTTACAAAAACAATTCAATATTTTAATTGAAATCAGGTAATGGATTAACATTTAAAATGCATTTTGCTTGAATTTCACTATTCCACGCAAGGTCGTATCCAGCAGACGGTGGGTGGTTGCTCACCCCGTTGGGGAATAAAAAAAACTACAATTGACGTAATATTTAAATATATGTATTAAAAAAATGCTTTCTTTCTTACTTCTTATCCTCAAAATGTAGCTCAAAAACTTATAGAAACTTGAAATAGGTCATGTTTCAGAATATTTTACCTTCCGAATATTCCAGTTATGATTGTTATGATTCTGCAAATTTAATACGTGATATGCCTCTGTCATTCTTAAACTCAAATTTCCATTACTTTGAAGAAGATTCTAATGTTGATTTTGAAAATGAAAATAACGAAACCAATGAGGAATTACAGGAAAGTGATTTGAAGTCGAAATAACTGAGGATATGAATATATTTTATAATAATTGTTTAGTGTATTTCTTTGGATTCATGGTTAATAAAATGGTGAATTTAACGAAATGTACCTACATATTGTAAAGAATATCTCCCACAAAAAGAAAAATGGGAAAAAAGGCCAGGTCCCCACAAAAACCGGCCAAAAAAAGGAGTCAGATCAAAAATTTATGTCCAAGTGCTTCGATGAGGACGAAAACTAAAACTGTCGGCATATGAAAGGAGTGAGATCAAAAAAGGGGTCCAAGTTCATTGCTCAAGACAACTTGAAATTTTCTGGAAATACCTTTACGCTGCTGTCTTTGTTATTCTAGTACGAACATTTATTTTGAACTTTTAAATTACGATTACAGTTAATTAAACCCATTTCCTTCCACATGGTCTTATTTTCAACTTGGCAATGTTTTGTTTTCTCTAAGGTAATTTTTATTCTCTGAGATAACTTGGACCAGAAAAAAAACAACACAACACTGCGTGTTGTAGACGGGAACTTGGCCTAGATCATCTAGATAAAAAGGCAAAATTAAAAATTTTGAAAAAACCCACGACGGTTAACCGTAATTGAAAAAGGATAAAATAATTTAAAAACCCCCAACTTAAAGAATTTAAACCCAAGAATATCCGTCCAGGGCTGGCATTAAATGAACTAGTTTTGCAATTTTATAGTAACGTGAATAATTGGGGATATTTTATATATTGCAATACTCATTTATATTTATGTTGAAATTTAAAATAGTGATGGCAGCCCCCGACGTATATTCTTGGGTTTAAATTCTTTAAGTCTGGGGTTTTTAAATTATTTTATCCTTTTTCAATTACGGTTAACCGTCGTGGGTTTTTTAAAAATTTTTAATTTTGCCTTTTTATTTCAAACTTTTTAGAGAGCATAGGTATTATATGTACATTGTACTACATATCAATATAGTTTACAGTTTACTTAATAGTAATAAAATATAAGTATTTACAACTAAACTTTGCCCGGGGCTTTGTTGTAACTCAACTCGATATCATTACTTAGAATGAAAATAATAAGTAATAAGTAAAAATGATACTCTGGACAAAAATACTTACCTATCGAGTTTCTTAATATGTAGTAGCTAATATAAAATATATTACTGCAGCGCCCCCTAGTGAGGTACTACCGTAACACCTATTTAAGAACCCTCACTAATCAGAAACAAACCCACTACTGAAAACCGCATCAAAATCGGACTAGTTGTTTTGGTTTTGCACAAACAAATTTTTACTGCAGCGCCCCCTGGTGAGTTGTCACCGTAACAGCTATCTAAGAACATGCACCAATCAAACCCAAACCCATCACTGAAAACCGCATCAAAATCGAACTAGTAGTTTTGGAGATAAATGGCGACATTGGTTTGCACAAACAAACATCCTCTCACCCCAAACGCATATACCATCTCCGTACCGTCGTGGGTAATGATACATAAAAATCCTGAGAGATATGATGAGCTTCAGTTAATATATTATAAAACGTTTTCCAGAAATCCGAAGAAGAATTAGATAGAAATTTAAACAGCTAGTAAAAAGTACCAAGTGATTCTTTCAAGGGCGATTTGTTTAAGTTGCACGCCCATTTTATAGATATATTTATTCAGTCAGAAATAATAAACCCATGTATAAAGACTTTGCAGCGTTTTTAATATAAAGCAAATTTTCTAAAAAAAAAAAAAACTTTTTTTATACCCTATACTCTTTTTATACCCTAGATGTAGGGTAGGTACGGCATATTAGTTTTGAGCGAACGTTTGCAATGCCAAGAAATAATAGTGATAGAAAAAAAATCGTGATTGGGAAGGGAAAAGAAACCGTTTTATGCATGTCCGCCTGTCTGTTCGTTATCTGTTCGTTGTCTGGTCTGTTGTCGAGAACGCTTATAGCTAGACCTAGAGGATCGAAATTTGGTAAATAATACATACTTCGGTAAAAGATTAAGTTCAAGTTTAAAGACGAGCAAGATCAGGCGACTCCTTTTCCTCCTTACCCATATTGTAGCCATGGAAGCCTGAATCGTTTTTATACAAAATGTTGATTTTGTTTAATGAATATTTACATTTTGAGTTTCCTTCATTTAATATTGTTTAATAAATAAAAACTGTTCTTATAAATAATATCATTTACATATTATTATATTAAAGCAAAAACTTTTTCCATCGACATTGCGATTGCGGTTGCGAATAGAGGAATGACCTGCATTCTTGCTGGTTAACTGCGATTATATAATAATCAGTTGCGGACAACAACCCTCGGTTACATAAGAAAATGCAGGTCTATAATTTTATGTAGAATGAGTATATTAATTCTACATCTGTGATCCCCCTGACTTATAATTCTGTGATGCATACAAAACAAACTAATTTCCAAAAACATAAAAATCTAAAAAGCAAGGCGACGACATATTTATTTGTTCAAATAAAATATAAAAAGACACACAACAAGTGAAGTACTAAAGCATATAAAATGGGTGCAAATTCGAAATCTTTTTAATCTTTCAGATCATATTCTTATGCATCAGGGGTGGGCAAGCATCATTGCAATGAGAGTTGCTTTCTTTCAATACAATGTAAAGAGCCAAATCCATATTCCATCCAAGTATGCAACTTAATATATTAAATAATTTCAAAAAGAAACATAGAATAACAAGAAAAACAATACTTAATGGAGACCTTTGTCAAGTCCTTGAAATTTGCAAATAGACGGCAAGCTGCCTTTTCTAATTGTGGATACTGTGATTCTGACACGAGTTTGCCGAAATATTAGATTTGTGCCACATTTTCAATGCTTGATCTTTCATTTCTAATATCTAATTTTCCAGCTGCTTTTTCAGTTAGTATAATTTCAGAATTTAAAAATCCTTCTTCTTTAAAAATATCGCAAATAAATAAGTTTAAGAAATATGAAAATGTATATCTCAAATAACTACAACATGAATTTTGTTTAATAAAATATTAGTTATTTAGGCAAGTTTAAAAACATTCGGTGAAAACAGATTTCCAATAAAAAAAAATTTTTTTAATGTGAGTCGCCGATAAATTAACAATGAGCCGCATGCATATCTCGGAGCCACATTTGCGGGTTGCCACAGATATCTGGTTACTTAGAAAATTTAAAATTTACGCACATATCAATACATTTCAACACATTTCAGAGGCCTGCTCAAATTCGTACGAGAAGTTTATATCACCGTCATATACATTGTTACAGTTCCATCTTAATGTGTGTGTTGCGATTTGCGAAAAAGCTTTTCGTTCGAAATTGAGATTCGAATTTCTAATTTGTCTGCACTTAAATAATCAGTGTCTTCACTAAAAATGATAAAATGGTACAAGTATTGCCATCTATCGCGGTAATGTCAAGTTGCAATTGGCACATCTACTTCTTTATATAATCAATGATTGAACATATTTTGTACTGGAGCTATATTAAAACATGATCGAGGGCTAATATAAAGTAGCCTATGTCGTAAGTTGGAAGGATATACAGTCATGTGCAAACTCTCGTGCAAATCGTTCCAGTAGTTTCTGAGATTACTTTACACGAAAAAAAACGGACATTCCCATTTATATATATAAGGGATATGCGCAATGCGCATACATTGTCCAGGTGTTTACCACAAAACATATCCAACGGAATATATTCATATAGTATTTATTTATTATTATAATATAAATAATATGTTCTACAAATATTACATAGATATATATATATAATAATATGCAATTAATGGTGCTTTCAGCTTTAGTAAATGATTATAAAATCATATTAGAAAAGCTCCCACTCCATACTTCTTGCGGTGTTACTCATTTGAGAAATAGAAAACATTTCTTTTAAAAAATATGAAGAATAGAATTACCCTCCCCTCAGCTAAAAAAGAATCATAACAAAAATGTGCATCGACCAAATAGGCGCAAATTTATCCTAATTTAGAACTCGCCAGCACACAAAAATCTCCCCCTCGTTGAGAGCAAGGAGAAAATATGTGCGTGTTTCGAACAAAGAATATCTACAATAAGAAGGGTCACAAATGTCTGTACAGTGTACACGTTTCGAGTTGCGATTGTGTACAGCAAGCGTCATAGGAATAGATGGCAAGTGAATTACACTTTGTGAAAAGGGAAAGAAAATGTAGGCGTCACGTTTCAACCAATGAGTGCTCGTAAGCAACACAGAACTTTAAGTTCTGCGCGCGAAACTTTAAAGTTCCGCTCGCGACGCTTTAAGTTCCGCTCGCGATGCTTTAAGTTCAGCCCGCGCAGATTAAAGTTCCGCTCGCCTTTAAAATTACATACATTACAAAAACAAAATGAAAGTTCATGAGCTGCGTTTGCATAGGATAAGGCGGTGGTTGTATATAATAAAGCGCTATCGAAGACAACACCCCACATTTTAACAAGTAAGAGATAGTTCGAACTCTTTCTCTCTAAATAACATTTGAGAGCATGATAGAATATACCTGCTTCCGCTTATGACGCGTTTTATTTTTTCTTTTTGGACAAAAATGTACCCACACAAATATGCAGTAGAGCAGTGATGGGCAGGCCTATGCCAGCGAGCACTCCAGCTTTTAGAGCTTTGAATATGTACACGAGCAGCTTTCAAGTCGAGAGCGCATCATTCGGCCGCCGGCAGTAGAGCAGGGATGGGCATGCAACCACAGTCTCAAAATGTGATTGTGTAAAAGCTCTTCAAAGCTCTCTCCGGCCTTTTTTACACTGTTAATTTTGGTGACGTCACCTGTCATGTAAAAGTGAAGCCACATGGCAAAATGACTTCAAATTTACAGTGTACCTGAAAGCAAAGCGAAAAGAAGCATAGTCCTGCTCGCATGACGGCCGGCGGCCGAATGATGCGCTCTCGAATTGCGAGCTGCTCGTGTACATATTCATAGCAAAGAATATCTAAACTAAGAAGGGAAACTTTTGCTGCAAACGTATTCTTTGCTTTTTTCAACAAAAAAATTGGAATAGTTCAAGAGTACAAGAGTACAAAATGCACATAAGAACGAAAGAGCTCGCACAATTTCTGCTCTGCCGCAACGTGGCTTCGTATGCTTTTCCCCCGTTTTTTATAAATACGATTTTACATTACTCCCTAATCTCCTCTCTGTTGATTTTTGCTTTTCGTTTTTGGTCACGGCAAAATGTGCGGCGACTGGCCAGGCCTTTTCATTTCTCCCTCACACAACTGCTATTCTGTTGCTATTTACTGACGGCAGACTACCACTAAGCAAACGTGTTTCACAGACAGTGTTTACGCCAAGTTTCCCTTCTTAGTTTAGATATTCTTTGATTCAAAGCTCTAAAAGCTGGAGTGCCCGCGGGCATAGGCAAAGAATATCTACAATAAGAAGGGTCACAAATGTCTGTACACGTTTCGAGTTGCGATTGTGTACAGCAAGCGTCATAGAAATAGATGGCAAGTGAATTACATTTTATGAAACGGGAAAGGAAATGTAGGCGTCACGTTTCAACCAATGAGTGCTCGTAAGCAACACAGAACTTTAAGTTCTGCGCGCGAAACTTTAAAGTTCCGCTCGCGACGCTTTAAGTTCCGCTCGCGATGCTTTAAGTTCAGCCCGCGCAGATTAAAGTTCCGCTCGCCTTTAAAATTACATACATTACAAAAACAAAATGAAAGTTCATGAGCTGCGTTTGCATAGGATAAGGCGGTGGTTGTATATAATAAAGCGCTATCGAAGACAGCACCCCACATTTTAACAAGTAAGAGATAGTTCGAACTCTTTCTCTCTAAATCACATTTGACAGCATGATAGAATATACCTGCTTCCGCTTATGACGCGTTTTATTATTTCTTTTTGGACAAAAATGTACCCACACAAATATGCAGTAGAGTGACCCTTCTTATTGTAGATATTCTTTGGCATAGGCCTGCCCATCACTGCAGTAGAGTGACCCTTCTTATTGTAGATATTCTTTGGTTTCGAAGCAGGAAACTTGTTTTCTGCAATGAACCACCGCTGCTCAGCGACATAAAAATGTGCGCATGCAGTAAGCAGTCTTCTTCTTGGCAAATGTTAATTTTGCCTTGAAATTGACTGAAATGCGTATGCAATTTCAGTAATACTTGATTAACAATTATGCTCTAATTGCAATGATTTTGACAATAAACATATTATTATTTTTTTAAAACATGTTCTCTTCCTGAAATCTGTGCTATGTAAAAAAAATTCATGAAAATTTATGTGGTTGAAATTGGTTAAAAAACTGCAATATTTGTTCCGAACAGCGAAACAGAGAAATAGAGAAACAGAGAAACCGAAAACGAAGTTAAATAAAACCTTGTAAAAGCCTTGTAAAAATAAAAACCTTTTGTCTTAATTATTCCGAATAAAGCCTCTTTTTTCGCCTAACTTCCGTGGACTATTATGGTTTTCGCAACTAGAATCACAATTTATACGTGCATGTATTACGCAAGACGAAACAAAATTTCACACTGTGGTTGCCGTAGTCGAAAGCATAATCTTGGCACAGGTAAGCGTTTTAATTTTAGATCCGCCGAAAACAAAAAAATACAACACATTAGGCCGTATTTATAAAAAAAAAGCATTTGCTTTGAAGTAAAAGGAAGAAGTAAAAGGTAGGACTAGAAAGTCAAAGGTAGAAGTAAAAGGTTCTACTTCAAAACGTATTTATAATCTTTACCTTTTCCTTGCAAGCAAATACTTCACATAAAAGAAGTAAAGTGTGCAAAGAATTTACGATTCGGAGTCCAAACGTGTTACAAAAATTTCCGAAATTGCAATTCATATTTGGAGTTCAGCAATACGTATACAGTTTATTTATTTGTTCATGTGTTTCAAAATAAGAAATATATTGAGGATGGCGACGCCGCCGTGCCGCGGCCCACTTTTTCTTTGATGTTGTTTGCAAAAACCTCTCAGCAACAAGAAATTAAGACTGGCGACAAGATAAATCGTCTTCAACTATCGATATGTAATAAAGGGTCACCTCAGAGGATTTTAAGTAAATTTCCTAGAATTCAGTTAAATAATTGAACATCTTGATCGTTAAGTGGCGAACGAGTTAAAAAAAAAAAGTGGTGGTAGTTCGTTAGGATTGACACATCTAAAAAAAAAAAGCAATCCTGATAAAATGCAGTTCATATTGCAATCGGACAGCTTTAAGGCTACAGCTCACGGGCAAAACACACCACGTCCACGCAGTGTAACACACAAGAAAATTTATAGTTCGGACACGGGATAATTCTATACTATTAAACGAGCAATATTTGTATATATATATATATATATATATATATATATATCGGTAATCGCGTTCTAGAAAACGGCTCTAAGGATTTTGATGAAAATTTGAGAATAGGGGTTTTTGGGGGCAAAAAATCGATCTAGCTAGGTGTCATCTCTGGGAAAACTCATTTTCCGCGAGTTTTCACGATCCAAACAACAATATTGTCTTGCCTATGAAGTAAATTGAAAAATTCGCCAGTTGTGGTATCTGTTTCAATAGCTCAATGGTAGAGCGTAGGTCTCATGTTCCGAAGACTATGGGTTCGATTTCTGGAGTGGCTGGCGTTTTTTTTTTCTTTTTTTTCTAACAATAAGAACAATTTCTGTCTGCGAAATGGATATCGAAAATTTCTCTAAAGATTTGTCGAAAAACAATAATTGTTGTACACAATTATTGCATTCAGTAGAAATTACATCCTATCGGTAATCGCGTTCTAGAAAACGGCTCTAAGGATTTTGATGTAAGTTTCAGAATAGGGATTTTTCGGGGCATAAAATCAATCTAGCTAGGTTTTATCTTTGGGAAAACTTGTCTTCTGCGAGTTTTAACGATCCAAACAACAAAATTGTCTTTCCCAAGAATCAGATTGAAGAATTCGCAGTACATCGTGTTTGTTTCAATAGCTCAATTTTAGTGCGTAGGTCATGGGTTCTGATTTTCAGATGGGTCGGACTTTTTTCACTCTTTTAAGGTGTCCAAAAAAGGGCTTCTTTTTTAAACAAAACAGTAAACAATTATTTTAATACGAGATATTATAAACGAGCAATGTCTGTAAGCAAAATGGATCTCATAATCCGCTCTAATGATTTTTTTAAAAACGTGTTGTATTTTTGGATTATGTGAAAGTTTTCTATAATTGTGAAAATGGACTATAAAGAAGAAAATAATTTGGTTTTTCTACAGAGGATTTTACAAAAGTAAAATCATATTTTTTCTTCTCTTTAGTCTGTTTACATAATTAGTGTAGAAAAATTTCAGAAAACCAAAAAGTTTTTTTTTTATTTTCTACTGTTTGGTCTTAATCGATCAATTGCGCGAAGCATTTCCCATAAACAAATAATTCCCATCTGGTACTTGGGCAGTAGGACTATTAGTCCTGTTAAAATGTTCTGGACTCATTGGAATCTTAAACAAGAATGAATGCGGATTGTCGTTTGATGACCCACGGCCGTATTAATTGTATTTTTGCTGTTATTGGAATTATTTCATTAATTAAATAATACGAAACGAATACATTAGGCCGTATTTATAAAAAGAAGTATTACCTTTTACTTGCAGAAAATAAAGGATATGCTTCAAGTTATATTTATAAAAAAAGTAAAGGAAAAGGTTTTGCTTCGAGGTGAGAGGTTTTGCTTTAAAGTACAAGGTTTTACTTTTTTCTTATTTATAAAATGAAGCATTCGCTTCAAAACTGAAGGATTTGCTTCTAAAAAAATGTATCTAGTCCACACCAGCTTTTTTTTAGAATCTCACTTTATTCACTAACAATCCAGCCGGTATGCAGCGTGTATTTTTAATTTTGTGCTATTACTTTGTTATTTGTCGACCAATTCTTATGAAAATTTTAGAGAATATTCCTAACACATCATAATAAACGAATATGTAAAAATCCAAAAATGGATTTTTTTGCCAGATGAGTAGATTACCCCCTTAAATATTTTATGGAAATGAAGGTGAGTGAGTTACGAAGTCTTTTTGAGGATATGGCTTTTCGGAAACTCTTTATAGCAATTCTTCCTTTGGTTAATAGGCGGATGCTCCTGGTTCACAACTCGTGGGAGGACAATCATTTCTATCGTCGTCTTTGAAGGTTATTAGGTTCTAAGGACGAAAATTTGCGGTCGATGAGGCTGAGTCACCCACGGACAACCAGGCCAATTCGGGACCAAGTTGAGAAAAACGGTAGTTGGTGATCGAGTACTGATCAGTGAAGTCGTTGCGACCATCTGTAATATTTGAACGTTATTTTCACTATTATTAGTGTTAAGTACTATTGTCCCGTGTCCGAACTATAAATTTTGGTGTGTGTTACACTGCGTGGACGTGGTGTGTTTTGTCCGTGAGCTGTAGCCTTAAAGCTGTCCGATTGCAATATGAACTGCATTTCATCAGGATTGCTTTTTTTTGTTAGATGTGTCAATCCTAACGAACTACCACCACTTTTTTTTTTAACTCGGTCGCCACTTAACGATCAAGATGTTCAATTATTTAACTGAATTCTTGGAAATTTACTTAAAATCCTCTGAGGTGACCCTTTTATTACATATCGATAGTTGAAGACGATTTATCTTGTCGCCAGTCTTAATTTCTTATTGCTGAGAGGTTTTTCCAAACAACATCAAAGAAAAGGTGGACCGCGGCACGGCGTCGCCATCCTCAATATATTTCATTATTTTGAAACACATGAACAAATAAATAAACTGTATACGTATTGCTGAACTCCAAATATGAATTGCAATTTCGGAAATTTTTGTAACACGTTTGGACTCCGAATCGTAAATTCTTTGCACACTTTACTTCTTTTATGTGAAGTATTTGCTTGCAAGGAAAAGGTAAAGATTATAAATACGTTTTGAAGTAGAACCTTTTACTTCTACCTTTGACTTTCTAGTCCTACCTTTTACTTCTTCCTTTTACTTCAAAGCAAATGCTTGTTTTTTATGAATACGGCCTAATATCTACAATAAGAAGGGTCACTAGACTGCATATTTGTGTGGGTACATTTTTGTCCAAAAATAAAAAATAAAAACGCGTCATAAGCGGAAGCAGGTATATTCTATTATACTGTCAAATGTTATTTAGAAAGAAAGAGTTCGAACTATCTCTTACTTGCTAAAATGTGGGGTGCTGTCTTCGATAGCGCTTTATTATATACAACCACCACCTTATCCTATGCAAACGCAGCTCATGAACTTTCATTTTGTTTTTGTAATGTATCCTTGTGTATATAAATATATAGTGGTGGAAAGACAAGCACTTCGATAGTTACTTGTTTCATTGTAGAGGCGCTGTGATCGAAACTTTTTCTTAAAAGCTCAAAGCGAAAAAGTTATAACAGCTAAGTCTCATTCAGCAGCTTTCTAAAAGCTGTTTTTTGAAAGCTCGAATACATACACATTTATATTCCATCAGTTGATCATATCCATATATCTGCAAGTTGATCAAGGAATGCATGCTCTGGAACCGGTTTTCCTCGCCTAGCAGCAATTCTTTTCTAGGCTGGTGCTGGCAAATCTCCTATTGTGATTAATGTGCTGTTTGTAATTCGAATATTCTTTTACAAATTTCAGAATAGTGGAGCACTTTTTGAATGAATGCCTTCGGGTGATATTTCTTCAGGAAGAAATACCTACTCTTGCCTTCGCAATTTTCGGTTCTCTGTTTCTTAAACATTTCTCTTATTTTACTTTACCTTAATTTCTTATTTATTTCAGTTAACTGTTTAAAGCCGGACTCATACGATAGCAAAATTCACATATTTATAAGGAAATATTTTTATGGCATATTTCTGTGGGTATTGAGTCACAAAGTAAGCAAATTTCTACTTTTCTTATGTGGCAAACCCTTCAAATTATTCAAAATATTCCAAAATTTTTGGAATATTTATATGCGATATGCCATATTGCATATTGTCGAGTCACACGTTAGAAAATATTAAATATTGCAGATTTCTTATAAATATGGAATATTTGCTATCGTCTGACTCCCGGTTAAATGTAAAAAATATACAAAAACCTCAAGGAAACAACAGACAAATACTATATACAAATGAAGTATGTCATTTGTCTATGAAATACTTCATTTGAGTGTGCAAACACGTAGCATATAATATTCAAATGTTAAGGAGGAAGTATAAACGTTTCCAAGTGACCTTTGAGGTAGTTTATCCACTCGTTTTTTTTTTGTTTTGGGGTATCGCCGGTAGCCCTATTCCCCAAATTACAGATGCGTTACAACTTACAACTTTGTTTTTAATTTTCTTATAAAGATACAGTGATGGTACATACATATATAAAACATTATATCAAAATCAAGATCGCTAATTTTTATTTTTATAACTACCGGCCTTGCAAAATTTTTAGCTTTTCTTGCCGTTTCATACTTTTCGAAGATAATATTCGATTAATTTTTCTAGTATAAAATCTTATTAAAACTTCGAAAGTAAATCTTTTAATATCATAGGCGTGGTGAGAGCATAGATAATCGCTTGAGGTTTCTGGAAAATTTGTTATTAAATACTCCCTAAGTTTTTCTTTTTGTCTTACGTGAGGAATTTGTTTTTCAAAGTAATTATTAGCCCTATTAATAAAATTTAGAAGTGATTTCGAAGGTAAAGTTAGGTTGCCATACTTCGATTCCATATTTTTCATTTCATAAGCCCTATATTCTATTAAAATACAATTAATTTCTTCATCATTTGAGCTTATCAGACATTTAATGCATTCCGAACATTTGAATTTTCTACTAATTTTTTTTGCGACATAACCGGCAAAATAGCAAACGGCATTCCCCTCAAAAGATGCTAAAAAGTCATTCGTTTCCATTCCAGTACCGACTTCGTGCTCTGTTTCTGAGTCACTATTTTCGTTTTCATAGGGCTTTTGTGTAATATTTTCTATGTCTGTTTCTTCAAAATCTATGTTACCAATAAAATCATCAATGTCATCGTCCTCATGTTCTTTTTCACAGACTGCACCTGTGCTTTCAGACAATAAATTTATATCTTCAGATATACTGTATCCAGTTTCAGACGACGGAATGAAATCCTGGAAAGCGACTTGCCTAATATTTCTTGCCAGCCTTAGAGAGGAAGGATTGCGCTCATAATTGCCCTTATTTCGCCGCAATATCGAAATGCTATTCTCTAAGGGGTCTGTACTAAGCCTGGAGGTTACAACGTATTCCTGAGAACTTTTAATCTCTTCCCATAGTGACAAAATTCCATTTATTGTTTGAATCATCCCATCAAAACAATATGGTCTTTTCATCTTTCCTAAATGAATCCATTTTTTTATCCATTCCCGAGAATTCTTTAAATTATTCAAAATTGCTTGTCCGGGACCTTCACTTGATATGGCATTTCTTTGAGGATTTCCTTGATATTTAATGACACTATTCAAATTATCAAATAAGTCATTAATTTTCCTAAAAGCTTTAGCTGTAGATTGTGCAGTTTCTTTTTCTTCAGGACTAAAAATGTTGAGCGCTACACCTAATTCTATCGCGGTGGAAACATTTGCACTGAAAACTTGCACAGCTAACCCAACATTTAATTTGTCGAATGAGTCTGGTTTTATATGCTGCTCGGACAGATTAAAACAAACTTTAACAGTATTATTTGATTCTAGTGCAAAGATAATTTTTAAAATATTCCACGAGATACGCTCATTGTCAATTAATATATCGGCTTTAAGTAAACAGTTTCTAAAACTTTTTATTAAGTGCGGGACATCAAATAATAAGGCGACCTTTTTGTTTTTTATTGGAATGCATGGATTTTCGGTAGTACTCCCCAAACTTTGATAGGCACTTCGATTATTTGCTCCTTGGTCGCATGATACAGCAACGATCTCAAAACCAATATTAAAAAAGACATCTAAAGTCGTTAAAATAATCGATGCTATTTCTCCACCATTTACCTTCCCAATATAAAATGAAGTATTTTGTTTCCAATTCAAATTCAGTCCGCGGATCATAATTAAAAATGCTGAAGATGCTATTTCTGAAAAACGTTCACCCTGTCCTAGGTCTTTAAAGCCGTATATAACATCTTCACGGGCATTATATTCTAGTTCCATCTTAATAGCCATTTCGTCGAATAGCAATACACATCGCCTATTTAAAATTGTCAAATCCTGACATTTCCTTTTTAATAAATCTATTATACTATCATTAGTACCTGGTACAAAACTCAGTTTACTGTGCCATTTCATTAATGTTGAGACATGAGGCATAGTGAAACCATTACTTTGCATTTCCTTATAGCAAGATGGCGATTTATAATAAATTTTTTGAAAAATTTGTTTTTCATTCTCAGTCCATTTACTGTTCATTTTGTGAAAAAGTTGACAGTTTACAAAAGTTTGAACGGCGGAACTTTTGCCTTTTAATATATCTCTTACTACCGAACGTCCTTTATCTTCATCCGTTGTATTGGACTGCATTTCCTTTAAGGAATAATTGAAATATGGTTTATATACTCCAGGTTTTGGAGTTCTAGAAGTCGAATCTAAAATGGCTCGATCAGGTTCGGGAAATTGTGAGGGAGATGGGGTGTTTCTTTCAGCTTCCGACGGTATTTTATAATTTCTAAGGTAAGTTCTAACGTTATCTTCTCTATTTAATATAAGAGGGGGTGATGGTGGTGACTCACTTTCACAAGGATTTTGCACAGTAGTTGAAACAAAATCAAATGTACGTTTTTGAGCCTGCCTTCGACTGTATTCTTTACGCATCGTATTAGAATCACCAGGTCGACAAGCAGAGTCAATATCATAAACACTACATTTACAGAAAGTATTTTCATATGGCAAGGGAATCGCATTACGTGATAATGATTTCCTGCTTGCATGAACCCTTATATCGTCTATGCGAAAATGTCGTTCACAAATAAATATATTTTTTATATTTTTTGTTCGATTTTGAAAATACATTTCTCCACCGCAATGCAAAACCCACAAATCCTTCCTATTATCAGTAGGAAATTTAAAAAAACTTATAAAGGAACCGAATTTGCAAATACTTGTGCAACCTTTATAAAAACAAATACTTCCTAAAGACATTATTACGTTTTATAACAAAAAAGCAAAAGTTGTACTTACGTCTTCCAATAAAGCAAATACTTAAAAATACACTTAACAATATTTTAAAGAAATAGAAAACTTATATAAATGAACTTTATA
Organism: Leptogaster cylindrica; assembly: GCA_963082835.1. NCBI lineage: Eukaryota > Metazoa > Arthropoda > Insecta > Diptera > Asilidae > Leptogaster > Leptogaster cylindrica. Next base: position 20,922,959 of record OY720107.1, read on the forward strand.
TGCAAACAAATAAATGTAATCAATCAAAAAAATCCAATAAAACTAAAAAGTAATTTAAAAATAAAAAAATTGTTTTTCAATTAAAAGTAATTTTCTTGTGCGAAAAATTATACTGTACTCAGAAACCACAACACTATAAACAAAATTCACAAAAATGCACTATATTTGTTATAGGTAGGTAATCAGATATGTATTAGATTTTCACTCAAAAACAGTCCAAAAATGTAGTCCTCAACGCTACAATATATCTATATCACATATATTATTATTGAAACCAACGGATCACAAAACAACCAACGAAAACAGTTGACCTGTTATAATTTCAAAATCTTTCCAACAAAATTTCCAAAAAATTCTATTATCTCTTCAGCACAAGAGCTAAAAGTGATTAGTTGAGTTAATTTTTATCAGATAGTTTGGACAATTTAATGTTTGCATATAATTGTGGAAGGTACATTTCCCCTACAAAGGGGTTCGATAAGTTAATTTTTAAGTATCCTTTGAACGCTTTGTGCCTGTTGTTAGAAGAAAACAAAAGGTATATGTATGTATATACATCAATTATTTTTCTTTTCTGTTTTGCGTATGACAACAATTCTTTTATGGTTGATGCTCTATATATAGATCTAATTGTCCGCCTTTACGACTACCCGACCGACGCCTTCAGAATTGTTTTATGATTTTGCAATATTGTCTTGTTTATGAACGTTTGACATTTTTCCTGAAGTAGGGACGGGACATGTCTCCTTTTTATGTATATAGGCCTTATTACATTCTTTTCTTAAATTTGCAAACCAAATTACACTTGGTTTAAGCAAGTAAATAGTGCTAGTATATAAAATGCGAAATAGTTTAGAAAAGCAGGGAGAAATATATAAGTCTCAAAAACGGAACATTGCATTTATATATTACGAGGTTATTAAAAAAATTAAAACGAATTTTTCAGGTACTGAAAAAGAATATTTGCATATAGGCGAGATCAGACAAAAGAAAAATTCACACATTTATAAGCAAAAAATTTTGGTGACATCGAGTCATACTATAGAAAATTTTCAAAATTGCTTCTAAATGTAGGATTTTTGGTATGGTCTAACAGTAACTCCCACTTCAGATATAATCTATACAAAGAAATTAGTTGTCATTTTTGTACGTGAATAGAATTTGAATACCTACTACATTACAAAGTAGTCTCTCTACCTTCAGATATGTAAAAAAAATTTAATTTTTGAAATTAATATTGATAGTAAATATCCTCAAAAGCATGCTCTAGTGTTCAGTAAAGGATTGTTACAAAGAATTTTTTTTGCCACAGCGTTTTTTATGCCTTGCTTTGTAATGAATGTGGTTTATTCATCACACTTGAAATTGAAACGCGTTTTTCTCAAAAACATATTATTTAGACTATTTGCACGATTAAGAAAAAAATACTCAGTTGATTACTCTAATTTTTAAATATTATGTTGTTTTAGGTAAGGTACATGTAAATTGGCGTATGGATATGGCTCGAACTAGGATCTTTACGATCTACGACCAACTTTCCGATTTTCAGTCGGTTTGGCGACCAAAAATATCGCATTTTTTAAAAAATGTGCGTCATTTTGCTATTTTCCGATGAAAACAGTATTTTCTTCTAGTTCGGGCCATAGCTACTTCGCGTCGGTACAAAATAATATCCATTTTTTGTTTTTTTTGTACGTCCAGCCGACTGGAATCACTGGAAACCACTGATTTTTAATGTATTTTTAGAAAAAAAAGTTATGGCTAAAAATGGCGCTTTAAAACTTCACAAACAATTTTTACGTATTTCTCGAAGATCAATAAACTTGTAAAAAAATTTCAAAAAGATGCTTTGTTGCTTATTATGAGAAAAAAAATTTAAACAAATCACTTTGAAAATCTCAAGGTAGAAATACTCCATAATTCAAAATCAACTATCTATAATATATATGTCATGATTATTTAAAGTTAAATAACATAAATAATAAAAACCAGTTTATAATAATTTTTAATGCTATAAATTTTTTATTGTCTATAAATTTTTTATTGTCTAGTAGGTGGTTATTAATTATCCAAAAAAGGGTAAACATTTGAGTAGTAATTTGACTGCTATAACGAGGAAATATGCAGAAGGTATGTAAAAAAATGCATGAAACTAAACATGCAAATATGCAACAAACACATACAAATATTCGGACAATATGCAATATATTCAATGCAACAAATTGTTTAAAATCCCCATAACGACATCTTAAATAATAAACAAAATGCATTTGAATATGACACTTGGTCTAGTTATTATATATACATATTATCACTATAATTAACAAGACCGAATTATTCAAAGATTATAATTCTTATTTTACAATTGAATTCTTTCAAACTGAAAAAAAAATCCAAATAGGTCCAGGTTCAACTAGAATTTATTTAACATTTAGATAAATATTACATGTACCTAGTAATAAAAAAATCAATTGAAATTCAAAGTCATTATTGAAAAAATTAAAATCGATACAATTCATTCTATTAAAAAAAACGAAAGACGAAAACAATATATTCTAACAAAATATTTCTTTTGAGACATTCAATATTGTTATTTCTGATTCCTAATTGTTGGAAAAATGCATTTCGTATACCACTCGCAATCTCAAGGTAGGAAGAAACCAGCAAAACATATCCACTTCCCCTTACACGTCTTTCTACGCTTTTAAACCGCTCTGCACTTTCCTCGAGCGCATGTATGTAGTTGTGCAACGGAGAAATAGCTGGCATGTATTCCTCTTCAGTCTGCACTGAAAAGCTCGTTGCGCTTGACATTGGTTCTTATTTCATTCCAAGCACTTGTAGCGAAGACAGAAAAAGCTATCAAGGAAACTAAAAATGGTACTTCTAGTGCCATCTACCATTGTAACAAGTAAGCATTCTCGCCACCACTAGACATTTATATACACAAGGAATGTATGTAATTTTAAAGGCGAGCGGAACTTTAATCTGCGCGGGCTGAACTTAAAGCTTCGCGAGCGGAACTTAAAGCGTCGCGAGCGGAACTTTAAAGTTTCGCGCGCAGAACTTCAAGTTCCGATTGCATGCACAAGGTGATTCGTAACGAATTTAGCCGCTACTTGTCATCAATTTGTTATTCAGTTGTACTTGGAAGTAGTGCATGTTTTGATTGCAATTTGCATGAAGTTATTTTTGGTAAATATAACGTAATTTGCTCGAATAAATTATTTTAAATTTTATTAATATATTTTAGAGTGTTTTTGTAGTGGAAATTTTAATTTAAAATGGGTAAACATTATGTACGGTGCTTAGCATGCGGCATCGAAAAGAATGAAAACCCAAGTGTGCTTTTTTTCGAGTTGCCGGGAAATTGTTTGAGGTATGTTTAATTAATTTGCTAATTAAATATTATTAGAAATAATGATTTGCAAAAAACAAAATGTGATTTTGAATATTAAACACTTCAATATTAGCAATAATTACAATTTACAATTATAATGTTGTTGTGTATTTGTGCCGTTATGGCAAAGGTTTCTATGGTTAATTAACACACTTTCCGTCATCCAATCGAGCTTAAACTTTACAAATAGGTTCGATGTTGATGAAAATGCATTCTATTAAATATTTATCCCGTTATCACAGAAGGAACGGATAAAATCTTTAATATTTATGCAAAAATGACAGCATTCAGCACGGTGCAGTGTGGATAAATTAAATGTGATGTTTTAATCATATCTCGTTGATCTTTTTTAATTAATTTTAATTCTTGAAAATATTGAATGAATTGTAGTAAAAAAGTTTGTTTTTACTTGTTGACTTTTTAATTCAATAAAAACGAGGTGTTTTTGTCAAATTCATTACTTCACATAACACGCATTTAGGACTTTGTATAGGTAATAACTGTCATTTTAATTTTATTTCTAGGAGAGAGCAGTGGTTGACCAAACTTAATCGGATTGATTTGGTAAACCAAAAAATTTCGCGGGACCTGCGTGTATGCCAAAAACATTTTTCAGACGAAATGTTTGGCTACATGAATACGCGACTAAAGTGGACAGCTGTTCCACAATTAGTAATTCCGTCGTCTGAACCAGAGCAAGTAGGTAGCGTAGATAATATTCCAGTATCGGAAAGTGTTTCTATTGTTGCGAGTACTTCTCACGAGCAAATTGTATGTGAAACTCCCCACGAATTTACCAACAGTGTAGATAGGACTACCCAAACCGAAGCTAACTTTGAAGATCCAGAGTTAGCAAAACTGAGACAAGAATGTGTAAATTTGAGAGCACAGAATGCATTTTTGAATAGTAATGATTTTTACATTCAAAAAACTAAAAGCACACTGCCTCTCGAACTAGCACACCTTGTTGAAAGTTATATTCGAAATAATGATTGTTCGCGTCAGGGGTACAGATACCCCATCGAGTTTAAAAAATTCTGTTTGAGCATTTATTTTATTGCTCCCTCCGCATACGTGTTATTGGCCAAACATATGAATTTGCCCCGTCAAAAAGAACATTGTCCAGATTTGTGGAAAAATGGCCTTTCACTCCCGGTATTCATAGAATTTTATTACACGCGTTAAAGTTAAAAATTCTAAATTTACCAGATATTGCAAGAAGCTGCTTGATATGCATTGATGAGGTTTCTTTAAAAATGCATTTGCAATATGATGTATCTAGAGGACAAATCTTTGGCTTAGAAGATGATGGCGAAAATAGAACCCTGCGACCCGCTAAGTATAACTTAGCTGTAATGATACGGAGCATTACACATAGGTACAGTCATTTAGTTGGGTATTATTCTATAAATACTCCCTGTGCTGCCAAACCTTTGCGTAAGTGCATATTAAAATGCGTCGAAAATTTGTTAGACGTCGGTTTGAAACCACGTCTATTAATTTCAGACCAAGGAAGTAATTTTCTTAGTCTATCCAAACTTTTGGCGGTTTCGACGGAGGATCCCTATTTTTGCGCCCATGAGCAAAAAGTTTATTGTATGTATGATACACCGCACCTCCTAAAATCATTTTGGCGGAACTTCATTCAATACGATATTGTATTTAACGGCTCAAAAAGAGGATGTCGTATTGCTATATAACAAAGAACGAAACCAACAATTTAAGATGGCTCCAAAATTGACGCAGAAACATATTGCTCCCTCAAACTTCGAAAAAATGAGAGTAAAGCTTGCTGCACAAGCTATTAGTTCCACAGTAGCCTCGGCCCTCTACACCCTCGTTAGTACTAATGACTCGGCCGCCACTTCGACTACAGTTAACACTGCTGAAGTTATTGAAAAATTCGACAAATTGTTCGATATTTTCAATTCTTCCAAGTTTAGGGAGGCTAAAGATTTTAGAAAACCCTTTTCAGCTGAACCGTATCAGCTAGAATTTCTGAACGAAATGGAGGAATTTATTGGAAATATGAAATTTTTCCATGGTGACAAAAATGTTACGTCGAATATGAAATTCCTCAAAGGTTGGCAGCAAAGTATTAATGTCCTCCGAAAACTTTTCCTAGATTTAGCGGAGGAGAATGTATCTTTTCTTTTAACACGAAACCTTAACCAGGACGTGTTAGAAAACACTTTTGGTATTTTGCGACAACGTGGGCGAAATAATAGAAATTTTACTGCATACAATTTTGCTTGTGCGTTTAGGAAATCTTTTTCAGCTAAATACATGGACGATGTAGTAGTTGGTGGTAATTGCGAACGCCAAAAAAATTCAGATTTATCCTCGGTTGAGTTGAATGTCTCCTCTTTTGAAACGCAAGTTTCTCGCAATGTTTCATCATCGTTCAATTTGAAAATTAATTATATAGACATCGACATCGGGCACAAAAACGCTTTTTATTATTTCGGCGGGTGGATTTTAAAAAAATATCGGGATCACCATAGTTGCACTTTGCAACTTACGGAAGAAAGAAACACCTCTGGAATATTTATTGAGTTTAAACAGTATCCAGCTGGTAAATTAGTTAGGCCCACAAACGAATTCATGGAAACGTTAGATAGATTAGAAACGGCCTTCTGCAATAATTTTTTATCATTATGTACGTCCGACAATATTGAACACAAAATGTTAGAATTAATAAAAAATGAATTTAGTTATGAATGCTGCGCTCGTGCAGACAAAATTTTTTGTATTAGATTGTTTATTCGGGTTAGAATATTTCACTTAATGAAATCTTTCAATAAATCGGTCAAGAGTTTCGATACTAATCGGCATAAAATGCTTAGTGTTATGCATTTGTAGACTGTGTAGAAGTGCAGAATATTATAATTTATGAGTTGTTATTGCATGACATTTTGATGTATGTGGTATTTTATTAATTATGCAAAATATTTTTTTTATCGCTTGTTGTTAGTTCGCTTTG